>JAKSZP010009202.1:0-418761 GCA_022478985.1 Massospora cicadina
GGTTTAGCTGAGTAGGTAATAATTTATCAATTTGATAAGTTTATTGGGTTTGGCTAAACAGTTAGTGATTTTGAGTTGATTTAGTAAATCAATTGGGTTTAGCCGAGTGGGTGATAATGATTTGGTCAATTTGATAGTTACATTGGGTTTAGCTAAATGGTTAGCTTTTTAGGTTGATTTAATCAATCAATTGGGTTTAGCCAAGTGGGTGATAAAACTGGTCAAATTTGAAAAGCTCATTAGGTTTGGCTAAGCAGTAGGTGGTTAGCTAATTAGTAAGATAAATTGGTTTTAGTCAAGTGGGTAGTGGTTTCATGATCTGATAGGTTAATTGGTTTTAACTAAGTGGTAGGCGGTCATTAGTTGATTCAATATTTTCAATCACTTCCTAAACTTATCAATACCTATCTCATATACTAATATGGAAACTATTATCTATCAGAATCTTCTGTTAAGTTATAAACTTGAGTAATACTGAGTGATCCAGCTAGTTTTTATTCAAATTTATAAGTAAGCTACAATTTAACTGCTATTTTCAACTATTGATTGAATACCATATCAAAGTATCAGTGAAAGGTATATATAAAATTAATAATTTTTGCTATTTATTAATTATCACTCCTGTCAGTGTCTCCTGAAAGATAGAAATGATATAGAGAAAGTGTTATGATGAGCACAATATTACTGATACTTAAATATTTTTAAGTAAAGTATACTATCTCATAGTATCCAATATAAATCTATAGGCTATAGAGAGCTTTAATAAATTTTACAAGTATAATGATGTACAGGGCCTTAATGATATCTATACTGCCAATATTGAGACAAGGCTCCTCTTCTATTAGATTTTTTGCTGGGTTTTTGGGTAAAGATAAACTTTTATTATATATTATACACTTAATTAATATATCAAGACCAATTTTTATATAAGATACTAGTAGCATACCCATGTTTAGCTATGGTACTTATAATTTAGCAGATTTTTTTTTAATTTTTAATACCATATCATTAATTGAATAATGATAAGAGGGTTGAAAGAAATTATATTCATCCTAGCTATAACAGGTTTCGAACCTGTTACAGCATTTTTACCCCACCTTAGCTTGTGATTACAGATTTGCACAACTATACCTACCTGGCTTATAACTTACCAGATGATTCTAAATTATTTTAATTTTTATATTGGTTGTGTAATGCACTGGCTCCTTCCAATGAGCCACAAATGAGTTGGGCAACAGAATCCATGTTACAGACCAAAGGGCTGACAGGGCTCCTGATGCTACTCTCCTTGTGCGCGCGCTACAAGATTGGACAAGCACCCCCTGGAAGACAGTTGCAAGTATACTTAACCCCAGCAACATGCCTTGACTCCAAGACAAGGTATAAAGGGAGGCAATAGATCTCCCAAGCTCACTCTCAAAGTCCAATTCTTGTTGATTCAAGCCAAACATGGCTGCAGTTAGGCAATATCTTTAAAATAAACTCAAAGTATAAATATATAAATTTTAAGTTCTTTTATTTAATATTGGGCCAGGTTGATAGAAAACAGAACTGAGAAGCCTCCAGCTCTCAGTTCCTTCCCTATATACACATGCTACAAGCTAATATAAAATATAACACAAGCTTATGGTGCTAATCTGACTGATGCTTGGTGTAAACCTTACAGCAAAATCGCAGAATCCTCACTCAATGGTTCTGTGCCAGTTCCAATCCTCAACAGTTCTGCACCAGTTCCATTTTGAATCCCAAACAAACCACAAAACTTCCAAGCACCTGTTCCATTCCATTCTTGATTCAAATCCAAATTGAATCTTGAAACTACCCATGTTAATCGATTCCCATTTTTCCTCAACTTGGATGCCTATCTTGCTCCTTGGCCTCCTTCAAGCTCCTGCCCCTTAGGCATCATTGCCAAGACCAATGCCCCCTCCTCCTCCATACATCCAGACACAGCCTGCCCTGTCTTACCAAAGATCAGGGCAATGTGATGCTGAGGATAGACCTCAACCATCACATCACCCCCCCCTAGACAGGAAGAACTCTTGGATTTTCTCAGGACATCGGGCACAATCCCTAGCTGACTGCCATGTGGACTCCTCAATAGGATGACCCACCCAACATACCAAGAATAGATGACATCCTCTCACCATTTTGGTGTCAAGAATCTCCTCAACTTCATACTCTTCAGCTCCTCCTCCAGCTGGGAATAAAGGAGAAGGACTTTCAGGTGTCTGGCCAAAGAATGGCTTGAGCTGCAATACATGCAACACCGTATGAGCTCTTGATCCTTCTGGGAGCTTCAGCTCAAATGCCACCTCGTTCACCGCCCTCACTACTTGATATGGGCCCAACGCCACCGGCCCCAATTTCCAGCTCCTTACAGGCAAGGCGTAGTTCCGAGCATTCACCAAGACCCAATCACCTCTCTTGAAAGCTCTACCTTCAGATCTATGCTGGTCTGCCTTCCTCTTCTGAGCCACGACTGCCACTACCAAATTCTTCTTCAGGAGCTCCAGGGTGTCCCAGGTATCTCGTAACAGTTCATCTGCCGCTGGATTCTGCCCTTGCTCCCTGGGCCCCATACCCTCTGGGTGTTGGCTGTGATTTGCGAAAAATGGGGTCATACCCGTGGATGAATGCTTATGATTGTTATAAGCAAATTGAGCCAGCTTCACCCAATATACCCAGTCATCCTGCTGCCCTGAGACATAGCACCTCAAATACTGCTCCAATATCTGATTTACTCTCTCAGTTTGGCCATCTGACTGAGGATGGTATGCTGATGAATGGCAAGCCTTGATCTTTAGATTTCCCAACATGTGGAGCCAAAATTTAGATGTAAATTGTGGACCCCAATCTGACACAATCTCTTCAGGCATCCCCATGTCTGGAGAAAATCTCATTTACAAAAATCTGTCCTGCCACTTTTGCAGAAATGGTTGACCAACAAGGGAAAAACTCTGCATATTTAGTCAGGCGATCCACCACCACCATCAAGGCATCCATCCCATGTGACTTGGACAGTCCTGTGATGAAATTCACACTCACTGAGGACCATGGCCTAGAAGGAATTTGAAGCGGCTTTAATTTCCCCCTCGGTGCCACCCATTGGGCCTTTGCCCTGGCGCAAACCACACAATGCAAAACATACTTCCACACCGCCTCACCCACACCTCTCCACGAATAGTGACGGCGAACAAGATCTAACATCTTCTCATGACTGGGATGACCTGCCAGAGGATGGTCATGATTAGCTGCCATTACCTCTTGTTGCAGACTCTTCACTGGGACCCAAATCCTTCCCTCATGGCATATGATACCACCCTGAACTGAGAATCCCGCATGCCCCCTGCTTGCCCCACCTTTTCCTGTCTCTTCTCTTATCTGTTGACCCAGCTCACATCTTTGCTGCGCAGTCCGGATTCTTCCTGCCATTCCTTCTCTCCAGCCCTGGATCGTTGCAAACAAGTTCTGTGGCAACATCGTGGCTGTGTTGAACTTCCTCAACTCCTCATCAGAAAACACCAGTCCAGAATCTTGGCTCAATAAATCTGGCAAGATATTTTGTTTTCCCAGCTTGTATTCAATCCGCAGGTCATATTGAACCAACTCTAAGTGCCACTGGGCCTGCCTCTGGTTCATCAGGCATGGGGACTTATAGTATTCTAAGGCTCGATGGTCCATTCAGATGACAACCGGGTGCCTGGCATACAATAGGTGATGTTGCCACTCCCCTAAGGCTGCAACTATTGCCAAAAGTTCCTTATCGTAAACTGGATAGTTGGTTTCAGCTGGTGCCATCTTCTGACTGAAGTAACAGACAGGATGTTCAACTCCATCTTTACCCTCCTGCAACAACATGGCTCCAAGTGCAAAATTTGACGCGTCAGTCTCTACCACGAATGGTTTGTTTGGGTCAGGGTGTGCCAGAACCGGGGCTGTCAGCAAACTCATCTTCACTTGCTGAAATGCCCTCTCCTCAGCCTCCCCCCAAACGAACGGCACATTTCCCATCAGTCTTGTCAACGGCACAGCCCATTGGGCCAGATCCCTAGAAAACCTCCACACGAAATTCACCACCCCCAAGAAGCTTCGCACTTCAGTCCTATTCCCAGGAGCCTTCCATTCCCGCACCACCCGCAACTTATCAGGACAGATCGCTATCCCTTCTTGGAGGACCACGTTCCCTAGGAAAGACACCGATTCCTTATTGAACTTGCACTTGGATGGCTTCAACTTCAAGCCCGCGTTCCTAACCACCTCCAACACACTTATCACATCCCTCACATGGTCCTGTACCGATTTTCAAAACCCCAGGATGTCATCCATATAGGCAACACAACACTTACCCACTAAGTCCCCCAATACATGATCAATCATGCGCTGGAAAACTGCAGGGGCATTGCATAGCCCAAATGGCATAACCCTGTACTCAAAGTTTCCCAGATGACATTTGAATGCTGTATACCGCTGGTACTCAGGGCAAACAGGAATTTGATTAAAAAGCGTCCACCAAATCCAATTTGGTGAACACCCCACACCTGGAGATCATGGGCAGAATGTTCTCCATGAGTGGCATTGGATAGGGGTCAGGTTCCGTTACCTCATTAAGGCGTCAGAAATCAACACAAGGACGAAACTCCCCCCCTGACTTGGGAACCAACAGGACTGGCGAAACCACCAGCGACTTGGAAGGCACAATCAAACCCATATCCCGCATCTTATGGACATAACCCTCCAATGCCTCTCGGGCCTGGGGATTCAACGGATAGACTGGACAGCCCTTTGGTAACTCAGAGCCTTCCTTGAACCGGAATCCAAATGCAAAATCCCCTGTGGGCGAAAAGGGCGCATCACCTTTAGACTTAAACACCTCCGCGAAATCCTGATACCCCCTTGGCAATCCTTCCACTGACACACTTATGGTGATTCCACCCATGTGCTTCACCATCGAACCTTGGGACTGAAACTTCCATTTAAACGACCCCTGGCCTCTAGGCGACAGCAGAACCCTCTCTCTCTTCATATCAAGCTGTGGACGGACATGGTGCCACCATCTCATCCCCAGCACCACAGAATGTGGCAGGTGAGCTACGGCGTGAAACTCCTCCCTGAATACCTCTGGGCCTTGCCTCAACAGGACCTTGGCCTGTACTCGCCATACCGCCGTTCTTTTGGAGGTGTCTGCCAACTTCACCCATCCATCCTTCTGTAATGACAATCCATGACTTCTTGCCCACTTCTCCTTAACATAATTCTCCCCAGCTCCAGTATCAATCAAAGCTAGAACTTCACCGCAATCCCTTCCTTCATCCCCCACAAGCACACTGATGGGCAAAATCAGATAAGGATAAGATGAAGTAAGCGGTTTATTTTGAGGTACCGGATTCACCAGTTTCTTGCAAAAATTATAAGGAGACTTCTTATTCTGAGCCTCAGGATCCTGAGTGGTAATCTCGATGGGAATCCTTGTCTCCCACACCTCCACCATACCCTCAGGATTCCCTTGACTCTTCTTCCCTTCCTCCACATAGCTAAACCCCTTAGAACCATATATGGGCTCAGAACCTGCCCTTCTTCCACCACTCTGTCCTTGGAATCCCCCTGGGGGTCGCACAACTTCCTGACGGGCCCGTACCAAACTCAACTGTCATTCTACCTGCAAGGCTAAACCCACCTCTTCCTCCAACGTTGCTGCAGGTTTCACCGCCGCCATTGCCAATAAAAAAATCAGCTTGCAAGTTTTGGCGAAACATGCGCGGAAGCTGAGACTCAGGTGCCTTTGCTGCTCTTGCCAATGCACGGAACATCTGGCCATACTCCTCCACTGACTTCTTCCCTTGACCACACTGCAGTAAAGCCACCCAGGCCGAATCCTGCATCTCATCCGGACATGCTGCACAATCAATCCAATCCAGACATTCCTCCACTGATATGGGTAACCCTGACTGCTCTTCCAAAAGTTCTCAAACCCAGTTGGACTGCTTTACTGGAAGTGCCAACAGAGCCTGACTTAACTGCAAGGCAAACAAATCCTTTCCACCCGCTGCTTTTGTCAAATGACCCTGAAACTGAACCTGGCTAAACGTCTGGTGGATCAGTTCCAAGTCTTCCAATTTTAAAACCGTGGGAATTCTTCCTTTGTCCTTCCCAGGCCCTACCACTTTCCCACCATTCTGGGACACACACTTTAAAACCCGGTATAATTCATGAAGCAAAAAGGCGGTGGAGAATATCACCATCAAGAGTGTTGCAGTATGATTATACCACTTTGGAAACACCACTTCTTCTGGCACCTCTTTTGCTTGCCACCACAACGACAGGAAAGTAAATGAGTTCTGTTTAATGTAATGCACTGGCTCCTTCCAATGAGCCACAAATGAGTTGGGCAACAGAATCCATGTTACAGACCATAGGGATGACAGGGCTCTTGATACTACTCTCCTTGTGCGCGCGCTACAAGATTGGACAAGCACCCCCTGGAAGACAGTTGCAAGTATACTTAACCCCAGCAACATGCCT
The DNA here is from genome assembly GCA_022478985.1 of Massospora cicadina. NCBI lineage: Eukaryota > Fungi > Entomophthoromycota > Entomophthoromycetes > Entomophthorales > Entomophthoraceae > Massospora > Massospora cicadina. Next base: position 6,523 of record JAKSZP010009202.1, read on the forward strand.
TGACTCCAAGACAAGGTATAAAGGGAGGCAATAGCTCTCCCAAGCTCACTCTCAAAGTCCAATTCTTGTTGATTCAAGCCAAACATGGCTGCAGTTAGGCAATATCTTTAAAATAAACTCAAAGTATAAATATATAAATTTTAAGTTCTTTTATTTAATATTGGGCCAGGTTGATAGAAAACAGAACTGAGAAGCCTCCAGCTCTCAGTTCCTTCCCTATATACACATGCTACAAGCTAATATAAAATATAACACAAGCTTATGGGCTAATCTGACTGATGCTTGGTGTAAACCTTACAGCAGAATCGCGGAATCCTCACTCAATGGTTCTGTGCCAATTCCGATCCTCAACAGTTCTGCGCCAGTTCCATTTTGAATACCAAACAAACCGCGAAACTTCCAAGCACCCATTCCATTCCATTCTTGATTCAAATCCAAATTGAATCTCAAAACTACCCATGTTACTCGATTCCCATTTTTCCTCAACTTGGATGCCTATCTTGCTCCTTGGCCTCCTTCAAGCTCCTGCCCCTTAGGCTTCCTTGCCAAGACCAACGCCCCCTCCTCCTCCATACATCCAGACACAGCCTGCCCTGTCTTACCAAAGATCAGGGCAATGTGATGCTGAGGATAGACCTCAACCGTCACAGGTTGATAGCCATCAATAAGTTCAGAAACCATTAAACCTAATAAAGATTCTAAACTCAAATCACTTAGCCAAAATTAATTAAGCCTGCCAAATTAACTAAACCATCAATCACTTAACTGAAACTATTGAACCTATAGAAGCAACCAAAAAATAAACCACCACTCAGCAAAAACCAATTATTGAACTTATAAAACAGCCAAATACTACCAACCACTTGTCAAAACCTATGATACAATCAAATTAAATGAATATAAAAATACCAGCCAATGCCTCTCTGAGTTTGATTCTGGTACAGGAACTTTGGGTAGGGGATGACTATGACTGTGTTGGCATTGCACACCAATGCCCCAAACAGATATAGCAAATAGCAAAGGTTGCCCATGGAGTTCCTGGCCTATCATATGCTGCACATGGAGGTTTTCTGAATTTTATCCTCCCTTCCCATTCATTCAATTTCACCTTAATCAGTGCAGTGTCATCCCCAGGTCAGCCCACCTCAAATAAAATTTAAAATACCAGCAAAATTACTATATAGTTAGCTATAGAAATATATTTTTTTAGATCTTATATAGAACTGATATTAAACTTTATATAGTTTTATTACAAAAAGGTATATTATAATTTCCAAACATTATAAAGTATTAGTGCCAAGTTTGGTGATTTTGGTTATTTGCTCATGAGATAATGCATCCAATATAAAAAGATAAACAGAATGATAGTTTTGTAAAGAAAATTAGGCTAATTTTTGTTGATACCCAGTTTAACACAGCTTTATTTGTGGGCTTAAAGTTTACCTGATAATCTTGATTTATTTGAGGTACGCTGACCAGGGGATGGATAGTACTGAAACTCACAAACAAAATAAAATAAAAAACCCAATTGAAAGAATAACTGAAAAGACAAAACAAAAACAACAAACCAGGTGGGGAGTGGAAACTGCTAACCCATCATGGCTGAGGGTGAGGGGGTCAGGCAGTTTGTCTGCAGATGAGTTTGCCATGACTATGTCATGTTGGTTGAAGAGATGGACTAAAGTAGAGAGCCAGGGCATTGGGGCATCAGCGTAGTGTGGGTGGATAGCAGTGTAGTATGAATTATCCACCTCCTCATCAAGATTAGTGTGGTAGACCACTTCAACAACTTCCACTACATGAAGTTAGCTTGAATGTGGGCTTCAGGGAGTTGGGCAAAATTGGTGATACTCTGGCAGGTAATTTTAGCAGATGGGTTAAAATCTGCAGTTTAGCAACATACATGACAGCAGCTTCAGCATTGTCAAATAATTTTGAGATATTGCTGCAGGGAGATTTGGGAAAATTGAGGGGGAAGTAGAGTATGAGCAGCCTTAGTTGGTATTGAGCCACTGATTTGGCCACTGCTTTTCATAGGTTTAGGCACTTGGAGAAGCTATCACAGCTAAGGCAAGCTGGTGGTCACTTGGGTAGGGGGCAGCTTTAAATTATGATCTTAATCAATTCTTTTTTAATTTGTAGACGGTTATCAATGAATTTAAGAAATAAAATTATACAGAATCAATATAAAATTACCAGTCACTCAGCCATACCCAATTAAACCTATTGAATTAACTAAACTACTAAACTATTTATCTAAAACCATTAGATACCAAATTAACCAATAACCAACCACTTTGTAAAACTAAACTAACTGTATTGAAACAGCTAAAATTACCAACCACTTACTAAAATTATTTACATATTGAATTAAACTTTTACTAATTAATTTATTAAAATTATTAAGCTTATTAATCAACCCAAAACCACCAACCACTTACCATATCATTTAATTTAAAGAATAAAATCAACCAAGTATCAAATTTCTCAGCTGTAACAATATACCAATTTCCATTAATAACATATAAAATTCTCACTTCTTACATATAAAATTTTTCATTTTACTATGAAATTTAAAAAATCTGGCTTTGAGGTGCATACAGACCCCTCCCATTCACCTATATCCAAATTTGCAAAGCTCTACATGCTCTAGTTTTGGCTGGGCATCATGCACACACAATCCACTTGCTTTTATTATATAGAAAAGTTTTTACCTTTTAGTTGAGTTTTGTGGAAATCTGAGATGTTATTATCACAGGAGATTCTGGTAGTCAGACCTTTGGAATAAATGACAAATGAGTGAATGTGACAGGTGTGGTTTTTCTAGATGGCTACAAAGCAGTTAAGCAGAAGGTCCTAGATAAGGGCCCACAGATAGAAGAGCATGTCAGAGGTAAGATCATGGGCATGTTAGCTTGTGAAACAGTTAACTGTGAAACCTTGAGCTACAGTAAGGACAATGCTGAAGGTGAGCAGGAGGGTCTGATCTACTGACAGAGTTTATAGAGATACAATTGCCTTATCCAAGTATAAAAATATTCCACTTCTGGTTTCAATCCAAGTATAACCTCAAAATTAAAAAATAAAGGAAAATTTTTATAATTTTCAAATTCAATCCAATTTTCTGGAATATTAGTTATATTTATTTAAAGACAAAATTGTATAGAGCATTTTAGTCTGTAGAAATGAATATCAAATTTATAGTTAGTTCTTGAAAATTGTTGGTTTTGTTCCTGCAGATTCTGTGGAAATCTTGGCATTTGGTAAGCTTATTTTTAGAATCTAGTCTTTGATCTTATAATCTAGACCCATTCTAAAACTTTGGATGGTTTTCCCCATCATTACCAAGCTTAATTAATTTAATTTCTTGTTTTGTATTTCTTTCTTGAGCCAACTATTCCATTCTCATACTTATCACAAAACTTTAAATTAATCAAAGAATTATTTTCAGCACTAATTTCCAGGTTGCCATTAATGAAGACAACATTTTTCTTTGTACCAATTTTATTTAGTTAATTTTTAAGTTCTTGTCATCTAATTCATCATATCACTGTAATGGGTGGGTTTGAACCAATATGCTACAAAGGAGTTGGGAAGTATAAGCTATGTAACTGACCAAATAACTGAAAACCCAGAAAAAACTACCCCTGAACCCATCTACAATTACTAAAAGTAGCAATGTATTCTCAACTACAGTTATGGTGATGCTGCACTCAATCAACAGCGTCTGACTCCATGACAGAACCAAGAATAAAGCCAATGTCTGGGCTAGCTCACTTGTCAAGCTCATCTTTTACATATTAGTTTTGAATAATAATTTAAATACACTTTTAAATAATTTTAGTCTAGCAAATATCATTTAAGTTTTAATGTTATCTGTCATCAGAAAATGAAACTGAATTACCAGTTATAGTTTTCTCATCTTATAGCATAGAAAAGCCTACTTAACGAGGCTCCCTTGCCCTAGGCTTTTGAGCAATGACCAGATCATCATATGCAAATGCTCCTCACCCCATTAAATCATGATTTGGAGGATTTGGGACACTAGTCATGTGGTACTCCAGATCAACCCTCATTCCTGAATCCCTAAATCCTTATCCATGACTCTGGTTTCAGTACGTTCCTCCTTCAAACTGGAATCTGCCAGCTCAATCTTCAGAATTATGATGGGGCCCAAAATTATATATTAAGTTGTTGTGAGGATCAGGCTGAGCCTGATCCATCAAAATCAACATTTCCAAATGTTGCCTGTGTACCCTACTTGTTCAGCCTTGATCTTCTCTGTAGGAAAGATTAGGGCTATGCAGTGGCCAGGAAAAGCTTTATCCACTATATCACCTCATCCAGATGAGAGATCCCTGTGCCCCCAGTATTATTTGCCCTTCTGGGGATAATTGGAGCAATCTTTTGCAGTTTTCAAGGAGGACTCCTCTACAGGTTAGCTGACCCACTTGGCTAGAAACAGACTTACCTCAGGAGATATTAGTTTCCAGAATCTCCTCCACTTCATACTCAGCCTCTTCAAGGTTTTCATAGTGGACTAGCTTGGGCTTCTTGGGATTGCCTCTTCAAAAATTTTTCATCTTAAATACACGTAGTACTGGGTAAACTTGATCTCTCCAGAAATTCTAGCTTATAGGACACTTGATTCACCTGGCAGATTATCTTTTAAGGTCTTAAGTTGATAGGTCCAATTTTTTTCCATTTTTTAGTGTATGAATAGTAATTGGGGTTAATTATCACAGATTACCCCACCTTGAGAGCCAAAACCTCAGAGAGGTGAGCGTCCACTTTCTACTTTAGTCTCAACAGCCTTTTTAAGGTTTTATCTTAGGATTTTCAGAGTCTCCTTCATATCAGCCACTAGGTCATTGGATGATGGTATTGCTCCTGGATGACTTTTCAGTGTTCTTAGGTGGTATCCATAGTTTGTGTATAGTGGTAACATACTGTCACAGAGCTGGCTATTGAAATTGATACTAGCCTTCCAGTTGGGATGTGTAAACACCCAGAATGCTGGGGGAATAGCCATCCAAATGACCTGTTATTGATTGGAAAGGGAAGTGATTGTGGGATGGTGGCTGATAATCACCGTTACCACCATACTTATCAACAACCAAGCCATAGATGCCGTGGTGACACATATTCCGCCACTGTCAGTTCCGTTGTGCCCACAGGGGCCCAATTTACTGTGGTGCTGCAGGATGTCAAGTGCAAGGAGAAGTCATGAAACTTCAATCATTGGGGAGAAATAATCTTTAACAGCAATGGTGCATCCTGACGCCAGATGGCATCCAAAATTGAGAACATTCCCATGAGACCACTAAATCAATAACCTTTATAAAGGAGAGAAGGCAGCAACCTGCTTATGATGGGCACTATGGTCCAGTCTCTGCATAAACTGGGGAACATGGCGCTTAATAGGCGACCAATAAAATAAGAGATAAAATTTCAACTGGAAGTTCTTGAGTGGGGATTTGTTTACAAAACAAAAATCTGGGAAGTTGACCAACAACTGTACCTGTGAAGAACAGTTGTCTTAAGTGCTATGGGGCTTAGGAAATAAACATACTTTGCATGAGCTGAGGGTAGCGCAATCCTATTCAATTTCAATAGATCAGGATTTTCAACTAATCTGACTCCAAAATAGGTCTCCCACTGACCAACTGAATTTTACTCAAATTTTGGCACTAAAAATAATTCACCTAACATGGTTTTTCTTGGCAGATTGTCAATTCTTCATCTGATGGGTGACTGGTTGTGCCCATGGCCAGGACACATAGGGGTGATCCCATTGGATATCATATGGGTTAATGCCCTCAAACCATTGGGGTTGGACCCACCTCTTTTGGCAGAAGAGAAACACCATGGTGCGGGTTTGAACATGATCATACTATAAAAATCTTTATTCTGCCACATCTCAATTTATATAATTTAATATCCCCTCATCAAGACCTAAAATTGTTAAGGGTGAGATGCCCACCACTTTCCCTCTGGCTTTGGACTCTCACCGCCACAACCTCACCCCTGATCTGATGTACTGTAAGGAGAGTGTCTATAACTCTCCTGTTCCCAGCGTGGCAGTGCGCGGTGAACCAGGACAACACCAGGAACTAGCCGTTAGGGCTAACATGATTAGAGCCCAGAAGATGGTGCTGAAGCAATAACCACTTAGGCATACAATAGCGAATTTTATAGTAAAAACCCCTATAAAGGTGACGCGGTGTACATATAGAATGGGGCTAAGCGGCTCAGGTTGGAGGGATCCTGGGCGGACAAATGGTGCATGAGGGAAGAGCTGCATGGTACTTGTAATGGCAATGGTAATGGAGCGCAAGACCTCCTCAAAGAAGTTTGCGCACAGGAGTGATCAGAATATCAAAAAATTTAAAAATAACATAAATGGGGTAAAGGTTTATTTGGGAAGTTGACCAACAAGGAATGTTGGTCAGGGAAAACGTATTTAAGCTTTAATGAGGAAATTGGGGTTATGCCACAGTGGGCCCAAGCAGCGACTCACTAATAGGGCAATACTGCCATCCAAGTTCATGGAATAGGATGAAACTGACTTCACACAAATGATTGACTGAATTTGGATTCAACCCAAGCGCATTATTTTGTAGATGGAATGGGTTTTGAATCCCCATTCCCCAACTAACTGAACTGAACCATCTGTCTTTATTTGGTAGATAGTTTGTTTTAACGCTTGGCCTGACATCAGGGGCTGGGCACTCAGCACCCCACTAGGACCAACCTGGGCATATTTTGCCCTTACCCAGCGCTAATCTAGGGTGTGCTTCAGGTCTGGGAGGCCCTGTAGCTTCACCTCTTGGGCCTCCAGGCGCCCAGCCTTATCTTTGGGGTTGGTCCCCACTTTTATGTAAAGGATACATGACATTACCCTCTCCTCCCAACGGGGATCAACCCCCTCCAGGGGCTTGCACCAGGGAAAAGTTCTTGTGGGCAGGGGCCAACTTCATGGCAGCGATGGTCAGTTTAGGTTAGGATATGGCAGCCTGGGGAAAACGCTGGTGGAAGGCGTCAATAAGATCTTAAACATGCACACAGTCGCGCGCTGGAACCCAACTGTTCTCTGTAGCGTCAAAGTCCTTACAGGATACCAGGTACTCCAGTCTTCTTTTAACGTGGCGGGAGGCAACTATCTCTTCCACCTCCCACTCAGGCGCCCCATCCACAAGATAGGCCTCGGGAGTCTCTGGTGGGGGGCCCTCAAACAATGTGAGTTTGCTATCATGAAACACCAAGAAGATCCAAAATGAGGGGTGATGATCCAGCTGGTATGAGGCATGGCCCACCTTTCTGACAACGCGGTAGGGGCTAATCCTCTTTAGTCCCAGCTTCTTGCATGGCTGCTTGATAGGAATGTTACACGCATCAAGCATCATGAGATCCCCTTCCTTGTATTCAGGACCCACTCGGTGCTTCCCATCAGCATTCTCCTTATATACCTGCATTGACGCCTCCAAGCTAGTGGAAACCCCCTGGTGGACCTTCTTGATTGTCTTGGCAAAGTCCACCACTGCTTCCACCTTAGACCCACAGCTGGGATCCATGTTAAAGGCGGGGTTAAAGCCATGGCTGGCAAAAAATGGGGAACAACTGATCGAGAAGTGCAAGGTATTATTGTAGCTAAACTGGGCCATCAGAAGGTGAGAAACCCAATCAGAATGATCTGCAGCAGTGTAACACCGCAGGAACTGCTCCAAGCACTGGTTCACTCATTCAGTCTACCCATCTGATTGTGGGTGATAGGCAGTCAAATGGCAATAGCAAATCTGGAGAGTCTTACATAACTCTTCTCAAAAGACAGAGGTAAATTGGGGTCCCCAGTCACTGATAATCTCTTGGGGAACTCCATGGAGTGCAAACACATGCATGACAAAAACCCTGGCCATCTCAGCCGCGGTTATTGTAGTTTTGCACGGAATAAAGTGGGCGAACTTTGTAAACTGGTCCACCACCACCATGATGGCATTATAACCATCTGAGACAGGTAGTTCTACAATAAAGTCCACCAATAGGGGAAGTCCAGGGCCCTTCAGCTTTCTGGAAAAGTACCAACAACCCCACTAAAGGTTGACAATTTGGCTTCATTTGGTTGCAGACTAAACATTCCTTACAGTACCACCCCACCTGAGCAGGCAAGCCCTTCCAATTGTATGTGCGCCGGATTAACTATAATGTGTTCACTTTACCAGGTTGACCAATGGTAAGCCCATTATGATGGTCCCAGATGATTTCCAGGCGAAGTGGTCCAGCAGGAACCCATAGGCGCCCCTGGAACCACACCATCTCATCCTTCATGTGATAGCCCCTGGAGAGATCCTCTTGATTTAACTCGCACTTAGCAAGTAATTTAGTATATTCCGCTGCCAGCGGCTGAGAAAGGACTACCTTACTGAACATACTATATTCCTCCACGTTTTCCAGAGGTGCAAGCGCTGGCCCGTTGGCCAGAGGAGAGGGTTGTTGAGGCAGAAGTTTACTTGGAGGAATCATCACCTGGTGTTGTGAACTTCCACCTCCTTGGGATTGGGCGCTAAAGCAGGGTTGCGGCTCAAAGCATCTGCCAAACCATTATCATTGCCCTTAGTGAACTCATACGTGAATGCGAATTGGGCAAGGGTATCATGCCAATGGGTCTGCCGTGGGGTTAAGACATGAGGAGCACGGTAGTACAGCAAGGCACGGTGGTCTGTACGTACCCAGAAAGGTTGGGATGAGCCATGCAGGTGGTGACGCCAGTAAAGTCAGCGCCTCCACCACTGTCAATAACTCCTTATCATAAACGGCGCAATTCAACTCTGGTAAAGACATTTTCCTTGAAATATCCCACCAGATGCTCTATCCCAACTTCGCCTACTTGTAACAAGGCAGCCACTATGGCAAATTTGGAGGCATCAGTAGACACAATGAACTCTTTTGAAGGGTCAACATGGAAAAGAACAGTCGTGGACAACAAGGTGCACTTCACTGCTTGGAAAGCATCCTCCAAAGTGGGGGGACCACTGAAGCACCTTGGAACTGCTAGCCTTGTATAGGGGAGCTGACACCTCAGATAGATTGGGAATGAACTTCTTGAGGAACGTGCACATCCCCAAAAAGCTCCTTAATTCCTTAACCAAGGTGGGGGTAGGCCACTCACAAATCGCCTTCTCCTTGTCTGGAGCTATCATATGTCCCTGGTCAAACATGACGTTGCCCAGAAACGTGACCTGGGACTTAAAAAACTCGCACTTTGAAATTTTCAATGTAAGGTTGGCTGCCTTTAACCGCTCCACCACTTGCTGAAGGTGAAATGCATGGGACTCCTGATCAGGGAATAACACCAGGATATCATCCATGTAGGCGACCGCGCATACCCCTAACAGGTACCCCAATGCTGCATCAATGTGGCGTTGAAAGATAGCAGGGACATTCTTAAGCCCAAAGGGCATGACCTAAAACTGAAAGATCCCTTTTTGGGTACGGAATGCGGTCAACCACTCTTGTGCCTTTTTAATCTGGATCTGATTGTACGCGTTAAGGCAATCCAACTTGGAGAAGACCTTCGCCTTCTCCACATAGCGTGCAATCTGTGAATCCAAAGGGATGGGATGGAGGTCTGGTACAGTAACATTGTTAAGGTTACCATAGTCTATACAGGGGCGTAAGATACCATCAGACTTCTCCACAAAGAGTAGAGGGGAGAATACAGGGGAGGTACACTAAAAAATTGCACCCTTGGCTAACTGTTCCTTTACCCACACATCCAACGCCTCCTCCTCTCGGACAGTTAAAGAGTAAATAGGAGAAGAGATATGCACCAGATCCACCGTGAGCTTGAAGTCACAATCAAACTCAGAGTGCTCAGGGAGTGCGTTAGCAGATGCTGCATCAAAGGAGGATTCTAAACCCTCCAAGCAAGAGGGTATAGGAATTTCCACTGAGGGCTTCTGCATTGAGGCAAGGCGACAAGGGAGATGGTGGGGCCAATGGGGCAACTTGCCTGGGGCATTTTCTTCCAACAAAGGCAAAACAAATGTGCGACCATTCTTCATGGTGAGAGACAAGGTATTCTACTTCAGGTTAGTTCTAACGTCAAACTTCCGCCACCACCCACACCCAAAATAATAGGGAACAGGAGGTTTTTGATCGCACTGAAGTGATCAGACAAGTGGTACTTGCCAACCTGATAGTCCACAGTCCCAAATGAACTTCAGAGTGGGAATACCTTGGGATGCCCCTCCTCTAACCATATCACTTGGCAAGTAACTCAGTCCAAGGTATTCGGCTAAGTACTGGTCCATATAGTTTCCAGAGGCGCCAGTATCCACCAAAATAGTAGTGGCGAGCTTCCCTAAAGGAGAGGAGAGGGTGGCAGTCAATAAAAAATACCAGGAATGGTCTTTATCTATTGAAGACAATTAAAGCACTTCACCAAAAATTTCTTCTTCTGGATCAAGCATGTCAACAGAATCTGTTTTGGAATTAAAAAAGGGGGAGGGATATTTGGCCACTCTTAATACTGAGGCCACATACCCCACCATGCCTTCTGCAGGTGCATATACTTTGTCATACTTTAAACGAAGTTCCTTCTCCACCTCCTGAGTGCGCCAGATCATGGTAGAGGTCAACCGTGGGTTCTTAAAGTAATCTGATACATCAGAATAGGGTCCTCATCCAGGCCATATGAACAAATAAACAGTTCAGAGATAGAGTCCAGGGTTTCATTATAAAACGCGTTTTTAGATGTGAATGACCCTATCCCTGGAACCGTAATGGAATGCCCAAAGTTATCCAAGGCCAACACCCCCAGGCCCATCTGCGCCAATTCTGCTGGCATCATCTTAATGTGCTGGCGAGGGAAAATTTGTTTATCAGAATGTATTTTAATAAATTTGGTGGAAAGTCAGGGAATCACAACTTTTGGACATTGAAGCGTCTGAATCCACCAGGTACAGACATTAAGGGTGGATACTTTCCAGTTGGAGGCAGCCAGAATAACGCCAAGTTGCTCCAACCTGCAGGAAAAAGAGGAAGCAGCAGTGCGTCTAACAACAGCTGGAACCCACAGCCAACGGCCACTGTCTCCACTTTGGAAAAATTCCACACAGAAAAAGTTTGTGCACATAAGAAAATTAGGATGGTCAACTAATTTAAGGAGAGTGTCTATAACTCTCCTGTTACCAGCGTGGCATTGCGTGGTGCACCAGGACAACACCAGGGAACTAGCCATTAGGGCCAACATGATTAGAGCCCAACAGAGGGTGCTGGAGCAATAATTACTTAGGCATACAATATCGAATCTTATAATAAAACCTCTATAAAGGTGACGCGGTGCACATATAGAATGGGGCTAAGCGGCCCAGGTTGGAGGGATCCCGGGCGGAAAAATGGTGCATGAGGGAAGAGCTGCATGGTACTTGCAATGGCAAGGGTAATGGAGCGCGAGACCTCCTCAAAGAGGTTCATGCACAGGAATGATCGGAATATCATAAAATTTAAAAATAATGTAAATGGGGTAAAGGTTATTTGGGAAGTTGACCAACAAGGAATGTTGGTCAGAGAAAACGTATTTAAGCTTTAATAAGGAAATTGGGTTTATGCCACAGTGGGCCCAAGCAGCGACTCACCAATAGGGCAATACTGCCATCCGAGTTTGTGGAATAGGCTGAAACTGACTTCACATGAGTGATTGACTGAAGTTGGATTCGACCTGAGCGCGTTAGTTTGTAGATGGAATGGGTTTCAAATCCCTGTTCCTCAACTAACTGAACCAAACCATCCGCCTTTATTTGGTAGATAGCTCGTTTTAATGCTTGTCCCAATATCAGGGGCTGGGCACTCAGCACCCCACTAGGACCAACCTGGGCATATTTTTCCCTTACCCAGCGCTGGTCTAGGGTGTGCTTCAGGTCTGGGAGGCCCTGTAGCTTCAACTTTTGGGCCTCCAAGCGCCCAGCCTTATCTTTGAGGTTGGTCCCCACTATTATGTTATTGGTACATGACATGTACCAACTCTTGTTTGGTGAGGTAATGGGGAAGGGGGGCAACTTTGAGGGGATATGTCGCCACCTACCTCTTGTCCACCACATCGATAAACCACCCTGGGTCATGTAAAGATGGATGCCTTATTTTCTCCCTTCTTCATTTTAAAATGTTAATTCATTGAAGTTGAGGTGCAGGGGTGCTCCCTGAACTTATATTATCCTTCCCTCTTTGAATAGTGGGAGCACCACCACCAGAAAATTGATTAAGCATGACGTTCTTATATGCTTTTGACAATTTAATAGCTAAGAGCGTAGTGACCCTTGGTGGGGGCAGGGACGTCATGGTGCAGAGTGTGAAAGGCCTCCACCAACACACCACAATTGGCACGGCCCTGGGTGCTAACCCAACTATTCTCATACGCTGGTAACCCCTTTTATGCCACTAGATACTGGAATAAATGGAAAGAGATGGGAAGCTAAAATTGTCATTGGAATTTTTTTAGAAATTTTGATATTCAGGCGCTACAAAGGCTATGAATTATTAGTTCTGTGGCTCTAGCAAAGATAGAAACAAGCGCAACGAAGTTATTAGTTCCATTGTAATAATAGATTCCAATTGGAGATACAGAATTTTGTTTTGAATAGACCAAAATTGAGCTACGCAAGACAAAAATACTGGTACTTTATTAGTTATAAATGAGGGATATTTATAGGGTAGATTTGGCAGTTCTTCATGATGATTTTCATGCTTTAACCAAGGTAAGATCTTTTCTAATAGATGACTGATATTGCTGATTATTATTACTATACTTGTGATGGTCAGATATAATAAGGTCCTTATTATATGAAATCAACCTTCTTGTGGGATGTTTTGCCCCTTCAGATTGCTTAGCCTCATCTTTCAGAGGACGCCAATAACTTCAAAGGGTTGATTGTCAGTCTATCCAAGAATTGGATATCTCCAACGGGGTTTTTATGATCTCGTTAGACCAATACACCAAATCTTGATCTTGATTATTTTCAATCACTGCAGTTGAATCCTCAACAATTGCCTTGACATCAGCCTCCTTCAATACCTCAACCATGATAGACTCTAGCTTCATGGGTCCTTCCCCTTAAATGGATACAGCTGATAAATGTGGAAAATGGGGTGCTGTTTTCAGTGGTCTGGAAGCATCAACCAAAAACGCGCCATTGCCCAAATCTGCATTAACCACAAAAGGCTTAGAGATTTTTCTTACAAATTTTTGAGAGGTCACCAGAATCTGCTGGTACCACATGTCCAACATGATGGATGACCCTACTGTAATTTCATGGGCTGTAAGAAATTTCCAGTCCATGAAAATTTTGTAACTGCTAATGGCCTTAGTCATGTGCTCCTGAACTAGAGACTGGGTGCTACAAATATGCTTCACATTGTTTATCGCAGCTGGAACTTCCAGGAAAAGACACAGTATGATAGAAATTGAGAGGCTATACCCATCGTGGTCTTGTATGGCAAGAAACCAGTAAATACATGAGTACCATTATTATACACAAATGATGACAAAATAAAGGTATATGTCTAAGCTTCCTGTGCGGCAGTGGCATAACAGATAATATACTATTTGAGAATCTGGTTAACCCACTATGTTTGGCTGTCTGACTGAGGATGATATGCAGTTGAGCAGAATGACTTAATACTTAAAATAGCCAGGAGTTTGGTCCAAAACCGTGCTGTAAACTGTGACCCCTGGTCACTCACAATCTCCTGAGGCAAGCTGAACATCAATAATACATGCTGCACAAAGAGCTGGGCCATCTCCTCGGAGGTGATAGCTGATAAACAAGGGATGTAGAGTGAGAACTTGGTAAAGTGGTCCATAACCACCATAATTGTGGTAAACGCATTGGATCTGGGATCTCAAAAAAATGATAAACACTGTTTTCCACAAATTCTCCACCTGCTATAGGAGATAAAGAAGACCATGTTTATCTAATCTATTCAAGATAGCCCATGCATATGTCACCAATTAGTGATCCAGCTATAATCCTTGGAAATATTTAGTCAACTGTACGTCTGCTTAACCAAATCAAGGCGTTTTTTGTTTTCTGGGTGGCCAACCACTGGGAGGGGTCATGGTGAGCCTGAATGGCTTTATTGTAAAGCTGAGGTAGCATCCACAGTCTTTACCTAAACTGAATGATCCCCTCCACCAATGAATAATGGGACTGCTTATGCATTGAAAGTGCCATTTGGTTCAACAACTACAGGACCTCCAAGAAGACATTTGAACCACCATTACCTGAGAGACCAGAGGAACGTCCAGGGACCCAATCTGCCACAAAAATTGTGGGAGGTGCAAAGGCTAAGATCTTTCAATGGAATTACTGTGGTTATCTCTTGCTCATCTGCCTCCACTGCACTCAACTCAGGGTTGCAACTCTAAAGCTAGAAAAAAACATTTAAAACCCCTTTCACAAACTTTCTTTAAAGTTAAAACTACAGAGGTTGCAATACATCTGGGCCTGACAATGTGCCAGCTTTGGTAGTTTCTGAAAATACATATAGGTCTAATGATCCATCCTCATGGTCACCTCATGCTGCATGATCTGCAGATGGTACCGCCAGTGGTTAAGAGAACAGACATAGTGGCCAACTCTTTATCATAAATGACCCAGGACTATTAAGATAAAATGAACTTTCATGAAAAAAGGCAACTGGGTGTTCCAAACCATCATGCACTTGCACAAATTTCACCCTCACAGCAACAGATGAGGCATCACATGATACAATAAACGGCTTAGTGAGGTCAGCATGTTTGAAAATGGGAGGCGAAAAAAAACCTCTTTAATGGCGTCAAAAGCCTGTTGTCAATCCTCCATTTGTTGGAATGGAACATTTTTCTGGTCAGGGGGTGCAGCGGTGCATCCAGCTGCAAAAGTGCAGGCATAAATTTCTTCAGATGAATGCTTGTGCCCAAGAAGCTCTAAAACTGCTTCAGGGCTATAGAAACGGGCTTCCTGAGTATTGCCTCGAGCTTGCTGTGGGGAAATAGCATAACATCTTTCAAGAATAGGTTAACCAGAAAGGTAACCTCATATAGAAAGAACTCACACTTAGAGAGCTTAAAATAAAGTTCCGTCTTGTAAAACGCAGCCAACGCTGCCTCTAGGTCCTTTTTATGTTACTTGGGAATGGGGAGTGCATGAGGATATCATTTTTATGCCATCACGCAGGTGAACCTGAGGTCACTGAGAACGTTATTGATCATCTTCTGGAACATAGTCAGGGCATTAATCAGGATGAAGGGCATCACATAGAACTGGAAGGTTGCCCTTTTTGATCTAAATTGCCTTTTAGACATTTGCCCTCCCAGCTGATAGATAATAATGTTGTGGTTCCAAACTGGCTAAGAAGGAGAAATTTCAGACATTTACTAGTCCGCGATAATGATATCAATTTAATTAATAATAACAATTAGGAAATTGGCCAATTCTTGGTGGAACCCCGCTAATTGGGGCAACACTAGTTCAAATACCTTGTGGACAAATAACTTGAAGTTTAGCAGTCAGATTACTCTGACTTCATGGCGGAATATGGTACGTTCATTGAGAGATCTCCTCAGCCCCTACCAGTCCCATTCCAGCACCTACATGAGGACCACCCCCTCCTATAGGCGTGGCTGGGGTCCCTCAAGGTGAAATATTTTTTGAGAAAGGAGATTGGCTCGCATATATTAAGTTGTTACCCCACAATTACGTCTTACCCCAAAATAATCCCCATTTATCACTCAGCCTAAGTGAAGCAAGGTTTACATGCTTTGATAGGTTAACCTTACATATTTTTTATTTTGGACTAGTCTAAGATATTCCAAATTTATTATTGAATTTCCTTGAACCTCAATACAGTTAAATATTGAATGATCCAAGATTGAGAGGGGACGTTTTTTCCCTTATCCCCAGCTGGGCGTAACAAAACTTTAAAACCCAAATTTCCTAAGTTTTTAAAGTTTAAATTTTTTAATATAATTGTGGTAACAAACCCCCATTGTTGGATTTTGGTGGAATTAGCACCAGGTGAGCATCATCTGCACCAAAAATCCACCAAGTTGTGCTCACTACAGGGGACACTTTATACCATCAAAATGACTACTTTTCTGGAACCAAGGCTAGCTGCATTAGAAAAACAACTAGCCAGTTCTTTGGCTTGCCTCAAAGGCTTGATCACTCTCTCCAAGGCCCTTATGGGCCCTCCTATTATCATTAAACTCCATTCAGGGACAAGTTTACACCTGGTGAAGGCAGTATAGCCTCCTTCCTTTATATTATAAATCTACAATGGAAGGAGCGACTGACTTTCAAAAAACCAGGTTTATTCTTCCCTGCTTGAGTTGAATGGCTCAGAGATCATGGCTCCTCAAATGACCACACTTACCACATGGGCAAAGGTTAAAAAAGTGCTGATTGATGAGTTTGTATTGAAACAGAGTTTGCAACGGCAAAAACAGGCCTTTATGTTCCTTAGGCTGCAAAAGGGAGAATCAATCCTCTCGTTTGTTGAGAAATTCTACAGCAAAGCTCAGCCTCTGCTGCTGGACAAACTGCTCCCTCTAGAAGATGCCATTGCTGCTATTGTGGCTAGCTTGGCGTCTTATTTCCCTTTAGCAATGCATATCTCCGCAGGCAAGCATACCTTTCAAACTGTATGAGATATCAAAGAAAATTTACTAGCAGTGACTGACTTCTACAAACCTGAACCTCTTCAAGAAGCTCCAAAGCAAGGATCAACTCTAATTCTTCAGCCTCTTCTATGGCTGAATCCCTATGAAACCAGCTTCTGCAGCACTGAAGAGACAAACTACTCCTCCACCATGTGAGGATAGCCAGAAAATAATGGCAGTTATGGGGCAGCGCTACCCTCTAGTTTCAAGTTCAAAAGTTCATCCAGTGAAGTCAGGTATCACTTTGCCTGGTCCCTCTCTTGCCGAGTGGTCTTCTAAGATGATTAACACATCACACCCATCTAAGCCGCTGCCTAAATCCCCCTCAGCCTCAACTCAGGCTGCCTCTAGTTAAAACCTGCCGTTATAGGGCAGCCCAAGCTGATCACTTCTAAGACAAACGTTAAAGCCATTACACTTCCAACATCTCCCCCAAAAGTTGGTCCATCCATGATGTTCCCTTCAAAAGTCAAAAGGGTAGATGAGAGTGACAAAGCCCTCCCTGTGAGGAAATTAAGACAGTTTCTCCGCCCTCTCTTAGTAGCTCATTGAGGTGCACTGACAATCCCTCTGATGATGAGTCTGAGGGGGTGGGAAGACGCAGGCTATTATGTATTGGGAGCCCCAATGGAAGTGCAGGTTCCAGATAGGTTGTGGCCAGAAAGAATTGATATTGCCATGTTACCATGACAAACCTATCTTCAACAGTTGTTGAGATTTAAGAGGTGATTGATACCACTAGTGATGCAGACCAGCTTATTGGGACAGTGACACGATCCATCCAGCAGGTTCATAACCTCCAATATATCAAAGACAACTACCCCGTGATGGCTCAATTCCTTGCTTCCACTCTCCGTTTGAAGGAGGTCCTCGCCCTCCCCCTACTTTTGGTAACACCAAAACCAAGTTAGAGGTTATTATCAATAAAGTGCGCGTTCTAGCCATCCTTGATATGGGTGCTCTAGTAAACGTGGTATCTTCAAAGCTCGTCAAGATAATTAAGTTGGCGCCTAACTTGGACTACTCACAAGAGTTTGGAACTACAGGGCCTAACAATAAGCGAGCTATTGCGAGCCTATACTTCTCTACCCATATGAATTGGGAAACTCCTACTGGCTACCCCAGCTGTATTCTTAAACAATAATGCATATGATCTTCATATTGGCACTCAATTCATGATTGAGTATGATGGAATCATAAATATGAAACAGGGATTTCTCTCTCTTCTAAATTATGAAGTTCCTCTAGTCTCTACAAACTATGAGACTAAGAAGAAGTAATATACATGCATCTTTAAGTACCCTTATTCCGCCCTCACCCTTACTTATACCACATTAGAAAAAAACACTAAAAAGCTTCCTGACTTTGTGGATGGTTTAGAGGGCATTCCATTGTATGCGTCAGAGGAGGTAGTAGTCAAAGTGGGTGAACAAAAGGTGATAGGCACTAAGATTACTGTGCAAATCCCCCACAACTGCCTTCTGCACTTCCCAAGCATTACTTTAATAATCCCTTTGGAACCTCAAGTGTTGTCAGGTATCCAAGACCCTGCCTACCAGCGACATATTAATCTTCTGCTGAGGAATCTCACTAACAAGGACATAGTTATAAAGAAGAATCAGGAAATTGAAAATGCCCTGTTAATTTCAATTGAGAACATCCAACAAGTCCATTATATTAAGTCTATGCTAGATGTGGGACTACCCACTGATCAAATGATATGAGCTTTTCCCAACGTTCAAATTTCTGATGAACTAACTCCCGCTGAGCTTAATAAAGTTAGTTTTTTACTGGAGTCTTAAAGTGACATTTTCTCCAAACCTGATACGTACTTTGAGCATATGAAGGGCTGGTGCCACACCATTGATGCCGATGTTTCCTAGCCTATTCAATTCAAGCCTTATCAGAAATTAAAAGTTGAGGAGCTCCAGATGAGGACAGATCTGAAACAGCTACTGGATTTGGGGCTGCTGGTGCCTTCTCAAAGCCCTTGGTCATCTCTGATGTTGCTCATAAAAAGAAGAATGGTGGGCATCAGGTAGTTATGGACTACTGCAAGCTGAACAACCTTACCAAGAAGGACAGCTACCCAATCCTACGAATCAATGATGCTCTAGCCCAACTCTCTGGGTCCAAGTCCTTTTCCGCTATGGATTTGGCTAGAGGATACTAAAAATGGATCTTTTTCTGCAAGATCAGGAAAAGTGTGCGCTTATCTGCAGTGAGGGCCTCTTCCAACCTACCTAACTAATAAAAGGATTGTGCAATGCGCCCGCATCTTTCCAATGAGCCATGGATCATATCTTGCAGGATCTGAAGCTTAGTTACATAATTGTATATCTAGATAATATTACTTTTTCTCCCTGAACTTTCAATGTGCACCTTTCCCATTTAAAGAAAGTGTTCCAACGTTTGTGGGCTCTCACATTAAGCTGAAGCACTCCAAATGTACTTTCTTCCAGAAAGAATTTAGACTTCCTGGGCCACGCCATCTCCTCAGATTTGATACAGCCTCTCAAAGATAAGGTTGAGGCGATATTTAAGATGCCTGCTCCCAAAACCTTCCACTATATTCATGTATTTTGGGCATGATGGGGTACTACCATCAATTCATCCCTAAGTTCGTTCAACTCAGTGAGCCTCTTGTAAGACTCTTAACTAAAAACACCCCTTTCCATTGGGGAGTGGAACAACAAGCTGCGTTTGAAACACTAAAAAAGTTGCTGCAGCAACAGCCAATCCTGCGCCACATTGACTATAATAAACCATTCATGCTGTTTACTGATGCTTCTTATTATTCAGTTGGAGTTATCTTGGCTCAACTGGATGAGCATGGGGTTGATAAACCCGTTTCATAAATCGTCAAGATGCTCTATAAGGCAAAACCCAACTATAGCGTCACTGAGAAGTAATGCCTGGCCGTCTTGCTTGCTGTTAGATATTACCACCTTTTCTTATATGGGACCTCATTTAAAGTGGATACTGACCACGCCTCTTTAAAGTGGTTACAAAATATGAAGGATCCCAGTGGGCATTTGGCACGCTGGGCTTTAAAGCTCCAGCACTATGATATGACCATTGTGCACTGAGTTGGGATGAGCCACATGAATGTCGATGGGTTGATTCAGCTGCTCATCCTTCACTTAGATAATAGTGAAGCAGAGCGGCTACATGATATTATAATGACCCCTGATGCTTGGGAGGATGAGGACGAACAAGTTCAGAAGATGCTAGCTCTCCATTCCCATGAACTAAGTGGATATTGGGCATCTATACAAGAAAGTGGGGGTGAACTAATTACCCTACCTCCGACCTTCAGAGCGTGTATCTGTCATTATGAAGTCTCATGACCTCCTAGGGCATAGCGGAGTGCAGAAAACCTATGAGTAGGTAAAAGAACACTACTATTGGGAGTGAACTATGGAGATCATCGTTGAAGTCTCAGATGCTTGTTTAACATGTAAAAAGCATTTCAACTTCAAAACAAATTTAATATCAGCCTACCACCCCTGAACAGCCTTTCCATACAACAAGTCTCGATGTGGTTGGCCCTTTCCCCCAAACTACAAGTGGAGATCGATATATATTGGTTGGGATTGATCACTTTACCAAATGGGTCAAGGAAGTTGGTATCCCAGCTCAGATGGCAAAGGCCACGGCCACTTTCCTTCACCAGTATATCTTTACCTGACATGGTTACCCCTAGTTTTGCTCTGAGATAATGATAAAAGCTTCACCTCCTGAGTAGTGAAGTTTCTCTTGAATTCCCTGGGAACCCAACAGCTCTTTACCGCCCCCTAAAACCCTTTGACCAATGGTACCGTGGAAAGAGCAAATGGGACCCTGGTATCTATATTACAGGAAATGGCTACTTCAGATCCCCTTCACTGGGACAGTACCTACCAAGTGCCTTTTTGGCGTACCACATCAACTATCATTGAATCCTTAAAATGTCACCTTTCTGAGTATTGTATGGGTGAGAACCAGAGGTTCCAGCTTTAATATCACAAGATATCTTCACTGATAAAACTGATCCTGAGCAAGCAATGAAGAAGTTGGCTCAGCACATCATTTAGTTACAATTTGAGGCGATGGCCAACTTGGCCAAGACTGTCACAAAAGAGGGTCAAGCTGCTAATGAGCTCCAAGACCCTCTTCCTTCCTTTCAAATATATGACTTGGTACTTTACTATCATAATTGTATCACCCCTAAGTGGGAGAAACTTGGGTCCATTTGGAAAGGCCCTTTTGTAGTCACTTACAAGCGAGAGAATACTCCATCAAATCCCTTACTAATGGAGTTATAATTAACTGAGTTCATGGCCGATTCCTATGGCCCTATTCTCCACCCAATATTCTTGAGGGGGTGATGTCAGACATTTCCCCCACAGATAATAGATAAGAATTTTGTGGGTCCAAATCAGCTGAAAAAGGAAATGTTGGACATTTATCATTCCGTGATAATGATATTGATTTAGCTAATAGTAATGAGGAAATCAACCAGAAGACTATGGCCAAATGTTGGTGGAACACCGCTAATTTGGGTAACACTTGTTCAAATACCTCACAGGCAATTAACTCAAAGTTTAGCAGTTGAATTACTACAACTTAACAGAAGACTATGGGGCGTCCATTGAAGGGCTCCCCCAGCCCCTACCAGTCCCATTCCAGCACCTACATGAGGTCCGCCCCCTCCTATAGGCGTGGCTGGGGTCCCTCAAGGTGAAATATTTTTTGAGAAAGGAGATCAGCTCGCATATATCAAGTTGTTACCCCACAGTTACATCTTACCCCAAAATACTTCCCCATATTACTCAGCCTAAGTGAAGTGAATTTTTTTTATTTAACTGAGGCAAGCTGACCAGGGGATGGACAATACCAGGCCCAAGGAGCAAAAATACTAATCTAAATTAAAGAACAGAAAGAGAAGAGTGGATTACTCAAACTGAATAAAAATAAAAATAAAAAACTAAAATGAGCCAACCAGGTCAGATGCGGTAAACTGCTATGCATCCATGGTGGGGGGTGAGTCGTGATTGGGAGGCTCATCTTCCTCCTCTGTGTCAGACAGTGTATGGCAGACTGCTGAGAGCACAGGCGTTGGTGCATCCTCAAAATGGGGGTTGAAATATTAGAGTGTCTCAGGAAGCGCAAATTTAGCTATTAAGGTGGTTGTAATATTTGGATAGGGATTTTTCAGCCTTGGGGCGAACTTTGGGTAGCTTGATAAAATGTGCAATGTTGTTGCTGGTAATGTGGGTCTTGGGGCCAAATTTTGTGGCCATTGGAACTTTTTGTACTGCCTTGTGGGCAACTTGATGGAATCAGAGAAATTCTTTTTTATGATTTTGTTGCATGGGGGAAGGACAGGGGCAGGTGCCCCCTTGGCCAAGACTGCGACTGATTTTGCTATGGCCTTACAGAGGGGGTGACAATCAGGGGAGGCAACAGCCTCTTTGGTGAGTTGGTGGTCACTTCAGAATTCATCAGAATCAGAGAGTAGAGCATAGTGGCAAGTTGGGAATTAGCTGCATAATATGCGTTTAGGTACATTTTTGAGGCCTGGGGCCTCAACTGAGTTGGGGATGAGATTTCCCAAATCACCAACTTTCTTCATAAAAATTCATGGATTTTGGTTGAAGATGATAGGTTGATTGGCATATGGGTGGGCTGGATTGGGTGGCTGGGTGGTTTTTTTTTTGAAATTATTGGGGTCCATGCTGGCTCCTGATCAGTTGGAGTAGGAGTGGTGGTTTGGCATGTCAATTTCTTGTTGAATCCGTGGCAGTTGCATCTACTATTTTGGGTGGAGAGGGAGGGAGGATTGTGCCCCATTTGAAAAAGTTTTTTTTCAGCTATGGGAACCTCATGGGGGGAGTTGAGCGTGTGGGCTCCAGCTCAGGCTATGATGGGAAGCGCTTCTTTGAGTGATCCAGGTCAAAACAAATGGGGCAGATCATGCGCCCCTTATCTAATCTGGCCCAGAAAGGGTGGCCAGTGGCAGAGGGGACAATGGTGTGAGGGGGAATTGAAATGGCAATTTCATTTGATATTGGGCATATAATTGTAGAGGCGTGAGGGCCTGCAAGTCAGTTGGCTCTATTGGGAACCACAAATTGTAAAATGAGGTCAGTGCCATATACTGACAACCCAGCTATTAATTTTTGTATAAAGTTTCGGGGGGGGGAGATGGGTGAGGAGGCCTGCAAATTGAACTACAAGGGTGGTGTCATCAGGCAACTGGGTACAAGTGGTTGGGATGGGATTATCTGGAACACCAGGGGAATGTTGGCTGCAATTGCAGCATCAGCTTCACAGGTGAAGCTGAGGACAAAGTACCCCTTGTAGGGACGGAATTTGATAAGGCTGGCAGGCCGCATAAGTGCCTGGGCTAATTCTATTATTTGTTTGTCATTGTAGGGGAACAAATTGCCATATTTGACCCAGAGGCCAAATCACATCTTGCTTTGGGGGAGCACAATGGGGCTACAAGGCACCATTTGAGAATGTGTAAGGTGTAGGGCAAGGTCCCTTGAGGGGAACGTATTGACCTAAGGAATTGGGGGGGCTAATCAATATGGTTTAAAAGCATTTACCCATTGGGTGGAAGATGCTAGGGGTTTCGCCGTTGCCCCGTTTTGGAGCAGTGGGTGGTAGGGCCAAGGACATTGGTGTTTTGCTGTGTGTTGGTTTTCTGAAGTCGTTTAGTTCTTCTGTAAATTTAAATTTGCTCAAATGTGTTATTGGGCAGAAAGAAAAGATTTTTAAGTGAAGAAAGTTTTACAAGCTTTTTAGGCTAACCTTATATATTTCCTATTTTGGGCTAGTCTACGCTATTCCAAATTTATTATTGAGTTTCCCTTGAAACTTGAGAAAGTTAAATAATGAATGATCAAAGATTGAGAGGGGACGTTTTTTTCCCTTATCCCCAGCTGGGCGTAACAAAACTTTAAAACCCAAATTTCCTAAGTTTTTAAAGTTTAAATACTTTTATTATAATTGTGATAAAAACCCCCATTATTGGATTTGGTGGTATTAGAACCAAGTGAGCATCGTCTGCACCAAAAATCCAACACTGCCATAAGCCACTCTTGGCCTTTTGCCACCCAGATCTGGTTGATGCATTCATGAGATAGAGCTTTAATAACACCCAGGCTTTTGAGATTACCTGTCTATTTGTCTGCTCAATGGGAAGAGGATAGGGATCATGAATGGTGATCTTACTAAATGCTCATATTCAATAAAGTGGCACAACATACTGTCAGCTTTCTGAGTAAAAAATATATGCAACATGATGGGAAATGTTTCCTTGAACACCCACCTCCTTTTGAGCATATTGTCTAACCACAATTCCAACGGCTTGTCCTCCTGCTCCATGTAAGGATACAATGGACAGTTGATGTTGAAAACGACTAAAGTCAAATGGAAAGCCATGTCATAATTGTAATGTGTCAAAAGGTGATTAGCCTTAATCAGGTCAATATATCCTAATATGCTACTAACGCTGTGGAAAATACGGTGGAAGACCCACCAGAAAAAAGTGATATAATGGAACCCATCCCCCATTCCATTGTAAGCGTATCAATAAGGGGAAACTCAGCCCACCACTAGGTTTTCAAAAAACAATATATCTAAGACCAGGCTAATGCTAACCTGCTGCCATAGACCACCATCCCACCCTCAGAATAACTGGGAAGAGCAAATCTGACACCGCGGCAAACCAATAACAGAAACAGAAATGGTGCTTTTTTAGAGGCTTGTGGCACCATATTGTTTATGAAGCCATTGGTTTTGAAGATGTTCTCAGTAATGATACTACTACTTCTAGGTCCAAGTCAAGATCCTGCGCCAGTTTTTTACTCAATAAGTTCACCGCCGCTCCTTTATCTACAAGTGCCCCAATTGACACCCCATGTGCACCCAAACGATTTTCCAACAGCAACAAAAAATAAGCAAATTTTAATTGGTCACCACACAGGACACTTCCAGCTGAGTGGCAATAATCGCTGAGTCATCCAGGGAAACTGAATCAACCAGGGATTTACCCCTCTGCAAAAAGAATCTATTCAGATTCTTCGTTCTGGGATGCTGATAACTGGGGGACCAGGGATTCAAGGGCACCAGGTCCATCACAGGAACCACTTTACCAACTAAACCAGGGTAGGGGAAGAGAAACAAATAGAGTAGGGGAGAAAGAAGCATCCTACGGCACAAAACACACACCCCAGGAGCCTGGACTGACCCAGATGGCTGGGCGAGAAACAAAAGATACACTGACTTGTCATTCAACTGTCAAGCAAAAAAAGTTATTTTTGTGCTGGCCTACCAACTTAAGTGCCAAAGCACCCAAACGGCAAACGCAAATGCCAGTGGCACAGCTGCTGGTATGACAGTTATGGAACTATGAAGGAGTTTCGCCAATAAGTTTACATGAGCCATAATCGTGTATAGTCACCTAGCAAATACCAGATAAACACGGCGATAAACCTGAGGATTGTTGGAATACCAGTGGAAAAGGAAGTTTAGTCTCAAGCTAAGAACTTGAATCAAGGTAGAAAATTAGTGGAAAGATAGATAAAGAAGATCACTAACAATTTTCTCAGTCAATGCAACTGATTAGTTAGTGTTCAGTTAATGTGTCAAAGCAGGGATTGGGTCCCTCAAATTTGACCTAACCCAGCGAATTTTGAGGGAGGGGAAGATAATTTAAGTGGAACTGACATTGAAGGCTTTGGTGGCAGGCCAAGTCGCTGTGGTTTGACCTAAAATGGCTGGACTGAAGCTTGACTGCATTTTTGTCAGTTGGCATGATGGCATCTGACCTGACGAGCAACAGAATTTCCTCAGGGCCACCCCGCATTGAGGCGGTCTCAATTGGTTGAAAATTTGGGATGACTAATCCGCCTGGTGCCCAGTCGCTGGGGCATTTTAGTGTCAGATGAGTTACATCATCTGCAACTCCTTATTCATCGGATAGGGGGTTTCAAATTGTCTGTGATAGTTCCCAAGATACCATCTGCACATTGGGGATCATCCCCAATGATTTTGAGGAGTGTTTGGCATCAGCAATTGTACTGCTGGATGAGTTGAAATCATCGGTGATTCTAGCTAATAATTCAATACTTGTCCCTTTTTGACTATATGTTTTCCAATTGTCACGCTTTACTCCCCATCAGTTTTGGACCTTTTGACTTTGATTCAGTAATCTCAGCACAGATTTCCTCAATTCAGCAGAAAATTTTGGCTGAGGTGAGCACAGGTACCGGAGGAATCTTAAGGGGGAGGGCTGTTGTTGCTCATCTACCACGTGGGCAAGGTTGCTCTGGGTGACAAGGTACAGCTGCCCTCTTAAGACCTTATTGTTTGTGAATGGAAAAATCGCCCAATCTACGCAGGGGAGTTCCCCTGGACCTACATCAACACCCTGTTCAAAACCGCTTCAGTAGGAAATCTGTTTCTGGCACCAACCATCCCACCTAATGCACTCTGGAGAATAGCTTTGATCTAGGTTGCCACCTTACATACCTGATCCAATGAATTAAGCTGAGTGTCCCATGTGGAATAATTGACAGACACAAGGTCTAAGGCAGCACAAAAACCGCTGCTAAAATGTCCATCGGAATCCTGAGTCCAGGGCCTGGCCATGAAAAGCCTCTATGAACAAATCCAGATCAGACGCCTCTGTGCCAAGTGTGAAGAATTGAAGCAGGAGAGCCAATATCAATACTGCCGCCTGCTCTACTGAAAGCACCAATGTAATCAAAGGTGTCAAAAATCCTGTTTAGTTGGATGAGCGTAAAATACTGTGCACCCAATGATGAGCATCCCCTCAACCATGTTAAAAGAACCACATTTTTCTGCGCATGTGTTAGGGAGGAGGGAGCCACCATATTGTACAAAAATTTCACCTGCAATAGGGCAAATGCATCTAAATCCTAGTTCACTTTTTCATGAAAGGAACAGATCAACCCACTCCCTAGGGCGAGTATGAGACTGAAATTGGCGCCTGCGAAAGGAAATACTCAATAAGGAACTCCAAAACCATGCGGAAGCACCTGATGAATGTTTCAACTGACCACACAAACAAAACTAAGCCAAGCACCAACCGCGGGCTCATGTGGTAAAATGAGACCATCATTTCACCTAATTCTAACAGAAGGGTGGAGCTGAAAAATACAAAAGGTCAATCAATTATGTAATAGATCTGGATAATAAAATTGAGACTAGCTTGCCAGTCAGCGTGCCTGAACACCCAGAATGAAAACCAGAATGCCAGGGGAATAGCCATCCATATGACCTGATATCGAGCGGGAAGGGAGTAATTTCAGGACGGCGACTGACAGTGACCATTACCACTATACCTATCAACAACCAAGCTATGACCACCGTGGTGGCCACAGATTCCACTGCTGTAAGTTCCGTTGGGCCCATGATGGCCCCTAAATTTTTTGTGGTGCCACAGGTGTCAAGCGTGCAGAAAACTCATGAAACTTTGTCCATCTAGGAGAAATAATTTCCAACAGCAATGGTACATCCTGATTTCAGATGGCGTCCAAAATTGGGTACATCCCCAAGAGACCACTAAATGATATACTCATTTAATGAAAAAGGTAGCAACGTGGTGATGATGGCAAGTATGGCCAAGTTTTTTCATACTAGGGAACATGGCGTTTATTAGGTGGCTGATGTAGTAAGAGATAAATTTTAACTGGAAACTGTTGAGCGAGTATTTGTTTATTAAACAGAATTTAAAATTGACTGAGAACTATACTTGCGAGGGATGGTCGTCTTAAATGCTGAAGGGCTTAGGGAATAAAAATACCTCATATGAACTGAGGGTAGCATGATCTCATTTGAACCTTCCAGAATGGAATTTTGCAACTAATTTGATGTTGAATCAATCTCCTAATGGCCATCTGACTCTTACTTGAATTTTGACACCAAATTACCCTCCCATCATGATTTCGCTTAGTGGATTGGAAATGCTTTGTCTAAAAGGTGACTGGTTGTGCCAGGGACCAGCCACATAGGGTGATCCCATTGAGCATCAAACAGATTTAACACCATCAAACCCACTGGGGTTGGACCCACCTCTTCTGGTGGAAGGGAAACACCCTGACGGGGCTTAAACATGATCTTACTGCAAACAGCTCAATTCCGTTTCACCTCATTTTATTTAATTTAATTGCCACTTCATCAGAACCTGGTATTGTTGAGGGGGTGAGATGCCCACCACTTTCCCTCTGGCAGTGGCCTCTCACCACCGCCACTGCCACCTCCCTGATCCGCTACACCAACTCTTGGGTGGCGAGGTAAGGGGGAAGGGTGCAATCCTAAGGGTTATGCTGTCACCCACCTATTATCCACCACATGCACCAAATTACCCTAGGTCATAAGAGGGATGGTAACCTTCTTCACCACCTTCTTTGTGTGGAACATAAACTACTCGCAGTTGAGGTGCAGGGTTTGCTCTCTGGACTTACACATCCAAATTGAAGATTGCGCAAGCTGTAAGAAAACTGAGTAATTTTTTAGCCAGTCTGTCCATCATTACTGTTTCATTGTGAAGTAGCAACGCAGGTACTGCTTGAGGGTATGATTAACTATATCCATTTGACCATTACTGGGGGTGGTATGCCAGGTATTGTCACAACTTTTCTTTGAATCTTTAAGAAGGTGCTCCAAGAACTGCAAGACAAACTGTGGACCATGTACAAGATGATCTCATTGGGGATGCCATATCTAAACGCTTCTTATATATATATTTTCTCCATGTCATTGTAACAAAGAGAAACGTCTCAGTTTCTAAATGCTATCTTTCCTTAGGCTGGCAAAATCTGGCGCCAAAATAATACTTAATGCGAGGTTAGACTCTCATGGTAAGTGTTAGTGACATTAACAACTAATCAGTTACCTCTTAATTATGTAATCTCAAAATAAGGATAAAGACAGAACAAATAATCAAGGTTGCAAATCACATAATTAACCTTATTTTATTTTTTATCAACTAAAAACGACGCAAACAAACAGATCGAAAAAAATTTGGTGCTGTAGCACACCAAGGAAAAAAACAGAGTAATTGTTAATAGAGTATCTATAACTCTCCAAAAACCAGCAAGGTGGTGTCAGTGCACAGGACCAACGTAAGGGAACTAGTAGACATTGTTATAATAATAAAAATAGCCCAACAAATGATGTTTGAGCTAAAGAGATTATGGCGAGGGTGTTGATCATAGCAAAAGTGATAATAAGATGGGAAGTCTTCAAAACATGGCCATTCCCCTGAAGGGCAGATCAGAACCAAGTCTGGTACAGGGGTATGGTGCACTGGTGGCCAGGTTTAAAGGAACCAGGTAGGCCCAGCGGTATACTAGAAGCTGTAATAAATTTTAAAAATAATAAACAGGCTAACACGTTGCAAGACCTCCTCAAAAGAGGTCCGCTACCGGTGCGCCTAAGTCAACATATGGAAAAATGAAAACAACTATTGGGGTTTTATTAAGAAAAATGACCAACGAGAAATGTTAGTCTCAAGCAAAGATACTAAAGCCAACTCAGGGGAATTTTGGATTGGCAGAAGTGGTACTAAGTTTTGGTGCACCAATAGGCACATGCTTCTGTCTGAAAATGTCACATACCTTGAAATCAACTTCACTCAGGTAATTGACTATAGTTGAACCCAACCTGAGCTTGCAATTCTGTTAGTGGAATGGTATTTGAACCCCCATCCTCCAATCAACAAAATTGTCCCATCATTGTTTAGTTCAAAACTCATTTGTTTTAGCCATAGACAAAACAGGGGGCTGGGCTTTAGGCACCTCACTTGTACCAACCTGGGCATACCTAGCCTGTACCCAGCGCTAATCCAAGGTGTGCTTGAGATCAGGAAGGGTCTGAAGTTTCACCTTCTGGACCTCCTGCTGACCAGCCTTGTCCCTGCTGTTGTTAACCTCTATAAATTTATGTAAACATGGCATTACATTCTCCTCTTTTTTAGGCTCCACCCCTCCAGGGAAATTCTCCAAGTAAAAGTTTTTGTGGACTGGGGCCAACTTCATTGCAGCAATGGCTTGGTTAAACTTCGATCTTGCAGCCTCAGGGAAACGCTCATGGAATGCTATAATTAGAGCTTGGGCATGAGTGCAATCACGCGCTGGGACCCAACTGTTCTCCGCTGAATAAATCCCTTCAAGGATACAAGATACTCAAGTCTTCTCCTTACCCAACGCGAGGTTACAATCTCCTCCACTTACCATTATGGCGCCCCATCCGCGAGATAAGCCTCAGGAGTCTCTGTAGGGGGGCCCTCAAGAGATGTGAGCTTGCTTTCATGAAACTGAAAAGTTTCAAATGAGGGGGAAGATCCAACTGGTATGAGGCGTGGCCCTTTTGACAACATGGTATGGACCAATCCTCCTTGGTCCCAGTCTTTGCATCGTTGCTTGATTGTGATGTTTTTAGAAACCAGCATCACGAGATCTCCTTACTTGTACGCAGGTCAAACCTGTCTCTTACCATCAGCAAGCTCCTTCTAAGCCTGCATGGCCACATCTAAATTCGTGCTCACCCCTTGATGTACCTTCTTTAGTCATTTTTGCAAAGCCTCCACCAAATCCACCTTGGATCCACAACAGGCTCAATGTTAAAGGCGGGATTGGAGCCATAGTTGGCGAAGAAGGGAAAAATCAATTGATGTATGTTGTTCATCGTTATAACTAATCTAAGCCATGGGGAGATGGAAAACCCAATATGAGTGATCTGCGGCAGTTTAACACCGCAAGAACTATTTGAGGCACTGGTTCACTAGTTCTGTCTGCCCATCTTATTGAAGGTGATAGGCAGTTTAACGGCAGGGACGGATTTGCAGAGTATTAAACAACTATTCCCAAAAGATAGAGGTGAATTGGGGCCCCCAATCGCTAATATCTTGAGGGACCGCATGAAGGGCGAACACATTAGTAACAAACAGCCTAGCCATCTCTGCCGCGGTGACTGTGGTTCTGCAAGGTATAAAGGGGGCGAATCGTAAACAGTCCACCACTATGATAGCTCATAGCCATCAGATACAAGCAACTCCACAAAAAATTCAACTGATAAGGAAGTCTAAGGCCCATCAGCCTTTTGAACTGGTATCAACAACCCTACTAAAGGCTGGAGATTCAGTTTCATTTGGTTGCAGACTAGGCACTCTCTTTACAATATCTGCCTAAATGAGTGGCTAACCCCTTCCAATTATAAGTGCAGCGGATAAGCTCAAAGGTCTTCACGTTCCCAGGATAACAAGCGGTAATACCATTATGATGGTCCCAGATGATATCCAGGAAAAGTGTTCTGGCCGGAACCCAGTTGCCTCTGAAACCACACCATCTCATCCTTTACATGGTAACCTCTTGTAATATCCTCCTGATTCAATATGCTCATTGCAAGGGCTATAGTATATTTGGCTGACAAAGGCTAAAAAGGTCTACCTTTCTGAACACACCATCCTCCTCCGCGTTTTCTAGAGGATCTAGCGCTGGCCCATTGGCCAAGGTAGAGAAAAGTTGAGACACAATCTTACCGTATAAATCATTAAATGAGTATTATGCACCTCCACCTCCTTCAGATTGGGAGCTAGTGCAGGGTTACAGCTCAAAGCATCCGCCAAACCATTCTCCTGCCCTTTGTAAACTCACAAGAAAACGCAAATTGGGCAAGGGACTTATGCCAGCGGGTCCACCATGGAGTTAATACATGAGGTGTGTGGTAGTACAGTAAGTCACGGTGATCTGTATGTACGTGGAAGGATTGGGATGAGCCATTTAAGTAATGACGCCAATATAGTCAGCGCCTCAAACACTGCAAATAACTCTTTATCATACACGACTTAGTTTAACTCTGGTATAGACATCTTTCTAGAAAAATATACCGCCAGATGACCAACTCCATCTTTGCCTACTTGTAGTAGGGCTGATGTTATGGAAAAGTCGAAGGCATCTGAAGCAACAATAAACTCTTTAATGGGATTAAGATGGCGAAGAATGGAAGTGGACAGAAATGTACACTTTAATGCTTGGAAGGCATTTTCCAAAACTGGGGACCACTGAAATACTTTTTCCCCACTCGCCCTATACAAAGGCGCTGAAACTTCAGAAAGGTTTGGTGTAAACTTCTTAAGGAATGTATACATCCCCAAAAAGCTATTCAATTACTTAAATGAAGTTGGAGAGGCCACTATCAAACTACCTTCTTGTCTGGAGTTATCATGTGCCCTTGGGAAAACATGACGTTGTCCAGAAAGGTGACCTGAGACTTAAAGAACTCATACTTACTTATTTTCAGCGTAAGATTGACAGCCCTTAAACGCTCCACCACCAGGCGAAGGTGTACTGCATGGGACTTGTTGTCAGGGAAATAATAACAAAATATCATCCATGTAAGCTACCGTACATACCCCAGCAAATCCCCCAAAGCCACATCAATGTGACGTCTAAAGATAGCTGGGGCATTTTTAAGCCCAAAGGGCATAATCCGAAATTTGAAGATTCCTTTTCTGGTACAGAATGCAGTGAACCACTCCTGGCCCTTCTTGATATGATTCTGATTGAACGAATTTAAACAATCCAGCTTGGAGAAGATTCATGCCTTCTCCACATAGCGTGCAATCTGTGAGTCCAGGGAAATGGGATGTAAGTCTGGTACAGTGATGTTGTTGAGATTCACATAATCTATGCAGGGGCATAAGGTACCATCGGCCTTCTCAACAAAGTGAAGTGGGGAACATACAGGGGAGGTTCGCTGAAAATAGCACCTTTGGCTAACAGCTCCTTAACCCACACATCTAAGGCCGCTTCATCTCATGACGTCAATGGATAAATTGGGGAATATATATGCACCAAATAAACGGTGAGCTTGAACTCAAAATCGAACTCTGAATGATCTGGTAGTAAATTATCTGAAGCTGCATCAAACGAATATTCAAAAATCCTCCAAACAGGAAGGTAAGGGAACCTCCAACGTGAGCTTCAACAACGGGGCAAGGCTGAGAATGAGAATAAAAAGCCATTGGGGAAAATTGCCCTGAAAGTTGGCTTCAGCCAAAGGAACAACCAACTCAAGACCATTTTCAAAGTTAAGGATAGGGTATTTTCTTCCATGTTAGTCCTGACAAAACTTTCGCCACCAATCTACGCCCAAAATGATAGGGTACAAGAGGTTTTTGATAGCTTGGAAAATGGTTGGACAAATGATAGGTGCCAACTTGATAGCCCACTAACCCAAGGACTTTCAGCGTGGAAATACCTTGAGAAGCCCCTTCTCTAACCATAACACCTGGCAAGTAATTCAGCTCAAGGTGGTCGGCTAGGTTTTGGTCCATAAAATTCTCAGAGGCTTCAGTATCCACCAAAATAGTAGTGCTGATTTTCCCTAAAGGGGATGAAGGGGTAATGTTCAATGAAAATACCCCGAATGATCTATATTTATAGCAGAAAACGCCAACACTTCACCACCAAACGCTTCTTTAGGGTTTAACATTCCCTCAAGGTATGCATTTGCATCAAAGAATGTAGAGGGATATTTGGACACTCTTACTAATAAGGCCACATATCACACCATATCTTCAGCAAATCCATAAATGTTTTTATATTGTAATTGTAACTCATTCTCCTCCTGGGTTCCGCAGATCATTGTTGCGGTCAAGCGTAAGTTTTATGGGGGTGATTTGATACACTGAAATGGGGTCCATATCTGAGCCATATGGGAAGAGAAATGGCTTATTAGTATATATGGAAACGTCATTATAAAACGCATTTTGGGTTGTGAACGTCCCAATACCCATTTTTTTAGTACTAGATGGTCCCAACCCGAAGGGGGGATTCATCGATGTTTATTAAATTATGCCTGGGATCCTAAGAGCCTGAGGTGAGGGAAGGGGAGGGAGGTGGCATCGAGAAAGGGAGGGGGGTTTGCACACCAGAGCCGTGCTGCAGTGACAACTGAGTGGGGGAGGGTTGGCGACATAGTGCAGACCTTCAGGGCCATCTCAAAGTGTACCTGAAAGTGGGTGATCATGTGTGGAAGGGGCCACACCTGCTGGTCAAAGGCAGCATGAAGGAAGGAGTTATGGATGGTCCAGATGGCTGTGGCATAGGCGAGGACACGGAGGGGTTGGTGGCAACCAGGCAACGTCTGCTCGAACATGAGGTCTTGCACAGGGTGTCCAGACCAAGGCTGAGCATGGAGGAGCGCGCGGGCCTTTTGGCCAAAATGCGGCGACACCTGGACAGGTGAAAAAACGATGGAAGTGAGAGTCAATAGGCTCCACACAGCGGGGGCAGCTTCGGTGCTGGAAGGTAGGGCCAGTACGGTCCCCTGTCCTGTATGAACAGTGGAGCACCCTCCATAAGGTGTTGGACACCTTTGATGACAGGATGGGGTGATAGACATCCTTCAACAATTCCTTAAGGTCAAATCTCACGGAGGGAGGGAAGAGCTCAAGGAGTCTTGGGCGGATGGGAGGACGATCTTGGGGGTTGAGGCTAGTTGTGACAACTCGTCCATTGTGCACAATTTCATGGCGATGGGGGCTGAGGCCAGGGCCTTCCCTTCTGTATGGGAAGGCATGGTGGATCCGCGCGCCTACTCGTTTCAGGGCAAGGAGAGCCTGGTTCCAATAGGGGGATGAGGATGGTTTTAGGCGATGGCCTGGGTGGTTTGTGAGCCACTCCCCTAATGAGGTCAGAGATGCTCTAGGAAGACCCAGAGCTGCTGACACTGACTGGCGGAGGGCGGGCGCCCAATGGGGCATGGGGGTCGCGTCCCAGCAAACAATCGGCCATAGGAACTTCAGGAGGATTGTGGTGGCGTGGGATCGCGTGTCCAGAAGCCCTAGGCCCCCTTCAAAGTAGGGTCAGGCATTGGTTGAGAGGGCCATTGGTGGATGGTTTGAGCCCCAGACTCAACGGCGGAGGAGTACATTGAGCCGCTTATAAAAGGCATCTGTGAATGGGCAGACGTGCGCTAGGAACCAGACTTTGGAGAGGAGGAACACATTGGCCATCAGAGCTCGACCCTGGGGGGTGATGTGCCGCCGGTTCCAGCTGGCAATCCTGGAGTTAACTGCTGCAAGGAGCAAGTCCTCATTGTCTTTTAGCGCAACTCCTTGTTGGTTGGTGAGAACGCCCAGGTGACGGAAGGTACCGCGCTCAGGTTCAATACCAAATGGTGGGGGGAAGGTGGGGGAGCCGACCTGTACAACTGTTGTCTTGGAGGTGTTGACCATGGCGTTGGACGCCTTGGTGTACCTCTCAATGGTCACAGCAGCGAGGGCAACATCCCCAGGGCAGCCAAATGCAATGGCGGTGTCATCTGCAAATGCCATGGTGCGGGTGGGGGCTTTACCTGGGACCAGAATCCCTGTTAGCTTGTCCTGTAAGGAGGCCAATAGGGGGTCGAGGGTGATGTTAAAAAGGATAGGGCTCAGGGGGTCCCCTTGTTGGAGACCTTGTCCAACTGGTACTGCCACTGTAAAACCCATTGGCGCCAGGACTCTGGTGTGGAGCTAATCATAGAGCGCTGATATCCAGCGCCTAGCTGCGGGGGGAGATGGAAGCGGGCCAGGGAAGCATCAATATACTTCCAGGCTACCCGATCATATGCTTTCTCCATATCCAGGAGAGCCACAAAGCCATTCACCTTACGAGAGTTAGCAGTCAAAGTCACGTGAAGGTCATTATAGTTGTCCCATAACGACCTCCCCGGAATAAAACCGTGCTGGGATGGGGAGAGGCGAGGTGAAACCCATTTGATGATGCAATTGGCCAGAAGCTTTGTGAAGAGCTTGTGGTCTGTGTTGATCAACGCTGTGGGGCGCCAGTTCGCCAGGTTCTCACAGTCTGACTTCTTGTGAATGGGGTCGTGATTGAGCCTCTGGAGTTGGGGAGGACCTCGCCATTCACCAAGGGTGCAGCGAAGAAGTCGCGGAGGGTTCTGGCTATCACCGCAGGTTCCAGAAGGCACACCTCAAAGGGTATTCCATCTGGGTCTGGGGCTTTAAGCCGTGGGGATTTCAGAAGGGTTTCCATCACCTCCTGGATGGAAATAGGCGCCAGTAGAGCCTCATCAGCCTGTTGGTCAATGGGCGGCTCTGGAGCCCGCCACAGGAAGTCTTGGATGTCCGATGGATCCACCTGGGTGGCATGGAAGAGGCTGGAGTAGAAGCGGTATAGTTCCTGCGTGATTTCCTCCTTATCTGAAGTGGTGTAGTGCCGATCTTTAGTGCAGTAATATCCTGCGCTGTTGACCGGGCTTTCTGTTTCTGAAAGAAGAAGCGGGTGGGGCGTTCTCATTGAGCATAGTAACGAGATGTTTTAAAGTTTGCTGCACGTTCTTCCTGCAGTGTGAGCTCCAAGCGTAGTGCTTCCTGCGCCGCTTCCCAGTCTTCCAACCATCTGGGAGAGGGCGAAGGCTGGCAGTTTCGCTCTAGATGTCTGATTCTGGCTTCCGCCCTTTTGACTCTGGCGCGAGCTGCGGTCATCTGGGCTTTGGCACAGTTGCAAGCAACGCGGGTGATGCCCTCCTTGGTCACCGCCCATCTAGCCTTGTGGTCAAGCAGGTGGGGTGGGGGGAGGTGAGAGTCTCCCGGATGGTCATAGACAGCTTCTCCTTAGTGAAGGTGTTGTTGAGAAGAGCTGGGGCAACCCTAGGCCAGAACCTACGTGACAGTCTAAGAGTGGTGGTGAGGACAACGGTGAGTGACCTGTGATCACTCAGATGGTTGTCACGAGAGATGGGAGAGGAGATGCGGCCAATTAGCAGGGGGCTAATCAGTGCCATATCTATGCGTGACGCTGACTGGAAAGCTCCTCCATCATACTGGATCCTAGTCATGCAACCTAGGCCAGACGCGGAGGGTGGAAGCGCATCCATAAAGCCACTCAGGTGAAGGAAATCCTGGAGGCGACTTGATCCAGGGCGTTCCTTTGCTGCAGGGGGGTAAGAGTCACAGACGCGACTTATGGTTTTGCTGAAATATCCCAAGAGGACTGTATTCCGTGGAAGATTGAGTTGGACGAGCTCTTCCAAGAGCTGGTTTTTCTCCTGACCTATATTAGGCAGGTAGATTTTTGCAGAGAAAAAAGATCAAGTCAGGAGTGGTGAGTTTGGCCAGTATGAGGCGGCCACCTAGATATTGTGAAAAAGAAAGTATTTAACCTGGGGATTTAAAACATTAAGGGCAGCATGGTTT
Source organism: Massospora cicadina (assembly GCA_022478985.1). Lineage (NCBI taxonomy): Eukaryota > Fungi > Entomophthoromycota > Entomophthoromycetes > Entomophthorales > Entomophthoraceae > Massospora > Massospora cicadina. The sequence continues at coordinate 43,446 of JAKSZP010009202.1, forward strand.
GTCCATAAGGAGTTGCCTCCAAACTGTTCATCTATGCAGATTGTTTGTGGGGGAGGATATGGGGCTCCAGGATAGCAGCGATGTCAATTTGTGCTAACCTGAAGTTGCGGAGGAGTTGGGCTCTACGTTTAAAGTCCCGCAACCCATTCGTGTTGATGGATTGCAGGGCCAGGGTGCTGCCGTGGGGACTCATAGCTGTTCCCCTCCATGTCCTGGAGGGTTGCCAGCGCTTAAACCTGCTGCCGTGAGGCGGCTAGTTTTGAGTCCTTTAGCTTGACTATTAGCTGCAATCCGTGAGGAGCGTCGAGGGCTCTAAGGGGAAGGAGAGGGTGGGGGTGCGGAGAACCCAGTAAGCCAGCCTAGGATGCTGTCCCCACTCCGTTGCAGGGGAAGGACCTGAGGGTGCTCAACGGCGACCTCCGCGGTGTCCCCATTTGATGAGTATGAGCCCATATTCACTTCCTCCAACACTGCAAAGGAGCCGCGCGAAATGGACTGTGGGGTTGGGGTAGGACTCTTTGAGGTGGCACTTCTACCGCAGGCCGCGGGTTGCCAGTCCATGCTGGTGGGCATAGCTCCATTGGGAGCTGAGGATTGATGCGATAAATCGCTGGTGGAGGTTGGAGGGGGTGCCGCAGAGCCCTTAGTGGGGGTGGCTGACGAGGGGCGCCCTGTGGGAGATGCCTTGCTCTTGGTGAGAGAGGGAGTTGACTCTGGGAGATTGGAGGGGGTGCCCACTGGAAGGGGGCATGAGCGCGAAGGTATCCCATACCAATAGTGGGGTTAGCTGTTTCAACTGCTAGGCGTAAGGCCTCAGGGGACAGGTCTTGAACGGGAACCCATTGTGTGGGTTGTGGAATTACTGCTGCGGCCGCGTGGGATCATTTTTGGCCTGGTCTAGGCCCCTGGGTGGTGGCTAAGAGGGCTTGCTTTTGAGATGTGCAGCCACTATTCAGGTGTCCAAGGGCGTTACACCATGAACACCGGAGGCGCGCCTGATCAGGGTCGACAAAAAAGATCTCAGGGCATGCCCCAACTACCGCCACACGAGGAATAACCTCAATGTTGCGGGATACAGTGGGGGAGGGGATGAACGACGCCCTAGCAGTGCAAGCTCTTTGGGTGGGAGCATAGTAAGAGGGGACGCTAAAGTCCACTGAAAGAACATACCCAAACTCCATTAAACCACGATGGAGCGCCAGTATAAGAGACTCAGGATCAACAGTCGTTGGTAGGTTGGAAAAAGTAACCCATGAAATTTTTTCCAGGTGAGAGAGTGTGTGGGAGATGTGAAGAGATCCACGCGGAATAATGACCTGGAGGGTGGCAGCATGGTCAGCAAGGGCAGCTTCAGTGAAGCCCACATCGATGTAGTGGCTCTCCACTGATTCATGGATGGTGGTGTTAATTGGGAATGTCTCCTCAATCGCTGCAAAGTATGAGAAGTAATCCTCCATATAGCATTCAACAGGGTTATGCCCATAATAAAGGCGAATCATGTGGGAGAGGGTTGAGCGAGGTAGAGATTTTTGCGCTCTAGTTTTGGCCCATTTCTTCTTAACATTAGCAATAAACGCCACTTCACGGGGATCAGCTTTGGGTAGCGTTGGTGCCAGAGGTTTTTGCAACGCCCCAGTGAATCCTTTGGTACGTTTGTGTTTTCTTTGGGCTGCAATCATGGGTTGAATGCGAGCTGGTGGTTTGGACAAGTTTGCAGAGATCCCCTGTTGCTGGAATGTTACAGCAGTTGCTGGCGTCATATTAAATTGAGGGGCGGTTTGTTGGGCCTCGCTAAATTGGGGAGGCCCATCCAGATTGGAATTAACTCCAGCCAATTGGGAGGAGGGCGATGTTTCATCACCATCCCAATCTATTTGGGTAAATTCAGCCCGAGTATTTGCTGTGATTTCGTGGGCAAAACTCACTGGCTGATTGGTGAATTGGTCGTTTTCGGCATATGGAGATAAAGTGCCAGCTTGAGAAGTGCCGATTATGGGGTTTAAATGGGACAGGTGAGATTGGAACTGGTGTGAAGTTCCAAAATCCGAACCATTTGAATCCCCATTTGGAAGAGTAGATTGTCCCAATTTGGTGCTTAGTGAACCAGAATGTGCGGCTAATCCAACCTTACATCCGAGGGTTTGGGGGCCAGGTATCTGGGTATCGCCCCTCATGGAGGGAGCCAGAAACACGGCGTCAGCAATAATAGATGGGGCTGAATTAGCTGACACAATGGGGGAGGTGAATGCCTGGATGGGCTGAGTTGCATTCAACTGAGCAGACGCCATTAAAACAGCGTGGGTGATGGCCTCCTTGGTTGGAGGGGGCCCAGAGGGTTGGTGGGAGGTAGCGCACGCAGAGCTGTTGGGCGTGCAGGTTGCAGAAGTGCGATCAGGTGAACTGGCACTAGTTGAAGTAGCTCCAGGTTGGGGGGTGGTGCCTGCTTTCACAGCCGCTGCTTGAGAGTGGGTTATTCTGGTTGACCCTGAGGTGGGTAACCGGGGGTTGCTTCATTTGGGGTGGTGCTGGCTCATTTGGCCGATCCCGCGGGATCTTTTGCGGGGTTTCCCGCCATATTTTCTAATAGTTTTCATAAATCTCTTTAGTAGAGCTAAATTTAAAGGCTGAATTGGTTTTTGAAAAGTGATGCTTAGCAGAAAGAGTTAACACATCCCAATACCCATTTCAACAATGAGTTGTATGACGTTATTCAAGGCCAACACCATCAGGCCCTTAGTTGATAATCCTGCCTTCACCGTCCAATTTTGGTACTGAAGGAAAAACGACATTTTTGTGTTGATTTTATTGAATTTGGCAGAAAGTCAGGGAATCATGACTCTCAGATTGTAAAGTGACTGTATCCACCAGGTATGGGCAAGATGGGTGTTGTGCTTTCCGGTCAGAGGTAGTGAGAATAATGCTGGAATGCTCCAACCCTCAGCAATATGTGGAAAGAGTGTTTAGCCCCACCGCGGCTGAGGCCACCAGTTGGTGCATACTGTTTACACTTTGCAAAAGTCCCACACAGAAAAAATTTGTGCACGTAAAAATAAGAAATAGGTCATTTAATGTCAAGAGAGTATCTATAACTCTCCAAAAACCAGCATAATGGTGCTCAGTGCACAGGATTAACGCAAGAAAACTAGTAGTCATCGTTATAATATAATATAATAGCCCAACAAAGGATGCTTGAGCTAAAGAGAATATGGCGAGGGTGTTGAGCATAGCAAAAGTGATAACAAAATGGGAAATCTTCAAAACATGGCCATTCCCCTGAAGGGCAGATCAGAATCAAGTCTGGTACAGGAGTATGATGCACTGGTGACCAGGTTTGGAGGGAAAAGGGTAGGCCCAGCGGTGTACTAGAAGCTGTAATAAATTTTAAAAGAATAAACAGGCTAACACGTTGCAAGACCTCCTCAAAGAGGTCCGCTCACTGGTGCGCCTAAGTCAACATATGGAAAAATGTAAACAACTATTGGGGTTTTATTAGGAAAAATGACCAACGAGAAATGTTGGTCTCAAGCAAATATACAAAAGCCAACTCAGGGGTATTTTGGATTGGCAGAAGTGGTACTAAGTTTTGGTGCACCAATAGGCACATGCTTCTGTCTGAAAATGTCACATACCTCGAAATCAACTTCACTCAGGTATTTAACTATAGTTGAACCCAACCTTAGCTTGCAAATGTTGTTAATGGAATGGGTTTTGAACCCCCATCCTCCAATCAACAAAATTGTCCCATCATTGTTTAGTTCAAAACTCATTTGTTTTAGCCATAGCCAAAACAGTGGGCTGGGCTTTAGGCACCTCACTTGTACCAACCTGGGCATACCTAGCCTGTACCCAGCGTTAATCCAAGGTGTGCTTGAGATCAGGAAGGGCCTGAAGTTTCACCTTCTGGACCTCCTGCTGCCCAGCCTTGTCCCTGCTGCTGGTACCCTCTATAAAATCATGTAAACATGACAGTAATTGAGGGGTAAAAAGCCCCAAAAAAAGTTTATGTTAATGTTATAAAAACCTGATGATTCACAGTATGCCAAATAAAACAAAGGTAAGAATGGATTCAAAGGTCACAAGAGAAACCTAAATTGGGATAAAAGCAGATAAAATTATGAACATAGTTTGTAAATTTGAGAGGGCTTAAACTTTAAAGTCTTCCTTATAAGGAGCCTCTCCTGCACCATTCTTCACGCTCTTATGAGCCTAAAGAATGGCTTGGGAGGGGAACAGCCTAGATCTGAGCCCAACCTCAGCTGAAAATTCTCAAAAAGCATTTTGAATCAAGTTTGGAAATCTGAATCACAGTTTGAAATGCAATGATTGGATCAACATGACTGTTACATTACCCCCTTCTAAAAAGTAGCCACTCAAGAGGTGCCCTATAGCAGGAGGTGGCCACCACAAGGACTTCCTGGGGCGCGTCACCTCCAGCTCAGGAAGATTTGCTTGTAATGAAAATTCTGAGCCACTTGTGGCGAGGGAACCATAACCAAAAGCTAGCCAGAAACTGAGCTGCCTTAGCCAGTCAACCTTGATTGGGGAAAACACTCCCAGTGTATGACTGGGATGTGCTCCCTTCTAACACTCCCGCTGGTGATGGTCTTTCCATCCTGACAGAGAAAGCGCTTTACTTAACAGGTATGTGAGAGGGTTAAGATTCCAAAGCATCTGAATGGCAATACCACGCATGGTGGGTTGACTGTGGGGGGAGGGAGCCCTGTTGGCCCAGGTTCCCTTGGTGCCAACTGAATCCCTGATGTGGGGGAGGCCCCACCAGAATCATGCACCAACAATATCAGGTCCAGGGTTGGCCATCAATCACAGTCTCCCTAAAGTGCTGGTTGCTTGACAAATAACCTAAAAAACCATTGAGGTTAGCCAAACTGGGGGATTATTGCATTCTGGCATCACATGAGGTTTGGAATGTAACAAACGGAAACATACCTTTTCTGATCGTCAACTTGCCTTGAATTTGTCATCATAAATTAGTGATGAAATAATGTCCTATGCAATATTAGACTATTGAGGTAAGCTCTGTGCTCATGCAACTAACCAAAGAAACCTCTGAATTAGGGAAACTCAAAGTGAGGAAAAAGAAAAATCATGTAATTAAGGTTTCAAACCCCATAATTAACCTTATTAAATATTATCAAATAAAATCTTGCAAATAAACGAATTCCTGATAATTTGGTGCCGTGAGCACACTAAGTATAAAGATATACTAATTGTAGGTATCAGGCCCCAAAAATCGATGTTGTTATTGGTGTGCCAAAAACTTGATGTGTAACAGAATGTCAGGTAAGACAAGGTAAGAACGTCCTCAAAGGCCATAAAAGAAACCCATGATAGGGTGGGAACAGAGAGAATTCTGAATAAAGTTCAGAAATAGTGAGGGTTCATTTTTGTAGGTAGCCCTTCAGGGGAGCCTTTCCTGCACCATTATTTAAGCTCTTATGAGCTTAAATAATGGCTTGGGAGGAGCACAGTCCAGCGCTAAGCTTAATTTTTGCTGAAAATACCCAAGAAAATCATTTTGACTTGGGTTCAAAAATACCATTTACAAAATCAAAAATGTAACGATAGGTTCAACCCAACCATTAAAGTTCAGCTGTAACCTTAGAGATGCATGGGAAGATCTCCACATACTTTGTCAGATGATCAACCAATACCATGATGACATTGAAGCTGTTGGACATCAGAAGCCCGTTTATGAAATATATGCTTAGCAAACTCCACAGCAACTATGCAATCGTTAGGGGTTGAGCTTCCCATGGGCTTTCTCCAGGCGTGTTTGGACTGGGCGAAAGTGAGGCATCATGTCACATAACCTTTTAAATTCCTGATAGCCCTGGCCAAAAGTACTTGGGGAAGGAGTTCATTCTTTTACATACTTGACTGTCCCACAAGAGAGTGTTGTGGAATAGATCTATTACCTCTTTTTTAGAGTTTGAGTATTAGTACCTATAAACAAACCTGTTGAAGCATGAGGCATCCCTTCTTCCTGAAATTATTGTGAGCACCATTAAAGTTTTCATCCTTAAGTTCCTTTCTGATCTTAGTACCAAATTTGGAGCGCCTATTTGCTGCAAAGATACTATCTGTCAAGTTGGTTAGTTCTTCCTATATTGTGGCAAGCACATGAGGGAAGCATGTTGGCTGTATTGTACTTGTTGAGCTATTCCTTCAAAAGACCACTTTTAGGTCCAGCTAAGCTTTTCCAGTAGTTGGTTGCTCTCCACAGGCTTGTAACTAATCATAAAATTGTATTGAGATAACTAAAGGTGCCAGTGGTTTTGCCGCTGGTTCATTCGCCCATTGGTTTTTGGATCTTGAGGAACCTATTGTCAGTCCTTGTAGTGAATGGATGCCACCAGTATAACAGATGGAATTGCCAGTCATTTAAGGTGGCGATGATTTCCAGAAGTTCTATAGTGTAAACCTGGTACTTTATCGCAGCTTATAATATTTTTAGACTGGAAATAGAGACTGAGTGCTCTAGGTCATCCTAAATTTATAAGAGGACCTACTATATTGCGAAATTTGACGCATCTGTTTCACTAAATTTAGTCAGTAAACGTCTAGGTACACCATGACTGGGGCAGAGAATAGGCATCCGTGATGGCCCAAAAAACATTCTACATCTCCTCTACCCACTAAAAGGAGACTTATTCAATGATCTTAGTAAGTGGTGCAGCCATTCAGAAAAATCTTTAATAAAAAATCTAAGGAAATATCAATCACAAGAAAGCTTCAGATGCCTGTTTTATCCATGAGCGTTAACCATTCCCTCACCGCTTTCAGTTTATCTGGACATATCACTGTACCCTTTCCAAACATCACATTGCCTAGGAAGGAGACAGAGCTCTTATAAAATTCTCACTAAGAGCGCTTTAGACAGGTTATCTCTGTCTAGGGCCTTGAACACCTTTCACACGTATTTGGTGTATCTCTCCTAGGTCTTGGCAAGTCCATGATATCTTCCATGTAAGCGCATAGCTTTTTTATGATCAAATTGCCCAGGGCGTTGTTGATAGTGAGCTGGAAGACAACTGATGCATTCCTCAGGCTGAAAGGCATGACCCTATACTCAAACACTCCCAGGTGGCACTTTAAAGCAGTGTACTGATGGTGCTTTGGGACTATTGGTACTTGGTTGAATGTGTTTATTAGAGTAGCTTATACAAACCTAACTTCCCGTAATCAGTTGTAAAATTTTTTAATAGTGAAATCGGGTACTGATATGCCTATTATCTTGTTCAGAAATTGGTAGTCAATGCAGGGTCAGAGTTCTCTGCTTGCCTTTGAAACCAAAAGTATGGGAGATACCACTAGAGACTTTTGGGGCACAATCATTTCTCATTCTAGAATTTTTTTCACATACATATCCAGATCTTCCTTCGCCTTATGGTTTAAAGGATGTTGAGAAATTGGTATGACTGGATGATAAGTCCTAAACTAGTTTGGCGGATTTTATCTTAATGCTGAAGGGGATTTGAACTTAGATAGTCAATTTAGAAAAATAGAGTGAATTTTTCTGGAGCCTCAATGATGAGGTGAAACCAGACAAGTTCCGCTGAATGATTAATAGCTAAGCAGAAGGGTCAGAATTGACCAAAGTGATGAAAATATGAGTGGGATGGGAAGACAAGAAGGGGGTCTGTTTTTAAAGAGAGAAGCGAAGGAGAATCAAATAGTAGGAAGAAGGAAGTGCATTCAGAAGATTATGCTGTTTGAAATATAATAAATAAAGCAGTGTGGTTAAGGCGATTGCCTCCTCTTATATAAATATCATTAAGTTTTATTGGTGGCCAACGATCTCCATATCATTCATTTGTTGCTCAGTGGGCTCAACCCTATGAAACTCCTACGGCGTATCTCAAGTATATCACTGTAATTAAAACAGTGGAGCTAACTACAGTGGGCCCATTGATCAACACACCATGAAGTCCCATATTCGCCAGGTAATAGAGCAACAGGCTTCACTTGATGGGGTACTTCCACAGTTCATTGAGTTATCCCAATATACAGAACTAAAACTTGTTTTGTATACCCTACTCCAAACGCAGAAAATAATTTAAAAATAAGGGTATAATGGATCAGCTTGACAAGACCTTCTGACAACTGCACTTGGGTGGTTGCCATGCCAGCCAACTTGCTGACCACTTGAATGACACTAAGAGTGGCTACACTGTGAAGAGCGCAAATTGGATAGAGTTTCTAGGGAGGAGGAGGTCTGTATTAAGAAGCTGCCCTCATTTAACCGTGACAGAAACTACATGGGTTTTTCAAGTGGTTTGAATTTGCAGTGGAAGGGGCTTCAGATCGGCATAAGGCCAAGTTGCTGATTTCCTCCTAGGATGTCAGAAGCGCTGACCAAGTTACATGCTACCTTCCAAACAGCTCAATGATCTATCAGGAGGTGAAGGACACAGTGCTACAGTGATCTGGAAGTGTAGCAAAGATGTCACAACAAAGGTGGAGTTTTTAACTATTGAGTTTCAGCGGAATGAGTCACTCACAGAGTTTGCTGACTGCTTCACTGCTGCAGCTCATGAGTTATTAGGAGCAGGGATGTTATCCAAGGACAACATGGCGGTTGCAATGACCGCTGAAACGAATCCATACTGTGAACTCTTTAATACTATGACATCAGTATTGCAGGATGATGTACCCCTGCTTAAACTCGTCAATTATTTAAATTTATCTTTCACTATAAGCGCTCCCAATGTGGAACAGAAAGACCCTGTGACAGCTACTGAATCCCCATCAGTAAATAAATGACAATGTCTTGGTTATAATTTTCTGAGTAATACGTGACCATTTAACACTTGGACAAGTCCTTTACAGCCTCCCCATGCTCAATTAGCTCATCCTTGGCTGAATTACAATTCATCATTATACTTCCAATCTGGACCTTTGGGGTGATACAGAGGCGAGAGCAATTTATTAATGCTTGTTTCTCATGTGGCCAAAGAGGCCATTATGCAGCTAGTTGCCCTAGCAACCAGCATGTTCATGCAGTATCAGCCGCCTTGATTGAGCAGGGAAAAGTTAGAGGGAACTAGAGATGTGACGCTCTACTTCCACTAATCCAAATTTATTTTACGCCTGATGATTCCAACGAGTTACTTTGCACAGTCTCAGTACTCACCCTGAAGACTTATTATATAAACAAATCCCCTACAATATCTCAGCCTCTAACTGAGGGAGAGATCAGAATAATGCAGCCTCAGAGTTCTGTCATGTGGTACAAAAACTGTATGCCTGGAAAATACTCTAGTGAAATGGTAAATTCAAAGTAGGAACCTCACCAACTGTTGCAGCTATAGAGGGGATGGAAGTGTCGATTCCATTAGAGAAAATTACCCAGGAGTATCCTCATGTTAGCGCCGGTATTCTCACTTTTCTGGATAACCAAAAAGCCCTTGGATGGTCATGTAATAGCCACCAATGGTTCTTATTATCCAAAGTGTACCTATGTGATATTATTTTACAAAATACTAAAAGCTGGGCGATTATAGATATTGGCGCTCCCATCAGTATAATATCCACCAAGCTCATGGCTAAGCTTCTGCTGGAGCCTGATGTGGAACACAGAGTAATGTATGGGACCATGGGAGCCCAAAGCACTATGTTGGAGGGCGCTTACAGTGCGTTGCCTCTGTGGTTTGGTTCAGTTGGTGCATCCGTCCCATATATAGTTCTGCCCAATAACAATTATGATATATTAATTGGGGCTGCATTCATTTAGCAATTTAGAATAATGGTCAATATGGCATAGGGAACATTTAATATTCTAGACAATGGATACCCATCTATTTTACCTCCAATGGAGTTCTAAAGGACCCAACTTTGCTCCAGTCAAATTAAGCTCACCTATAGCGATGGTGTGATTCCTGTTTGGTATCAATGAATGAAGCAGAGGACCAGGGCTCTGCATACCCAGATTTATGAGTAAATCTAATCCCAATCCAGGCTGCAAACGCTTTAAGTATTTCTTCTGGGCATCAGATCATAGTAGGGACGGAGCTCAAAATAGACGTCCCAGAAGGGCTATATGGGGAAATTGTGGGGCTCTAATAGCAATCTTGGATTAAACCCCATATGGCTCCTGGGCTACTGTTACCAGGGAAGGGGGAATTTAAAGTGTTGATAGCAAACCTACAGATGGAGTCTATAACGGTCAAAAGGCACCAAGTCGTGGCTTATTTACACCTGACTCCCATTTATAAGATGTACCATATTCATGATTTTGGGTCTTGGGAGACACTTGGCCTACCTGTAAGAACCTCATCCAGTGTAATGATCATAGCTCCACATGAGGCCTTAGTTGGGCTTTTGGAGGAACAGAAAGATAGGGTGATAGGGCTGTTTGATAAATACTAATGAATTTTTGCATCTGAAGACCATGATTTAGGATGAGCATGTAGAATTGTAAATTAATTGGATACAAGAGATCACCCTCCCATCCAGTCCCAGCCTATCCGTAGCTCAAGAGCTGCGGAAGAAGTTGTATTTTAGGAGATGGACAAATATATTGAACAGGGGATGTTAGTGCCATCAAAAAGTCCCTGGGCGTCACTGGTGCTAATTGTCAAGAAAAAGGATGGGCTAACCAAGTAGTAATTGACTACTGGAAGCTTAATAATATAACAAAAAAGGATTTGTACCCGCTTCTGCAAATTAATGACACTCTTAATCAGTTGGGCGGTGCCAACTATTTTTCCACTATGTATTTGATAGTGGGGTACTGGAAAAATTGAGTTGCCAATGGCAGAACAGGAGAAGTGTGATATAATAACCTCAAAGGGGTTGTTTCAGCCTACACGTATGCCACAGGGTTTGTGCAATGTCTCAGTTATGTTTAACAGGCTATGGACACCATTTTAGGGACCTGAAGCTGTCCTGAGTTCTAGTCTACCTTGACTTTATCAACGTGTACTCACAGACGTTCACAGAGCATCTTGACCAACTAAAACAAGTCTTTCACCGACTTGCTGATGCTAACATAAAAATCAAGCCTCAGAAATGCCACTTTCTAAGAGCAATTAGTGTATCTTGAGATTGTGGTCACTTAAAAGAGCTTAAACCTCAGCCAGCTAAAGTGGAAGCTATAAATTAAATGACTCAGCCAGGTAATAAAAGAGATATACAGGTTTTTTGGGGATGGTCGGTTACTACTAGCAGTTTATCCCTAACTTCAGCTGTATTGGGGCTCCGCTCTTTGAGCTATTGAGAAAAAACGCCAATTTTGACTGGACTAAACGATGCCAAAACGCTTTTAATGCCTTGTAACCCCACATTGGTGAGTGTGCCAAATTTTGCAATATACTAATTTTGAAATGAAAATCATAGTGCAAACGGACTCATCACTTTCCACTGTAAGGGAAGTATTATCATATAAGGATGATGACAGCATAGAGCACCCTGTTGCGTTTTGAAGTCAAAGCTTAAATAATCATGAACAGAATTACACTATGACTGAGTTGGAGTGCTTAGCAGTGATATATGCACATAAACAGTCTTGGTATACCTTCACGAGGTTAAATATAAAGTTGTTGTCAGGATTTCTACACAAACGGCAGATTCAGATGCATCAGATAATGATAATTGATCCCAAACCAACTATAAAGCCCAAACTTCTGTCAGGGATAATCCCCAATTGAAAGTTGACAGCTATTAAAGTCAGAGATCAATACTGATATGACTCAAAAGCCCAAACTTCTATTCAGGAATCATCCCTGACAAAAGTTGACTATGATAAAAATTGGCGATCAACCCTGACCAATATGACAGAATCATGCTCTTTTGGAGCCACCCGACTTTGGGTTTATGCCTGAGCTATGAGACAAGCTCAATCAGATCAACTGAGATAACTGAGCTTCTATTAAATCCCCAATTTGATTAATTTATGAGATCTAGGCTTGGGCGGCTTAGGTTTTACCCAATAAACCTTTCTGATTACCCTTAAAAATCTGGGATTGAGTAGTAAACTATACACTTTATCTCCACTTTTCGCAATTTTAGGTGAAATTTTATTTATTTGGAGTTTACCACACCAGACTCTATATCTGGATTAAACAAGACTTCTTCATCAAGGGAAGCAACCCAGGTAAGTAACTAACACCATTAAACTTTGAGTCATCTTCCCTAAAACAACAAAAAAAGAATCTTTGGTTTTAACGCGTGATACTGACAAAACTTGTGCTTTTTGACAGGTTGCACCCTGAGTTTGCGGTGAAAATAACAAACAACAAAAAGCAAAAATGGATAGTAACAAATCTGTATCAGAAAATTCCTCAGATTGTGAAGCTGCCCATCTCAGTGACTGGGCAATCAACATGAATGTCAGTGATACCATGACCAACTGCGATATTCTTTCCCTCTTCTATGAAAGTAACTCTCCATGATCCATCCATCGTGTAATATAATTTACAACTGTCTGACTTTGTTGAAGCCTTCCAGCTCATCTTATCTGGGACCTTTGTCCCTGTGGGGGAAGCCAGTAGAAGAAGAGCTCTTGCTGTGCCAGCTCCTATGATGAACCTAGTACAAAGTTCTTCACTCAATATTGAACAAGTTGGAGCTGGAAGTAAGGAACGCTACTTGTGTCAATTTGTCCATCCCACTTTATACCGTTTACTTCAAGTAGCAAGATTTCATCATCATGAATTACTCCGCAACTTGCAGATATTGGATACCATGCATTTGCAGCTCATCCAACTCTATCAATCTGCCTCCCAGTTTGGCAATGAAAACTGTACTACTATTGTAGAAAATCGGCAGTTTATTAATTAAATACAAGATGTGCTCACCCACTTGGATCAATGAGTCATGAGTTTCATTCAAACAGAACTCAAAAATCATTTTATTCAACTAGAAGTTGATATCCATTATTAAGTTGTAGATTGTACCCACTTATTATGCTCAAAGTTTAATAATTTTATCACCTCTATTGATGAATGCCTCCAGACCTTGGAAGAAATGATCTACGAATTAAGGGAAGGCCAGAATAGTTTTATAACTCTGGGTTTCAAGGAGGGCCTGGTGATCAATGGATTCCAAATTCTGATTGATGTGAAGGTGAGCGAGGACCCCTTGGTCATGATGGACAGGATGATGAAAGAGGACCCCCTGGTCATGATGGACAAGATAGAGGAAGGGGACCCCCTGGGCCCAGAGGTCCTCCGGGACCCAGTGGTGACCCTGAAATCCCAACAAACGCCTTCGGGCATTAATCCAACAAATAAAAAATCTTGATATCCAATTAGGATGCGTCGCCCAAGGAGCCCAACTTACTTTGAATGAAGTTCCCCTCTCTCCTGAAGTTTCCTCACCTGTTCATCACAAACATATCAGGAACTTGGCCACTATACCTGCTTTGGTGCGTGAATTGGAGAAAAGGGTGCTCACCACTGAACAACATCAACTTGACCTCCAAGCTGCTAATAATTCTGTAAAAAAACAAAGTGTGCCTGTCAGACATTCACCTTCTTGACTTAGGATAAAGAATGTTGGAGGTATGAGTGCTCCTGAATCTGCTACCATAATTGGCCCATCTCCTGCCCAATCTTCAAATAATATTGTGGTTATCAACGATATGAGTACCAATGGCAAAAAGACCTTGGCAGATTCTTGGTGGAATCCTAACTATCAGTAAAATATGGATTATAACCAAAATTGGTGTAATAAGGTAAGAACTGAAAATAGGAATTCCTAACTTCTTGGCCAAATTAGAGGTGTTCATTACCACATGAATCTGACCACCTCCAAGGTGAGAAGATTTTACTCAATGATGATAGGGTAAAAATTAACCAACCATTACCACACAAATCTGACCACCTCTGAGGTGAGAAGATTTTACTCACTGGTGATTGGATACAATTTATCAAAACATTACCACATGGGTCAGTTTTGCCTCAAAAAAAATTCATCTTCAATCTGATAGGCCAAAAGACTATATTCCTAATTTGGATAACTCAGCTTTATATACTTTAGCCTCAAATACCCATAGTCTCAAAATTTGAACTAGTTTAAATAGGAAATACTAGTATCGAGAAAAGGACCTTTTTGGTTTTGCCCCGCATAAACAATAAAAAACATAAAAACTTTAACAAAGCGTTATTTATTACTTTTATTTTAAAAGTAAATTTCTCACTTTAACAAAAAATTTGTGGCATCCAATGGCGGATCCTACAAACTGGTGCTCACTACAGGGGGATACCCTGAATACTTTGATAAAGTTTTATTGCAATGGAGGCTGTAAATGTGAGCAGCTCTTCTGAATCACGATTAGTTGCTCTCAAGAAGCAACTAGCCAGCTCTTTCTCCCGTCTCAAAAAGCTAGAGAAACGGCCATTCAAATTACCTGTAAAGGACAGTACCCCCAGGTGATGGGAGCATTGCCTCCTTTTTGTACGTTTATGAAGCTGCAATGGATGGCGCCACTGATAAACATAAAGTTCAGTACATTCTTCCCTGTTTAAGCTGCAAAGCCCAAGAGTTGATTGTTCCTCACCTGGATCCTCAGCACACCTGACCAGATGGTAAGAAGGCCCTTTTGGCTGAATTTGGATCCAAGTAGATCTTGTACAGGGAAAAACAGGCTTTCATGCGCCTTACCATTTATGGAGGTGAAACCATAGTTAGTTTTGCTGAGCGTTTCTATCTCACTGCTCAAAGGCTGGCTACGTCTAATCTGCTTACCCTGGATGATGCTATCGCCACCATATTAACAGGGTTAGCTTCACAACCCTCTCTTGCCAGGCATATTATATTAGTGAAAAGCCACTTTCCAACCTTCTGTGATATAAAAGAGGCTTTGTTAGACATCGCCCATATTCCTATAGATGAGCTGCGGCCTATTGAACCATTGGAAGTGAGGCCACCTGTACCTAATCTCCCTGCTAAACCTGCTTCTTTGGTGCAACTTAAAACGGACATCTCTCATTTATGTAAAGCGGAGATCCCTACTGTGGTTTCCCCTTCAGTTCAGCCAACAAGTGAGTGCCCTAAGGGTATATCCTCCAGAACTACTGGGTTGTGAACATGCCAGTTAAAGAGAAGCTAATTACTCAAACTCTCGTGGCTGTCTCCCCTACTTCAATTGCAGCTCTGCCCATGGTAGAGAATACCGCTGAGGCTGACTCTGAGGGGGGTTATGATGATGTTGGGTACTACTTATTGGGAGCTCCCGCGGAAGTGGAGGTCCTTGATCGCCTAAACGCCAAAGTAGTAGATGAAACCACCATACCTGAGGATACCTACCTCCACCAAGTTTTAGGTTGTATGGCAATTATTGACACAGTCAGTGATGCTGATTAGCTCCTATCGAGCTTAATTTGCCCTTTACAGCGAGGGCATACCATTCAATCTATTCTGGAGACTCACCCTGAGACTGCACGCAAATTAACCTCCACTTTTCATCTCAAGGAGGTCGTAGCGCTATTGGCCAAATTTGGAAGCACATTTACCAAAATTGGGTAGTTGTTCACAAAGTCCGGGTGATGGCTATTTTGGATACAGGTTCTCCAGTGAATGTAATTTCATCTCAGCTGAGAAAAAGATTAAATTGATGCCTGACTTGGATTTTATCAAGGAGTTTGGAACTGCAGGCCCAAACAACACCCGCGTTGTTGGCGCTTACTCCTCTCTTCCCATACATGTTGGGAAGCTTATCCTATTGGCCCCCACTGTGGCTTTAGATAATAACTCCTATGATATGCTCATAGGTACTCAGTTTATGATCGAATATGAAGGCATCATCAACATGAAGCAAGGGTTCTTATCATAAATGAACTACGAAGTTCCATTAATCTTATCCAACAAAGAACCCATCAAGAATGACTATACCTGTCTGGTTGAATACCCTTGTTCCACTTTGTCTTTACATTATGTCACTTCTGGGCGCAACACTAAGAAATTGCCTGATTCAGTGGAGGCTAGCAATGGTATTCTAATTTATGTGGCAGATGAGGTAGTGATTAAGCCGGGTGAACAACGAGTGGTTGACACAAAAATCATGCTCCAAATCCCACGCCACTGCTTATTACACCTCTTGGGTGTTGATGGAGTTAGCCCTATTGAGCCTCAGGTACTGCCTGGCGTTTTAGACCCAGCCTATCAGAGGCCTATTACTCTACTGGTGGGAAACCTCACCAAAAAGGACATAATTGTAAAAAACATCAGGAGGTGGGCCAAGTGTTTTTACTCCCTGCGGAGGAAGTTGAACAAATCCACTCCATTGACTTGATGGCAGATTTAGGCCTGCCCGCAGATAACCTGGTATGTACCTTACCAAATTTCCATATCTCGGATGAGCTGACTTCAGATGAGTTAGAGAAAGTGCATACTCTCCTAGATGAGTATAGTGATATATTTTTGAAGTAAGACAATGATTATGGCCACAAGAAGGGCTGGTGCCACTCCATCGATGTTGGTATTACCCATCCCATTAGGTCAAAACCCTACTGTAAGTCCAAGGTGGAAGATCAGCAAATGTGGACAGAACTTCAGCAGTTACTCGATGAAGGGTTGTTAGTTCCTTCGCAAAGCCTTTGGTCCTCCCCCTTTTGCTAATTAAGAAGAAAAATGGAGTTCATCAGATAGTTATGGATTATTGCAGGTTAAACAATCTTACAAAAAAGGATAGCTATCCTATATACACATTGATGATGCCCTAGCGCAGCTCTTGGGGTCCCAGTACTTTTCAGCCCTGGACTTGGCTAGTGGATACTGGCAAATGGATCTATCTCCTCAAGATCAAGAGAAATGCGCGTTGATATGCAGTGAAGGTCTTTTCCAACCCACGCGATTACCTCAAGGGTTGTGCAACGCATCTGCCTCTTTCCAGCATGCGATGGATCACATTTTGCATGATCTTAAGTTAACCTGCGTCATCATCTATATTAATGACAATACCATATTCTCGAAGTCTTTTAATGAACACCATGATCATTTGAAGGAGGTTTTCCAACGCTTATGACGCTCAACTATCAAATTAAAACCTTCAAAGTGTACTTTTTTCCAAAAGAAATTAAACTTCCTCGGACATACCATTTCTCAAGAAGGTATCCAACCCTTACAAGATAAGACTGAAGCGATTGCCAGAATGCCACCCCCAAAAACCAACGGGATATACAGGTATTTTTAGGGATGATGGGGTATTACCATCAGTTCATTCCTAAGTTTGCCCAACTCAGTGAGCCCCTTGTTTGTTTATTAAAAAAGAATATCCCTTTTCAATGGGGCACTGAACAGAAGGCTGTCTATGAAACAATGAAGTTACCGCTACAAAAACGGCCTATCCTAAGGCATCCTGATTATGGAAAACCGTTTATCTTGTTTACAGATGCTTCAGACTACGCCATCGGGGCCATCCTAGCCCAATTAGATGAAAAAGGGGTAGATCATCCTGTCTCATATTTTAGTAAGATGCCATCAAAAGTGGAACGCAACTATAGTGTTACTGAGAAGGAGTGTCTTACCGTTCTATTAGCCGTGAAGCATTACCGGCCATTCTTGTATGGGACCTCTTTCACTGTGATTAAAGACCACGCATCTCTAAAAAGGTTGCAAAACATGAAGGACCCTATGGGGCAGTTAACTCGCTGGGCTATAAAGCTCCAGAATTACGATATGAAGTTTGAACACCATGCTGGAACCTGCCACATGAATGTTTATGGGTTAACTCAGCTGCCTATCCTCCACCTAGACAACAGTGAAGCGGAGCAGCTGTATGATATTTTAATGACCCCAAACGACTGGTAAGATGAAGATGAGCCTGTACAGAGGATGTTGGCCCGGCACTCCCATAACACTAAAGTAGAAAGCGGGAAGCTGTACAAACAAGTGGGGGCGAAGTGGTTGCCTTACCTACAACCCTTGGAGCGTGTATCTGTTATCTTGGAAGCTCATTCAACCTTAGGCCATGGAGGAGTAAAGAAAACCTACGAGTGGATTAAAGATTGGTACTTTTGGGAGGGAATCATGGAAGCCATTGTTGAAGTCTTGGATGCTTGCCTTACATGTAAGAATCAGTCTCGGTTCAAGACTAGATACCAATATCAGCCAACTACCCCACAACAGCCATTCCATACCATAAGCTTGGATGTAGTAGGACCGCTTCATCAAACCACAGGTGGAAATAGATATATTTTGGTAGTCATTGACCACTTCACGAAGCGGGTTGAAGCTGTGGCGCTGCCGGCTCAAACTGCTAAGGCCACTGCCACCTTTCTCCATCAAAATACGTTCACTTGACATGGGTGCCCTAAAAAGTGTTACTCTGCGACAATGGAAAAAGTTTACCTCCAGAGTAGTTAAAATCTTAGCTACTTCCATGGGAGCCCAGCAACTGTTCTCAGCTCCATATAACCCAACAACCAATGGTACAGTGGAGTGAGAAAATGGTACTCTGGTTTCTATATTATGAAAAATGGCTTAATCTGATCCCCTTCATTGGTATCATTATCTCCCAAGCGCTCTTAGGGCATATTGAATTAGTTATCATCAGATTTTGAATTTGTCCCCTTTCCAAGTTTTGTATGGCAGAGAACCAGGCATACCTGCTCTTCTAGCTAAGGATGTCTTCACTAGAGGAGAGGAACCTGAGAGAGCCATGTGAAGGTTAGCTAACCGCATCATACATCTTCAAGCAGAGGCTTTGACCAACCTAGCTAAAATGGTAACTAAAGAAGGCCAAGCTGCCAATGAGCTCCGAGCTCCTCTAACTTATTTCCAAGTGTCAGATAAGGTTTTATTTTTATTTAACCGAGGTAAGCTGACCAGGGGATGGACATTACCGAATATATGTAAAACTAAGAAAATAATTAACAAATATAAAAAAATTGGACACCCCAGGGTACTCAAGTTACCCCTGTTGCCAGCAGGGCTGCTAGGTATGGGGGTTAATGCACTACTCCAAGGGGTTTCCCCTACTATGGAGCAGGTGTGAAGGAAAGGATCTGTGTGAAGGAACCAGAGTGGGAACCATGATTCTATGAGCGCTTTTTTTCTTGGTCTCATATATCCATAGAGCCAGGCTTGGAAGTGCTCTAGTAAGTGGACATGGAATCTGTTAATAATCCCATGAATGGTTGGGACCGTGCCCTTGAACGCATCTAGTGCAATCGTATGTATTGTCCACATTGCAATGGGTATTATCAGGGAGCGGAGTGTAGATGGGATTGGTGACTCGATCTGGAGCGCGAAGATACTCTTTGATATCGAGAATTCCTGTTCGTTTTGAATCTTGAGCAGGCGTGCGACTTCCTGCCATATAGCTTTGGTTGGGGGCATGTTTCTAGGCGGTGATGTAGGGATCCCTTCCCTCCACATAATGCACATGTTTTGTGGAGGGAGTTTGAGCGGTCTGCCGTCCTATAGGTCCTTCTCAAACAGCGCCAGGCGTTTGCTCTTATCCTTGGTTGTAGGAGTGGGTGGTGAGTCAATTTCCACATTGCTTTATGTGTGGTTAAATCATAGGGAATGTCCAACATATCTAGGTATTCTATCCTAGCTATGTTTGGATTGTTGCGAGCATATCCCTCTGGGGGTGGTTTTTTTGGGTTTCTTAATTTGAATTGGGGGCTGGGTCGTCCCCTTCCCTGTATATTACCCATGTTCTCTATGGTCCATCCCATACGGTGGATAGTTCAGAGGATATGTTTGAAATGAGGGGAGGTTCCATGTGGACCCGTTGCAGTAGGGTGCTTGGCAAGGTATGAAAGTAGTCTGGGTGGACTATGTGGGTTGGTTAATTTGAGTGCCCGTGCAAAGTTAGTCCTCGCTGCTCTGGACCAATGTTGTTGCGGGAGGTCTGGAGCAAGGATTTCCTTTATCCAGGTACCTAGGATGTGATTGGCGTGGCTCTTGAAATCTATTAGTCCCATGCCTCCGCTTGAGCGTGGACCAAATAGCGTTTCCATCCGTGTAGGAGGGTGAGAGCCAGGCCACAGCTAGCCCTGGATAAGCGCGCGAATTGAGGTTATAAAGGTAGGTGAGAAGGCGATCGTGTGGGCCTGGTACCACAGTATTGGGAGGATGAGCGAATTAGCAATTGTAACTCATCCTGTTAATCCTGGGGTTCTTCCCTTGAGGGAGGCGACGCGTTTGAATACTCGTTGTAAAAGGTTACTATCCATAGTCTCATTAGCATATTCCCCTGATACTAGCCAGATTCCAAAGGTGTTGGACAGGTGTGTTGGTGGGAGGTGTTGCAAAGGGTAAAATGATTGGGTTTTTTCTTCGTGTGTTAGTATGAGGTTCTGATGTTGTGGCCCAATTGTTTGTATATTTGCCTAAGAGGATGATTTCTGTCTTCCTTTTGTTGAGCGATGAATTGCTCACCTTAAAGTATTCCTCTAAAGTGCGTTCCAGCTGTCAGGCATCTTCATTGTTTGCTATACCTGCTACGCAGTCATCTGCAAAGGCCAGTATCTTGACTGTTGGTTGTCCTTGTGCGGTTATCCCCATGGGACGTAAGTCAGTTACTCAGAGGAGTGGGTCAAAGCTGAAATTGTATAGCAGTGGGCTGAGGGGATCTCCTTGTTTGATCCCTCTGTGTGGTTTAATCTTGTTTGTTAGGAATCCAGGGCCCCATACAGCCATGATTGCAGATTCTATTAAGAGCATTGCCCATTTTATGAACCTTGGTGGGAGTTTGAAGGCATGTAGACATTCTTTTAGGTATGGCCAGCTAACACGGTCATACGCCTTTTCCTGATCCAAGAAGACCAGGGCACCAGTTGCTGTGGATTGACAAATGTTTGCAACAGGGTGAATGTTGTTCCAGATTGAACGCCCTGGTATAAACCCAAACTGGTTGGGTGACAGGACGTCAGAGGCAATTGTGCCTAATCTGGCTGCTTTAAATTTTTGTTAGAATTTTTGTGTCAGTGTTGGAGAGTGCAATTGGGCGCCAGTTGGCCAGGTCTAACTTGTCACCCTTTTTATACAAGGCTATAACATAGGATTCATGGCCTTCTGGTAATAGGCGTGTTTCTAACAAGCTCTGGTTCATAGACGCCAATAGGAGGGGGGCGATTTGTTGAAAATATTTTTTATAAAATTCGTAGGGTATCTTATCAGGCCCTGGGCATTTCCTACGTGGTGCACCGCGAATTGTCTCCCAATGCTCCTCCCGTGTAATAAGGGATAGTATATTGTAATTTGGTGGTGTACTTTGTAACTTGGCAGTTTGAATAAATTCTTTAATTTTATGTGGATCTGTTGGCATATCACGATATAATTTGGTGTAATAGCGGTGTACTTCCACCTTGACCTCCTCAGGGTCAGTTGCCACGGTGCCGTTGGTTTTGCGGACCTGTGTGCATGTGGGCTGGTTTCTACAGGAATGGAATTGGTGGAAGAAGTATGTTGAACAGGTTTCGCCTTCCTTTATGAACTTATCTTTGTAAAATACTTTGATTCTGTGTTGGTGTTTGAAGATGAGATTGTTAAGTTGGGATGAAATTTCTGCCCATTTGCGTCCCCAGTTAGGGCTATAGCCAGATCTCAGAGTATTTATTTCCAGGTGGTCTAGTTCCACCAAGGTACACTTGATTGTGGCCGTGTACGCGGTGTGCTTATGTGATGCAATATGTCAACTTTTGTTAACTAAATCCTTTTTATAATTTTCCCATGTTCTGATGGGATCCGAAGTGAATGGGGCTGTGAATTCTGGGTTTGTAGCCTTGTTTTCACCCAGTCAGATATCTCAGGCAATCTTATATTTTCTGGGTGAAGCTTTCTCCAAGGCGACACCTGTGTGTGGGATTGGGTTGGCGCTAAATGCACTGTAACTAATCGGTGGTCAGAAAAATTAATCTTTTTTGTTGTAAATTTGGAGATTTTTGAGTGGTGGAATTGTGGGATGATGATGTGGTCAATATGACTCATCGATATGAGCACTCCCTCATGTATGTTGGGTCTCGTCATGTGGGGAAGGATTGGTGAATTGGGGGGAAGAGCATCCTGTAAGCCAAGAGATGCCTTCATTGTGCGATATTCAATGTGTCCAGGTGGGTATCCCCTGAGATTAGGCCATCAATCTGTATCAGGGTTATCCCAGCAGTTGAAATCGCCTAACATAATGGTATCTGGTGGGAGGGTGAGAGTAGAAATGTTTTCAAATAATTGTTTTCTCTCAGTTGCAGTGCACGGTGCATAGATACATGCTAACGAAATTATTTCATCTTGGCATGTGATTGTTGCTACCAGGATTTGACCATGCAAGTGTGATGATGAGTTTGTAATTTTAAATTTTTTGTTGTTTTGGACTATCACCCCACAGTGAGACGTCCATAATGATTGTGATGGTGCGACCCTGGTTGACCAGGATCCTTCTTCCCCTTGTAGACAGTGGGTTTCTTGGATGGCCAAGATGTCTACAAGAGGTTTTCACAGAAATTCCAGCTTTTTGGCTTGGGACATATGAGCCCTGGCTCCCGCGATCTTTAACGTCCCTATTGACACTGAGGTGCCCATGGCGCCTTAGGAGCAGTTGGGAGGGCCCTCTAGCCCTATCCCACCATGGCTCATTTTGGCCATGCTCCGCATCTGTACTCCAACTCTTTCAATGTCATTGTTGGTTCCCTTGATCTGACCCAATGATTCAAGGGAATTGCGGTTTTTTGCATTTGCGTCAACTTTTTCCACACAGGTCTCAAATTGATTTGATGCAGATTGTTGATTGGATTTTATATTTTTGAGGTTTGACTTTGGTGATTTGTGCACCACATTCTCACCCAAATTGCGGTTGCATTGTTCCTCAGTATGTGCATGACTGATGACGCTTTGTGGCTCAGTCTGGTTACTGTGAAAATTTTCGACTTGGGCATATTGTTCTGATTAGTTGGTTCAGTGAATATCCAAAATATCCTCCCAAATTTGTGCAGGGTTAATGGCGGACTCCGCGTGTGCTGCCGCTTTGGCTGCTGCTCTCTTGCGAGCTTTTTGTGCTGCTTTACGTTGTTTACTTGTAACTGATTCCACGATGGAGTATAATCCAACTTTATTCCAGCGCAATGGGTGGTGGCCATCAGTCATTTTAGTGAAGTTTTCATTATCTTTTTCCAAAGCTTCTTCACAGAAATCATTTTCCATTAAGCCCTCTTTCACAGGGCATGCATGTTCCTTGTGGCCCAGTGAGCCACAGTGGTTGCAAATGGGCAGTGCGCATTCCGGTGTAACTCAGAATGCAGCCAACTCGCCCTCATCTGCAAAATGAAATTCTGCTGTGCGGGGAATTCTGGATAAATCCTCTTCCACTTCTGAGAAGGGGTTGATTACAGCGATAGCTTTGCCTGTGCACAGGTTGGGCATAATGCAAAATTGCTGTAATTCAAGTTGTTGGATTTCTCCGTAGGCCACGAGACCTTTGTGGAGCTCCTCCTCAATTACCTTATGAGGAAGGTTGGTGGGGAGCAAGTCAAAGGAGATGAACAAAGTTTTCGCTTTGTTCCATCTGGTGCGTGCGGTGCACACAATTTTTTTGCCCTCAGGGAGGGCAATTTCTCATACAGACTTTTGCTGCAGCATTGGCTTCAGCAGCTGTTTCGAAACCAATGTCAATCCACTGCAGCCCATGTTGTTGGTGGCTATGTACACCGCGTGAGGGAAAAGTGAGGGCTGTGCCTCAATTGTTTTCTCCCACAGGGTCAGTGACTCATCCCCAAGGAAGAGTCTGATACCGTGCTCCACCTTTGATAAGGGTTGGTTGAATTGAATGTACATGTATTGTGCGTGCTTTACAGTAAATACCATAAAACCAGACGGTGTCTGAGTTTGCAATTTTTTTATGGATTGGGTTCCTGGTCCCCCTCCAGGGCATTTCTTGCCCTTAGTTGCACCGTTAAGTGTACCGCTTGCTGCAACGCTCACCCATGTTGTATTATTTTTGTTATTAAAGTCGCCCATCTTTCCTGTGTGTAATTATCTAAATTTGCTGTTCAAAATTAAATCATAGTAACTAAAGTGATTATTACGAGAAAAAAAGCTTTTTAAAGTCTGAATTCATAAAAGGTTTTAAATTGATTGGTTTAGCTGAAGGTGGGACAATTTCACCAGATTTAGTCACTGCATTTAATAAGTTACAGGGATTTTGGTTGACTTGGATTAATTCAGTGATAGGTGGCTGTGGTTGGGTAAGTTTGGGGTGGGAAAATTTTTGGATTTATAGGTCCAAACCTGCTCCTGATTGGTTGGCATAAGTTTAAATTGGCCAACTTGGATTTGGGTTGCAAGATTTTGCTGCTGGTTCATCAAGCGCACAACCTGGAGGGGTGGAGGCAGCCAAAATTCCCACTTTAACGCTGTTGGTGTGGCCTCATGGGAGGGGTTGGCAGTTTTGCAGGGTTTGAATTGTATTGACATGCCTTTTTGGTATGACCCAATTCATGAAAGAGAGGAAAACTGCGCAGTTGTTGTCAAAGCGAGCCCAAAAGAAATGGTTGGGTGCAGATGTGATGTAGGCACGCGGTGGGATGTACTGGGCCATGTTCAGCTGGTGGGGGTAATGGTGGCCATTGTCAAGGTGCCGCAAGGCGCTCAGCACCACTTGGGACAATGAATTGGAGGATGGGTTCTTTGCCATAAGTGGCCATCCCTGACATCAACTCCTCATAAAGTGTTTGAGGGGAAGGTGTGAGGGGAGGTTTTCAAAGATCAACAAGAGTGTGGCATCATCTGTGAGAATGTTTGGGTGGTGGTAATGGGGGTGTTTTTGTATATTAAGGGCGTAGCTGCAGCAGTGGCCATGTCCTCTTTGGTGGGGAATCCAAAATCAAAATAGCCCTTGTAAGGGTGGAAGTCAATAAACCCTGATGGCGCAAAGATGACATTGCCAGATCAATTATCACTTTGTCAGCATACTGGAAGAGACGTCTGTACTTGACGCAGAGGCGAAAAGTGAATACTGGATCAGGGTAGGTCTAGGGGGTGGGGGCGGGTTGGGTGGACTCATGTGAGGTGCAGTGCTAGGTCCCTTGGAGGGACATAGCGGCCAGATCTATTTGGCGTACTGGATGAGCCAGTCTGCATGCATTTGCCTGCTAGGCGGTAAATTCTAGCGGGTGGAGCACCACTGCCCCACATTGGGGCAGCAGGTGGTGGATCAAGGACATGAATTGGGATATCGATGTAGTGAGGCGGTGGTGAAAAATTGACTTTTTTTTCAAAAATTAATCAAAAGTGATTTTGAGCAGAAAGAAAAATGCAGTGCCATTATACTATCAGGATTGATTCGTCTGCATGTTTATTTCAAAATAAAGAATAAGGCTAATTTTTGGGTCAAGTCCTCATTTATCTTTGTCATCTTTTCTCGTTTTCAATTTTTCTATATCTGGGGTTGAATTGGTGAGTATGAATCAAAACACTTACCTTGAGGGAACCTCATATCAGACAATCTTTTAGCGTCCATCCTCTAATCCAAGGCAGGATGGCAGTCATAAACTGGGACATTTTTATCCTTTACAATATTCTGAACTCCCTGTGCTTTTAGCACGCCATCAGATCCCCAGTTTGGCTGACTTCAGTGGTCACTTTAGGTCCCAGTTGTCAATTAACCAGCACTGGGGGAGCCAGTGACTGATGGCCAACCCTGGACCTGAAGTGATCATTGGTCCAAAATCCCAGTGGTGTTTCCCACTCACCAGGGATCTGGCTGGCACCAAGGGGACCTGGCCAGCAGGGCCCCTCACCCCATGGTCAGCTCACCCTGTGTGGGAGAACCGCCCAGCCACGCGTTGGGCACATTTCCCCTCTCTTGGTGGACTGGCTCTTGCAGTCTGGTTCCAGCTCCATGTTTACCTCAGAAGCCCTCATGGTGGTTACCTCCAGTTATGGGGAACTTTCTTGCGGGGGGCTCCTATCTATCAGGAAATGATTTAACGGTCAAGTCAAACTGATTGTTATATTTTAACTTAAAATTCAGAATCTAAATCTCAGTCAAAAAACTTTTTGGGATATTTTGCGGTTTATGCAGGGTCCATCTCTGGGCTGAGCCCATCCTGAGCTATTCTTTATGCTCTAAGGGTCCTAAATAATAGTGTGGAGGGAAACCCAATAAGGGCAACCCTAAAAGTTGGGCCCACACAATTCTGAACTCAGTTCAGAATTCTTCTTCGTTTCTCCCCTTCTTGTGGGTCTCTTTGGTGGCCACGGGATGCTCTTTCCTTGCCTTACCTGGAATTCCATGGCAAACATAGTTTTTGTGGCTTACCAAAAAGATGTTTAGTTTTCAGAGTCAATTGTGATACAATTATGGGATTTTATGTGTAGTCCATGGTGCCTTTATACTATCAGGATTAATTCGTCAGCATGTTTATCTTAAAAGATAAACAAAATAAGGTTAATTTTGGAGTCAACTCCTCATATACCTGTATTGTCTTTTATCATTTTCATTTCCTTAAATCTGAGGTTGAATTGGTGAGTATGAATCAAAACACTTACCTTGAGGAAACATCATATCAGACAATCTTTTGGCGTCCATCCACCAATCCTAAGGCAAGATGGTGGTTGAAAACTGTTACATTTTCGTCTGTTATAAGTCAAGGCTGGTGGTACTGCATAGGCATACAAGTTGCCAGGTCAGTTAGCCACATAATAACCTTTTTGGCTACAAGAAAAGCAGGCATTAGTATATGTCTCACATACCTGTGGCACTAAAAAAACCCAGGTTGGAAATTACCTAAAGGATTGTAATTTGACCGAGGACAAGCTGAGTAACCATAGAGAGGGCGGAAAGGAACTGTCAAAGTGTTGAGTTCCCACATATTAGCCAACAGATTATAGCTAAATCTTTTATGTCTGCTTGCCAAAAAAATTAGTAACGGTTGCAAAAGATTTTCATTCCACGTTGGGAGCACTCAAAAGTGATGGATAACCAGTGTATTTAGTTGATGACTTGCAATTTTGCCGCATCTTCTTGCAGAATGGGGTCCATAGCATTATACAACTTAGATATTGTTTAACAGCCACTGTCTTTTCGATTCCCACATCCTTGCTGGCCAAAATATCTGCTCCCACTAACATGTGGGCCTCATTCATGAATTTCTCCACAAACTCTATTAAAGACTTGTTCCATCGAAATTTTATTGTTAAAAAGTCATCCTTGCGTTGAACCATCTTTTCCACACTTCCAAACAGATGAGACAATTTACTTCAACTCATGGTATGTTACAGTGCTATTCTTAAGATAATATAACTTGTTCCGCACTCTCTACATCTAGAGTGGGAAATGAAAGCTTAGCTTTGCACTAATCTGAAGCCTCCTCTACTGAAAATCCAAACTGCATACATAATCCATATATGTTTCTGTCATGATTAACAGGAGCAGCCTGTTAATGCAGATTTCTCTCTCTCTAGCAACACTATTCAGTTTACGCTCTGCACATTGTAGCCACTCAGTAGTGCCATCCAAGCAAAACAAAAGTTGGTTGGCTTGGCCACCAACCAAGTGCAGTTGGTGGTAGGCTTTGTCAAGCTGAACCGTTATGCCCTTATTTTCCTGAAAAAAAACATTTTTTGCATCTGAAGTAGTGTATCAAAAACGAGTTTTAGCTCTGCATATTGGAATAACTCAATAAAATGGGGCAGTATCCCTTCATGTTGTTCCTGTTGCGCAATTGCTTAGAGAATATAGGTAACTTTAGCGTGTTGATCAATGGCCCCTTGTAGTAGGCACCACTGTTATAAATTTGGCGATATATCGGAGATACGCCAAAGGGTTGCACAGGGTCAATCACTCTGAGCAATGGACGGATGATATGGAGATCGTCTAACTCAAATTAAACCTGATAAATGTAATAAAAACGCGAAGCAATTGCTCCAGCAACAACACTTTATTTAATGTAATATATAATGAGCAGCTTTTCCTGCTAGCTTTCCTATTTCTTAGTATCTACTCTTCTTCTCTTGATCAACCAATTCCCTTTCTTCAATTCACATGCAGCATATATCCTTGTTGTTTTGGTTGGTTTTGACCTTTCAATTTAGTTCTCCCTATTCACTACTTTTTTAGGGTTTCTCTTCATCATTGAAACTATAACAGAATTTTTATTATTCACCAAGGTTGACTCATTTGGCGTCAACGCATCTTAAATCAATCTATAATAATTACTTAAACCTAATCTGATGTATATGCAATGATCCACAAATAGTTATTTAAATTAATTGTCCAATAATATAAATTTCCCAACAGACTCCTTATGGACCTTTCTAGCACCTTTCAGCACCCCGGTCACCGCCTCCAAATTGGCTTTGACAGCCGCCGCCTCCTTTTCTTTGGCTGACAACTCAGTTAGTCTTTCCAACACTTTCTGTTGAGCTAACTTCTCTTTCTCTATTAAAACATGAATGGCACCCCCTCTCTAGGCCCATCAGGTTTGGCCACTGCCACAGGAGGTTTATCTTGGGGACATTTAGCTCTGACATGTCCCTTCAAGACACACAAGAAGCACCTTTACAGCGGCACCACATGACACTCCAGGTCCCCACAGTGACTGAACGAAGAAAATCCCCATATGACTTTGAAAGTTCAACTTTCAGAAACCAGTCCCCAGAGCCTACATTAAACTTTTCAAGCTAATGTCCTCATGCTTCAAGTTTTTAAAAGCTTGTTCTTATAAAATGAGCTCACTCTGCAAAAGCCTTTTAGCTTAGACATCATGGCCCATCTAGTGACAATAGGCGGCACATCCCTCATTAGAACCTTCCAATTTTAGTGCCTATGTTGATACATGTAGCCTCCTCGTTCTTTATGCTCAAAACGTCAACCAAAAGCTGTTCCTTTTGAATCTTAGACTGTAAATTCAAGAGTTATTTAGCTCAGGTGTCAAACGCGAAATATAGAGTGGGGCAAACCCACACACTTTAATCATGCGGCACATAAGCATCTTTTTAGACCACCCTTTATTCACTTCCATAGCATAAATCCTCTTGAGGCTCTCCATCATTTTTGCCTTCAAATTTTTTAAGGGCTAGAGTTCCCCGCTTTCAAAAACTTGATTCTGACCCCAAACCCATTAATGCCACTGCTGTAAAGGAGGCCAGAGCCTTCTGTGCAGCAGGGACCACCCTTGCTGCTGAATTGTTAATGGATTTGGTCTCTCCTGTTTTTTTTGTGACAAAGTTTGCTTTCCAGGCCCTTTTTGTGCGTGAACTATTACAGCCCTTTTGGGTTAGTCTGTCAATTTAGTACATGAGCGCTCAACCTTTTGCTGTTTGAGTGTAAGCCCACATAAGCTACTGGCCACAATTCAGTTTTTCGAGAAAATCTAGAAAACCGCGATGATTATTGTAGACAGGTGGGTTGAAGCCCAGCCAATAAGGTTTGCCCCACCCTTGTCACTGAGACCTGCTTTTGTAGCTTTACCTCATAGGAAAGTAGTGTGACAGAGAATATTCCCAACTCTTGCCTCCCTCTTCCTGGCCATATCCCCTCCCCCCAAAGGAGAGTGGAAACACCCACAAGATCAGGTCTGATCACAGCCATTAGCTTCCATCCTACACCTTTTTCAGGCCACTAAAGGACCATTCCGTGGTGCCTTTCTGGGTTCTGGTTTTGGTTTTTCACCCACGTTTCCTTAGGCTTTCCTCAGTCACGCCATGAGAAGGCCCCAGCTTTCCCTGCCTAGCTTCCACCCTGGTTGATATATCCAAACTTTTAAAAAGACCTTCTACTTGAGCACTGATGCCATTGATGTGGTGATGGGAGCTATCCTTGCATAACTTGATGAGAATGAGGTGGATCATTAAAATGAAGTTTTACTATAAAGTCTATTCAAAAGTAGAACTCATAAACTCAATCACTAAGCAAGTGTGTCTTGTGGTGATCCACTGTGTTAAACGCTTCATACCCTTTGTATATAAAACTAATTCAAGTGTTTTCAGAACATTCCTCTTTACTATGGCTGCAAAACTATGAAGGATCCAGATGACCGCCTTATAAAATGGGCGGTACACCTTCAGGGCTATGATTTCAAGATTTTACATAGGACTGGTGACAAGCACCCTATATTGATGGACTATCACCACTACCAATATATCGCCTTCAGGCCAATGAATGTGACCGCTTGTATAGCCTAATTAGACTGCCTGATAAAGACTGGATCTATGGAACTGATGACATCAAGGTTATGTTGCAAAGATGTTCTATTAAGCTACAAATTGAATGGATAACTTTAAAAGCTTGTCAAAACAAAATTTTACCCATATGTGCTCCCTATTGACTAATCAGACTTTATAATGTAAACGCATATTAAAAGTGGATATGAAAAATTTCAAAAGGCGCACAACCATATGAAGTCAAGGGACATTTAGGAAAAAATGACTGGCAACATTAGCAATAACTTAAAACTATGTGTCTCATGTGCAACATTCAAGACATTGCCTTAAAATCTTAAGTCCAACCCAGTACCACCCAAAACCCATTTTGACATTGTTCTTATTGATGTTGTGGTATTACTACTACTAGCACACATTGGAAATAGTTTTTGATAGTTGTCATTGTTCACTTCAAAAGTAGATTGATGATACCGCTGTGAAGACCTACAACGCCAGTGTGCCTGCTAGGTTCCTTTACACACACATCATCACAAGACATATATGTACACAGATTTTGTTGTCAGACAACAAAAAGAACTTTATAGCTAAAGTAGTCAAGAAGCTTAAAATTTAAATGGGGTTTGACAACATTATGCCACCCTTATACACCTTTAACATATAGAAGCGTTGATAGAGTCTATGATACAATTTCTGTAATACTTAATATGAGCACCATTCATACCTTCAAGTGGGCCAATTTGCTGCCATCAGTATTATTTTAATATTCCCTAAGTCACCATCATATTTAATTAGATGTCACCATTTAAAGCCCTGTATGGGCTTAAAGCTTCTGTACAATCCTTATTGGTCCCTATTGCTTGATGCTGATAAGAAGAAATTTTTACATGGATGTTACTAAAAAGAGTAAACAATTGTTTTAGTCAAGATTCAATTGGAATCTGTGAAGATGTTGAGAAAATCTTAGTTTCAAGTTCCAAGGATAGTAGCCTGAAACCCAATTGACTTTGTTTTTAATTATGATAAAGTACTTTTCTACCATGTGAGAGGATGTAACCTGGAGATGCTTCAAGCAGCATGGACACGACCAGCCACTATCATTGCACGACTAGTACTTAATTTTCTATAAAATATAACAGTACTCAAGTCATATACAACTGAGTGCATGCCCAGCATCTTTTGTCTTACACTAGGTCTCTTCTAAAGGGGTTTGTTGCATGTATACCACTTAGAAGGGTAAATCTTTGCCTAATGGTAGTTTTTAACCTCAAATTATTATCAGATCTTAATAACAATATAATAAGAAAATGTGCAAATTTTAGTTGTAGCCATAAGGAAAAAACTACCAAAAAACCTTTTGATAATCCTGTGTAGATTGTGAGTTACAATTCTAAAAATTTATTAATTTATCCTAAACTCTGTATCAGTTAATTAAAGTTTATGATGTTAAACCAGAGGGCTAAAATCAAATTGTTATAAACAATGAATGAGACGCTTGTTGTGAGACATTCTGCCGCTGATATATTGTATCCAATTTAGATAGCGTCATACGCCTTCATTCAGCCGCTTGTCCATAAATATTAATCCAACAGTGCCATACTCCTTGATCAATATGAGTTACTCCCCCTAAATTTTCCTTAACTAATTTAACATATACTGGATTGCCTAGAAGATTTAAGTGACTTTAAGGACATTATACTACTACCATCCTGAATGAAATTGTACATCAAGATACTCTAGAAGGTATATCTTTCAGCTCAGCATCACTTTCTAAACTAATTTAATAAAAGTAAAAGTAAGCTCTTCAACCTCCAACCAATAATCCTACCAAATGTCCTCAGATTCTCCACCAGCTGCTCAAGTGTGGGGTAGCGTAGAAACTCCCCCAACGTTTTCCATCCAGCGGGAAAATGCGCTTGTTATGGTTCTTCCAGTCCCACTAAACCCTTCTATCAACTCAGTCTACCAAAGGATCTTGATACCCCCTTGTATGTACCAAAGCTGTGCCTCGTTGTCCCCTGGTGCTCTCATGGAGCAGTATGCATTTCAGACTTCAGGTTGACTATGGTAAGTTATTCCCATAAAATAATAAACAAATTATTGAAATAGCTCAGGCAGTAATGGAAACCACCAGATTCATTGACTTCTGCCCCTACAAGGGGTATTTTGACCTTGGATTCACCTGTGAAGCTGATGCAGCCACTTCTCCAACTGTGCCCATTGTTTTCCAGGGCACCCCTATCCCCACTATTCAGACCCAGCTCAGCTAATACCACTATGGTGGTCCCATTTTCTGTTTTTTCCATACACTTTCCCCCCCACAGTCTCCATCAGGAGCTTATGGAAAGTTTGGCTGCCTACAGCTCCAATCCCATCTTGCAACTTGTGGTCCCAAATGGGGCCACACGCCTCGCAAGGCCTCAGGCATTGCCACAATCGGCCTTGATGAAAATACAATTGCTTTGTTAATTCCTCCCCATGCTGTAATCCCCTCATCCCTGACCATCCGTTCTGGGCCCACATTGAGTGTGGGTGAACTATCTTTTCATCCTGTTTCAGGTTATACCAATCAAAATGAAAATGCCCATCCTTGGCTGCTGCCAACTCCGCGCTCTCATCTACCAGAATCCATTCCACTGACAATCCCAAACTTTTTGTGGTATGGGGTACTATCTTACCCACCTCCCCAAGCCTACCATTACATCCAAAACCTTAACAACCAATCAGGCCTACCCCCGCCCAGTACACAAATGCTCTCACTAATCATGAACAGGTTTGGACAATGGTTCACCCATATGCTTCCACCAAAGCAAAGAATCCTCAGCCATATGCTGAATCCCCAATTCAATCTAACCAGAAATCTTGGGGCTTATTGGCTAAAATAGACAAATCAGGTAATTTCATTGAAGAACCCTCTCTACAAATCAAGTGGTTTGTTAATTAAGAATGAGACGCCAATTACTCTCTTCACACATATGCACCACAGCCAAATGATGAACCATTTCATACTGAACACCAGTTTGCTGGTAAAGCTATCAAATCAGATTATTGTCCCCTCAACAAAGCTGTCACCAAATCAGTGGTGATGCTCACAGGAGATATTCCCCCACCCGTTATCCCCCACCTTCACTCCACAATGCAAGATTACAATGAGTTGATTTCACAACGCTGCCAACGACGCTATCCAGAATGTGGTAGTGGTAGTTCAGAATCCTAAATCTAAGATTACTTGAACCAATATCGCCACATTTATTAAACTCCCAGACACCTGCATTAAAGCTGAAAAGCTTTAGATGATTTTAACAGCGCTATTTTTTAGCTGATAAATTCCACGAAATACTATTCCTCATGTAACATTGAACACACTTCCAATGCCCTGACGCCCTTGCTCTCCACCTTGGCCCATACTCTAATCTGGGGTGAGGAAGCTTCTGCTGAGGATGAGCCCTCCTGAACCTCCCTCCCCTTTCATCATGGTCAGTAAGCAGTTTTCCGCTGTCCATATGGTTTTGTTTTTGTTTGGTGTGCGTCATCTGATACAACTATTTTGGGCGTTTCAGTCTGATTTATTTAGTTTAAGTTAGTTTTTAGCTTTTATTTTTATTAATTCATTTCCTAGTAGGCTTACCTCAAATAAATCAAAAATACTCTTAGAGTTACTGTAGATTTTTCTGACAATATAGAGCTTTAAGTTCTATTTATGTTATTTGTAGCTTTATAAACTCTCTGTTCAATGCTTCTTTAATATTTATGTGGGAGTGACGCCAAAAAATATGTTACAAAAAAGTAGAACGCCAGTTGGGCTCAATTACATCTAATGAGCAAACCCACCAACTTCCACCTGCTCAAAACCATTAAGCAGTGAGTCATTACCTTAATTCCAAGTATAAACTACGCAGTATTTATTTAGTGCCATAACTTGATTTATTTTTGTTTTTTTTGTAAACTTTGCAACTAGCTTAACTTTAGCAAGCAAATGCCAATAATGCAAATATAATGTATTATGATTCACATAATAGACACTCTCTTTCCGCTTGGCATAACTTTCTGAGCAAAATTACGTGAATTAATAAAACAAATCAAATTTGCCCATAGTAGTTTTGCTCTGATGTCCTCAGATTCTCTGCCAGCTTCTCCAGCGTGGGGCAGTGGCAAAACTCCCCCACATTTTCCATCCAGCAGGAAAACGCGCTAGGACTGGTTCACCCAGTCATTCCAAACCTATGGGACAATTCGTTCCACCCAAGGACCTAGATGCCCACCTTGCTTGTACCCAAGTGGTACCATGCTGCCCCCTAGTGCTCCCCCAGAGCAACATGCGCTATGGCCTAAGGGTCAAATATGGGAAACTATTCCCATACCACAACCAAACCATTAACAAAATGGCACAGGTGGTGATGACACCCACCAGTTTTATTGATTTCCACCCCTACAAGGGGTATTTTGACCTTGGCTTCACCTGTGAAGTTGACGCTGCCACTACAGCAAATGTGCCTCTGGTATTCCAGGGCACCCCTCTCCCCACAACTTGGACTCAGCTCCCAGCGGACACAACTTTGGTGGTTTAGTTTGCTGGATTGTCCACCCACCTCCCCCTGAAGTGCTCCACCAGGAGCTGATGGACAGTTTGGCAACCTATGGCACCAACCCATCTTACAATTTGTGGTCCCAAATGGGGCCATACGACTCACTGGGCCTCAGGCATATACCACAATCAGCCCTGAATTTAATAAAATTGTGATGTCAATTCTGCTGTGCCCACTATTCCCTCAGCGCCTAACCATCCATTTTGGGCCCGCGTTGAGGGCGGGAGGACAATCTGTCCATCATGTTTCAAGTTAGACCACTCAAAACGCAAGTGCCCCTCCTCAACCACTTCTGGTGGATCAGATGACACATCCGCCAACCTCCAATCCAATGCCCACCCTGTACAATTTCTGGTATGGGGCACAATCCTACCTCCCCCACCCCCAAATCCTGTTGCTGCAGCTGCACCTGAAGCCACCAATCAGCCTCCTCCTCACCCCAAAGCCATAAATAATTCCTCCAATCGAACATCAGATTGAATCCCAGTTTGATCCCATGCTTCCTCAAATGAATTGACCAAACCTCAACTGTACGCTGATTCCCCAATCCAATTCAACCAAAACCCATGGGAATTATTGGCTGAAATTGATGAATCAGGTAAGTTCATTGAAGAACCATCTCTGCAACTGAGCGGTTCATTAATGCATAATGGGACGCCAGATACCTCCCTCAACTTTATACCACACAGCCAAACACCAAATTGTTTTGCAGTGATCACCAGCTTGCAGTCAAAGCAGCTGCAACACCAGATTGTCATCCCCTGCATAAAGCTGTCGCTAAATCAGTAGAGATGCTCAAAGGAGGAATTCCACCTCCTGTTTTCCCGCAACCTTAACTCCAAAAAGTAAAATCATGGTGAACCAGCTATACAAAAATGCAAACAATGCTATCCAGAACGTGGCAACTATAGCACGGAATCCAAAAGCAAAAATGACCCAAACCAACATTGCCACATTCGTTAAACTCCCAGATGCCTACATCAAAGCTGAAAAAGCTTTAACTGAATATCTCAGTGCCATTTATCTAGCTGGCAATTTCCATGAAATTCCAATTATCAGTGATATTGAACCCCATGCCACAGATACCCCAACGCCATTACTGTTGGCCGTGACACGCACTCTACTATGGGAGGAAGAAGCTGCTGCCAAAGAGGCTTCCAAAGACAAGCCCCCCGACCCCCTCCCCTTCCGCCATGGAGGGATAAGCGGCTTCTGCTGCCCACCTGGTTGGTCAGTTTTGAAGCGTTTCACTCAATCCACTCATTAGGGCGTTTTGTTTGAACCAAGTAGTTACGTTAGTTTTTTAGTCTAGTTTAGCTTCAGTAATGTCCGTCCCCTGGTTGGCTTGCCTAAAATAATTAAATGATTCACATAATATTGATTTTTATGGCTGTTGGTCTATTAGACGCACTTTTATCCTTTATGACATTACAGGTTAAGTAGACAAGGAGTAGGGGAAAATGGCCTTAAGCCTTCAGAGTGGCACAAGCAGAGGCTGTCATGGGGGTGCAAGCAGCGTTGGCATAAGTTTTCAAAAACTTGTTGCACTGTAGTCCTACAGGTAATATTCACTGAAGTATTGGGGGAGGAGTCTCTGGAGAATCATGATGATCAGTATTCCCTTAGTTGTAATGGATACAATAAAGGTAAGCATGTGGCCTGTAAGAGGTTCATCATTGCCCTCAGTGTCAGATTCAGCTGGGGGATTTTCCTGAACATCAATGGATAAATCCTGTGGTTGTTCAATTGTCTGGCCCTGGCAGCACTTATAAAAGTCATTCTGGATATCAGTTATAAACTAATATTTTATAGTCAAAAGACACCCGTGATCCACCTTGGTCATGTTTTCAACATGATTGAGTTTCAAATAAGAGGTTTATAGATCAGCTATACAGTCATAATTCTTGATAACCCGTGACTTTACTTTCTGTACCTGAGCTTGCACTTTGAAATGCATGTAATTAGTTTCCTATTATAAATCATTATCAGAGAAAACGTCCCCATAAAAATATGTATTTAGGTCACCAAGGCGGCATCAACTAGCTTTATTATTTTGAATCGTCTTTGCTAGTCAATTTTGGTCTTATAGGATTTCTTATAATAGGCAAATGTGTCTTTCTAGATTTTCACTTAATTGGCTAATTGCTACAGAATTAATTTTATGGGCCTTGTGGTTGGCCACCACAGTTACAATATGTTATGTACTTCTACATTAGATATTCTTTGACTTGGGTACAGTAGTGCATTTCATTCAATTCCCATTTAGGGCTATTCCCCAGTTTATTATAATTTCACTAATGATGCTCAACAAGTTATAATTTAAATGGTCAGTCAGTCCTTCCTCCCTTTAGTAAACGCCATGAAATTGTTGCTGATTAGACAGAATGGCAATATAAAGGCACAAAAGGTGTCTTTTTACTAATCAAATAAAGGGGAGTTATCCTGTTGTTGGGCTTACATGAACGCAGCCAGGATGTCAATGTTGATGTGTTGACAGGTGATGATCTGCTGGGATTGGAAATCATAAGGGTGAATGTAATAAGTAATACCTTCTACCAAAGCTCTTGCGTGGTGATCTTCTTAACAATTTTACTGATAATCATGCCATGTAATATATGATAGTTGTAAAAAGTATCATACAATTTATACTTGAAAAACATGCATAATTAGGCTTTTTGCCATTGGTTGCTGTAGGGTTGTAATCATATATTAATCACTATGATAACTTTTAAATCTGGGCTAGTAAAATGTTGAATACCTAAGTTACAGCTTATGATTCTAATGTGTTGGAGGGGGAAAGTATCACTGTAAGGGCCTGCATCTCCTTGCTTTCAAAATTACTAGCATGAAAATATTCTATAGTAGATCACCTTCATCCCTAGGCTTGTGCAGAAACCTGGCGTTGAGGCCAAGGGAAAGGTAGTTTTGGTCAGGACTCAGACTAGTAAAGATAGTGGCCAGGCTAACAGAATTTGCTCTTTGTATGAGCACCACAATGTTTTTACTGGCACAGAGACGTCAAAAGTTTAAGTTCACATATTGGTATACTACAAGAACAAAGGTAACAGTTTGAGGACAGTAAACTTTAAGCTATTAAACCTTATATTCTTTTGACAGGTTTTTAATAATGTAAAAATATAGCACAATGCAGTATCTAGTACTGACAGTGGCTTGGTCTTGCAGTTGATAGTCTTAGTTGTGGCAGGCTTTTGTTGCTACTAATAAAACGAGATCCTTTTTCAAATGTTAGTTCCTTTCAGATATGCTGCAATAACTCTCATGGTTCTCAAGATTAAAATAATTATTATCTAGCAGTACCTAAGAATTCTATCTATTTGCAAGTCTTTATAAAAAACATGAAGATGAATGGCTAAAGTATGGGACTTTTACATCAAACAACGCTTTAAAAATAACAATAATATAAGGACAATCAGCTGGAATAAAATCAATGAGGGAATTTTTTAGTGGCGCTGATGTAAAATGCATTAATTAAATATATGATTTCATAGTGCACACCCACAAGGCAAATGTATTCAATATACATTAGTGTTTAAGGGTTTAGAGCTTCTGTGGTAGCAAGGGATTGATTGTGCATTAATACTTAACTTTAATTGGTTATGGTCCTAATAAAACTTATGGTCACATTTTTATCAGCATTGTGGCTCAACAATGTTAGTGTGTATATAATACTACAGATTGACCTTAGTATAAGTTTTAGATCAATTAAAGCCTCAGACTAGTATAATTAAATTATAACATAATTTGAGTAAATAATCTGTTCATATGGTTGGTCATACATAACTCTCAAGAAAATTTTTAATCCAAAAAATAAGCATTAAAAATTTATAAACCACTGTCTATTATCAATGCCATCAACTCCAACGCTTGCTGCTCCAGTATGGGGCAGCAGCGCTCCATCCCCCTAGCTTTTCCGCCATGTGAGAAAATGTTTTTACTTATCTGGCTAGTTCACTAAATTTATATAGTCACTATGTCCCTACAAGGGACTTAGTGCTTCACCTTGAATGCATACACCCAATTTTACTCCCATCATATCACCCTTCATCATACAATTTTCTTTTATCTCTGAGTTAGATACAAAAATTTATACCATTACACTAACAAAGCAGTAATAGATCTCACCACTGCCGCTTTTGAGCTAGCCTTATCAACTTCTATCCTTTTTAATGGTTATTTTAATATAGGTTTATCCACTGAGGAGAAGGATGCCGTGGCAGCAGTAACTCCATTGATTTATAAAAATACTCCAGTTCAATTACTAATACATACTTGACACTAAACCACAATGTTAGTTTCATTCAAAAATTTCCCTTCAGCTTAACCGCCTCAAGTTTTATACAAGGAGTTGATGTCAGGGTTTTCTGCCTATGGTTAAACCCATACTCCACTTCATCATCCAAGCGGTGCCAAACTCCTTGCAGTTCTTCATTCTAACACTACTATAACCCCTCACCATCCGGAAAATTCCATAAAAAATCCCCACACTCACTTGCATTTTCTCTGAATCTGACTATTTCTTTTGAGCTCACATAGATAAAGTTTTGCAGACAAACTCCTTTTGTTTTGAGTTATACCCTAAAAAAGTCTCGTTGGTATCCCACTACGCTTTCTTCCAATATCAACTCTGACCCTGATGCCACTCTGACATAGTATTCTGGGTGTTCCTTACTGCCAGTTCCCTCAATCTATTCACTTGTCATGCCAGGGCCCCCTAACATGCATCCTCCAATACCTTTCAACCAACCTGAACCTTTGGTACAAACTCCAATAAATTGGAAAGAAGATTGGCCCACTGTTCACTCCTAAGCACCATTTCATTTCCTCATCAGACCTCTGCATTATGTTATTTGATGATCTAATATTACCAAATCCCTGGTCCTATTGGCTGAGATTCTGAATTGAGTGGACCCATAAAACCAAGCGATTTTCATTTTGAACAATTTCTAGTGCTGATTATGATGTCCTCTTCCCCCCTTGTTACATGTCCTCAACATACTGAAAACCATCATGAAGCGAATATCAGCTCACTGTTAAAGTGGCTTCCTTGCCCAACTATTACTCCCTCTGTAAAGCTGTCACAAAGTCTTTTGTAATTCTTGCAGAGGGTCTAGTTCCCCCCACCCACCATCCCTCATGGCTTTGTCTCTACAGTTGAGCGCAATCTCCTCAAAATGTATAAAAAACAAAAAAATCAGTCTTAATATAGCAGCAGTAGCACATAATCTAAAATAAAAGAATCCTACACCAATGTTGTAACCTCTCTCACGCTTCCCCTGAAGCATATAACCAAGATGAACATGAACCTGTAGAATATTAGCAGCCTTATTCATGATCGCCTCTTTACTGTTCCTCTATTAATTGACCTTATTTAACACCATGGATGCTCCATGACCTTGCTCTCCATCTTGTCCTTAACCTTACTCTTTGATAATTACGCCAAAGAAGCACCTTTCAATCCCTTCTCCCCTAAAATGTCTAGATAACAGTTTATCATTTTAAGCATGGTTAGCCTTGGTTCTCTTTTTTAATCTGCTTCTATCATTTTAATGTTTTGGTCTAATTTTACTTTTTCTTATTTTGGGTTTGATTGTTTTTTGCTTTTTGTAGTGTCCATCCTCTGTTTGGATTAAATCAAAATAAATCATACTTAAATTTACTATTTTTGTCTTTTAGTAAAAACATGTTAGACCAAATACTTCTTTTTCTTTAACTTTAATCTATAAACCTAGATACAAATTAGATCAGTTAACTAATTTATCTCAAAGTTTTATCAAGGTCAATCATTTTATGGAATTTTTAATCTTAGTCTGGCAGTCAGTGCTTGGAATAGTATCAGAGTCCTTACCAAAATAAAACTAGTCACCTTATGTTTCCTTCCTAAAGAAGTAAATGCTTGAGTTACTTTTCATGTTTTAATATGCTTAAAATGTAGGGAAGGACAAAAGAATGGCTGGATTTCTAATTTATATCTCATTTTTATCTTAGACTTAAGAAAAAAGTATTGTAACAACAAAATTATGATCCCTGCTGGTACACTGTTATAAAATATTTCTATATCCTTGAACTCCAACACTGTCTCTGATTAATGTTTATGAACAGAAGAAAATCAGAACTAATAAGTATATTGTTTTGACTGTTCCTTGTCCCCTAAATATAACTGCGCCACTTTTATATGAATATAGTTTCTGAGGTATTTCAGTGTTATAGTGCATATTGTATTACCATGGTTGGTTTTAGGCTCTACATGGATGTTAAATATGAACTTAATTGAGACCTACAATGCTCCCATCTTAGTGGACTATTATGGTAGTATACAAATAGAAACAAAATTGATGTACTCATGTATGAAAATGATTGACCACTTTGTTGATAAAGTATCAACTGTAGGGGTTATTTCTCAGCCTATGGAAAACCCCGTTGAAGAACCCAAGTTCAATACTA
Organism: Massospora cicadina; assembly: GCA_022478985.1. NCBI lineage: Eukaryota > Fungi > Entomophthoromycota > Entomophthoromycetes > Entomophthorales > Entomophthoraceae > Massospora > Massospora cicadina. The sequence continues at coordinate 84,560 of JAKSZP010009202.1, forward strand.
CTAAGTCTAGTACCAACAAATTGGTATTTAGATTAACAATTAAGTAATAACTAGCATGGCCAAAAAAAGGTTTTGCAAAACTTTGAGGACACTTTTATAGGCTTCAACCATTCTAATTCCTGCAAAAAGAGGCGTTTATATGACCCCTGACCGCTGCAATAATTTTCCAGATGATCATCATGATGTCATAGTACATACAAGTACAAATACTAATCTGAATAACTATGCGCACAACATTGCAGATCTTGCATTGGATGAGCCCCCTTTTATTCCTATAAGTTTAACCACCAAAGGTAGAGACATTACTAAAACCCCATCCAAAAAGAGCTTCCTCACTCATACAAACTGAGCAATTTGACTAATAAAAAAATGGGAATAAAAAAATATTTCAAATCATATTGATTGAGAGGACCAATGTACTCTTGCAGCTACAAGAGCCACTATTAAAATCAGAGCATCAACCTTTCAATTGCAAACAGGCTAGAGCACCAAAATATAATTTATAAATGAAGCCCAAGAGATCCCAAAGAAGAATGGAATTGGACTCCACTGGCCCTGAGATAAAGTTACAAACACACAATTGCCTTATGAGAAGAAGTTGATTTAATAAAACTCAAGTGCCACTATTTGCACCCTGAATCCCTAAGCATTATATATAACTTTTATACTGATAACAATATATGAAACTCTATTAACAGAATTTGTCTTTATTGTTGTTGTTTTTATTTGGTGCTAATAATGTCAAATATGGGAGGATTTATGTTGAAGGTTTAAACAAACTTCCTACCATCAACAGAGGTTAAAAGAGTTTGAGTGTGCTTTAGAGCAGCCTTGGTATGTATAGTCCCAAGGCTTTAGCATGATTGAAAATGCTGGAACATTAAAATAAATACCAAGTATACAAGGACAAGACCTTCCTATTCACCTAATGTTGCGCCCTATGAACAAATAAATAATTTATTGCAAGTAGGTCATCTCCTATCATTGGCACCCTTTAGGGAGAAAACCACTTCAGCAATACACTCAACCTTTTTCTTTAATAAAAAATGCCAAAAATGAAACCTGTTAAAAATAGCACTCTTTGCTACATTTTCTTACAATATCCATAGTACTGAAAGTCCAAGATCCCACTTCTCTTTACTTTGGTAGTATGAATTCCATTTTTAAGTAGAACAATATAACATTTGTGGTTGTTGACCAATATAACATTATATGGCTCTGAAAGTGGAACAATACTGTGATTGCAAATCATATGAATGATCTTTCTATTTTACATTTAATTTCCATACAAAGATTTATATACAACAATAAGTGATTATAACCCAAAATTCCCCTCCATGTCTAAGAACCTAACAAATATAAAAATCAACTATACCAATACACTGCTTTTAAACTACACCCAAACTGAAAGAGAAAAAATACTTTAACAGTTTATTTGTTCCATAAAGTAGTCATTTATAACAAACTGCATGATATCTATTTATTATAGTTTTCTAATAAAATGGCAACACTACTAATGAGCACTCATCATTTTCTATAACTATATTTACAGTTTAAAGTTACAATTTTTAAACCACAATTTATGTAAATTGTGAAACCAAGTTTTAATCTATCTATGCTATTTAAGCAGTTTACTAAGAAATAAGACCTTTTAGTACAGCCACCATGTTCTTTAAAGTCAAAGATAATTGTAAAAAATCGACCTTAATTATAAAGGATGTAAATTAGTAATTTTTATTGCCAAAACTTTTTTAACAGAAAGCAAGAAGTTAGTTTCATATGAATTTGTCTTTATGATTAGTCAAGTATGCTGTCATATATTTATAAAGCTGGACCTCATGACAAGATAGTATTACTATACTATTTTTATGAAGACTACATCACCCCTTTAGACATGCTTCTCAATTATCTTTAAGCCCTACTTTGTAGAAAGAACCTAAATGGGAGGTGAAAAGATTGTGACATCTTGCTGAATTACAGACGTTATATATTAGTGGCTTATAAAGAATTTGATTAGCTGAAAACATTTGATTACCATAATAAAAATGTGATATTAATTTAGCGCTTTATCAAAGCCATTTATAAGCATCTATATTAGCAAGAGATCCTTTGTAGACTGCTTTTCTAGAAAAAAAGTATTTTTATACTCATAAAGATTACACCCATGTAGAAATACACCGATGATGTTTGTAACCTCATTAAAAGATTATAGAGTGAAGTCATGAATCTGAAATTGAATAGGGTTTTCATAGCCTTGTAAAAAAGTAAGGGTAACATTTCTTTCCGCTTGATAAAATTTTTGAGCGAAATTTATAAAAACGTTTATTTTACCACCACCGTCTGGCCACACCAGTTTTCTATTTAAGTCCATGGATCCGCCTCCTGCTGCTCCAATGTGGGGTAGTGGCTCTTCACCACCTAGAGTTTTCTTCCCTGCGGGCAAATGTATCTTCACAGGGTCAATTAGCTCACCATCTTCTTCTGGCCATTTTGTCCCCCTGCGGTACTTAGCACTCCACCTGGTGTGCATCCACCCTTCTCATCCCCATCCTCTCACCATCCCTCATTCCACAATCTGATTGTGCCTACGTGTTGACTACAGATGTTTAATCCCATATGCTGACAAGGCAATTATTGAATTGGCCACCGCTGCATTTGCGCTGGCTGGCTTTATCAATTTCCACCCTTTTAAGGGCTATTTTGATATTGTCTTCCAGACCTAGGAGGACGCAGCATCAGCGGCTTCTACTCCCTTTGTTTATAAAAGCACTCCCATACCAATACCTGAACTCGCCTCCTTACAGACACCACAATGGTGGTGTCCTTTGCGTCCCTCCCTTCCCACCTCTCACCCAAATTTTATATGATCAGTTGATGGTGGGGCTTTTGGCTTATGGGACTCAGCCAAACCTCGTCTTCACTGTTCTCTCTGATGAAGAGCGCCTTGCTGCCCCTCACGCAACTGCTACCATAATACCACGCCACCCTACCATAGCCCAACAAATCCCCCATTCTTATATTGCAGCAGCGCCTGAGCACTTTTTGGGATCATGCGGATAGTGGTCGCCAGATTTGGCCCCTCTGTTTTGGGTTCAACCAATCCAAAGATCCTTCCCCTGAGCCAATTCCTCTGATGTGGCTTTGGCACCCTATTCAGCAGATTAAAATGGGGCGTTTTGTTTCCCCCTCCCACTCAACGTTCTTGTTCAATAGGCCAGAGTGAGAAAATAGCCCCACCAAATAAACGCCCACATTAACTCACCCAATTTCACCTACGCCAATCAGAGTCAGGCTTGGACCACCATTTGCACCTAAGCAGCCCATTTAACTATTACCCAACCAAATTGATCACTCACTATTCTTGTGAACTAAAATCCATGGAATCTAATGGTCAAGGTTGACGAATCAAGTAAAGTTGTTATGAGTGAGGAATCTGGTGAACCTCTCAGTCAGTTTGATTATGGTTGGGCCCAATTTTTCCCTTTTGATATTAACAAAACCAAATCCCTCAAACCTTTTGCCCCCAAACTCAATGCCGCCCCTTGCCAAAGTGACCACCAGCTTTCCTTAGCAGCGATGGCCTCTCCATATTGCCCAAACCTACGCAAAGCAGTAGCCCAGTCAGTGGCTCAATTCCAACTAGGTCTGATCACACTCTACTACCCCCTGAATTCCCTGAAGCATCCCAAAGCAAAGTTACTAAATTATTTGCCAATTCCAAAGCTGCTTTCATGCATGTCACTAAACTATAAGATTCTTACCCTCTGCTAAAATAACCCAACAGAGTTTATTCAATATTTCACACCTCCCCATTTCCCACATTCAAGATGAACATCACTTATCATAATTTGTCAAATCTGCATACCAAGCTGATCTTAATGATGAGAAAGAGAACTCCCTTTACACCATCACCCACACTACGCTGATGCTCCAACGCCCTGGCTCTCTGCTTTAGTCCGTTTCTACAATTATAATAATATTGTCATGGCGAATATGTCTACAAAAGAGCCGCCCAACCCCTTCACCCTCTGTCATGGTGGGTTAGCAGTTTCTGCTCGCCGCCTGGTTAAAGATTTTTGTTTTTCTAAATTTAAATTTATTGCGGGGAAGGCCAACCATGGGATGGACACTTCTGAATATGACTCATAAGAGACAAAACTCAGTACCAGGGAAGGCACCCCAGAGAAGCGATGCTATCTCTTGTTGCCAGCGGGAACGCCACTTATGGGGAGGGGGAGGGAACGTGTGGAGGGGCCGTAGCCACAACTGAACACGTGTGGAGGAAGGGGTCTGATTTGATGAACCAGACTGGGAACCAGGAGGAGACCAGCTGTCAGCAATGCGGTGGGAGGTATCTAAACATCCACGCTTGAAAGTGGTCCACCAAATGAGAGAAGGAATCTGTTGACAGCTTCTGGGAGGGTGGGGGTGGAGCCTGCGATGGCATCCAAGACAATCGTGTGGATGGTCCACATGGCGATTACAACCACCAAAGCATGGAGGGAGGGTGGAAGAGAGCGGGCCATTGATAGAGCAAACATATCTCTTGACAGACTGAAGGGATGCGTTTGATCCTGGCCCAAAAGACGTTGAACTTCGCGCCATATCACTTTAGAGGTAGGACACTTCTCCAGGCGGTGGAACAGCGTTCCGCACTGGCCACATACAACACAGGATGAGTGTAAAGCGTTATTGCGCTCATCTGTACAATACACACCCCTCCTCAGGCAGCGCCACACATGGGAGCGGACTTGAGGCTGCAACAGAGGATGGTGTACGTATTTTCAGATAGTTTTTGGGTCTCAATGGAGTAAGGGATGTCCACTATGTCCAGGTAGTCCACCCTGGATAGAATATGGGGTCGTATGGGGATCACGCCATCATGGATGGGTAGCCCCTGTACCTCTTGTGTGAACTGAGGAGAGGGGCGGCCTCTTTGGGTTGTATGTCCGCTAATATGAATTCCCCACTCAGCGCTCCGCATGGAGAGTAGGATTCATTTGTAGTGGGTTTTAGTCCCGTGAGGGCCTGTGGCTGATGTGTGTGATGCGAGGTATTTCATCAGGGAGTGGGGGTTCAATGGATTGTTGAGGCCCAAGGCGTGGGAGAAATTGGAGCGTGCTGCGCGGGACCAGTGTTGGGAGGGGAGTGTAGGGGCGGTGACAGCTGCAATACAGGTGCCCAGGATCTTGGCAGCATGGGCTTTGAAGTCAAGCAGGACCATGCCACCTTGATGATGAGGGCCAAACATGACCTCTAGCCATACTGGTGGAGGGCGGCCTGACCAAAGCCATCCTTGCAGCAAGGCATACAAGGATTTTAAGAAGCTTGGGGAGAAGGGGATGGCGTAGGCTCTGAACCAGACTTTGGAGAGGAGCATAGAGTTGGCTAAAACAACCCTGCCAGGAAGGGAAGTAGGGTGGGCTCTGAGAGAGGCGATTTGCTTCATCACGTTGTCCAGAATATGGCACTTCATTACTGCTGACGCATATCCGCCTGCCTCCATCCACACGCCCAGATGGCATACCGGTCCTATGGTAGGACGTGGTGCAAAGGAAAGCACCAGTGGGGCGGTGTGTGTTGACTTAGTAGGGCGAGGACGTGGGCGAGCAGATGGGCTGGGTTGTGAACTAATTGCTGGGGTCCAGCAGTTCTGAAACTGACCAAGGAGTATGATTTCAGTTTTGGAAGCGTTCAGTGCCGCGTTGCTTACCCGGGAATACTCCTGGATGAGAGCTTCAAGCGCGCGTGCATCTTGATTATTAGACACCCCAACCACACAATCATCTGCGAACGCCATTATCTTGACTGGGGCTTGGCCTGACACATGGACCCCGGTGAGTTTGGCATTCACATTTCGCAGTAGTGGGTCAAGGCTGAAGTTGTATAAGAGTGGGCTGAGGGGGTCCCCTTGTTGCAAGCCCCTTTGAGGGCGGACTACTTCCGTTAGAAAGCCAGGGCCACGTACCGCCATTGTTGCAGATTCTGTGAGCAGCATCAATCAGTTGATGAAGTGAGGGGGTAGGCGGAATTGATGGAGGCAGGCCCTGAGGTATTCCCAGTTTACTCTATCATAAGCCTTTTGTTGGTCCAAGAATACAAGTGCCCTAGAGGCTGTGGATTGACAACATTAGCCACAGAGTGCACATTATCCCAAATCGACCTTCTGGAAATGAAACTGAATTGTTTTAGGGAGATGGTGGCAGATGCTACAGTCCCTAAACGGTTAGCCATGATTTTTGTTTAAAATTTTAGTGTCTGTGTTTTTAGAGAAATGGGGCGCCAGTTGGCTAAGTCTAGCTTATCCCCTTTCTTGAAGAGTGTGACAGTAAAGGCCTCATGTCCTCCTGGTAGGAGGCGCATTTCCAACAGGCTTTGGTTAAGTGAGGCGAGCAGCAATGGGGATATATATTTGAAATATTTTTTGTAGAACTCATATGGAATGCCATCTGGGCCTAGGCGTTTTTGGTTTGGCGCACCGCAATTGGCTGTCCATAATTTGTTCAGAGTAATTAAATTCATTGTTTCTGGGTATTGGAAGATGGTGCGGATATGAGCTCAGTCAAGAAATTCTGCCACTTCGGCCAGCTGAATTGGTTCAGCTCAGTACAACTTGGAGTAATATTTTTGCGTTTTGATTGCCACTTTGGCCAGTGTATCCGCAATAGAAGTATCCGATCTTTGCACCTGTGTGCAGGCCACGCTCTGGCGTGGTGCAAAATTTTTTTAAAGAAATATGCAGTGCACTTGTCACCTTTTGTGATGTGTGTGGCCCTGTAATGAACACAAACCCGATGTTTGTGTTGCCTTTTGAGTGCGTTGAGGTGGGCAGCTGCCTCCACCCACTTCCAGCCCCATTCAGGGCTGTATCCTGTAACTGGGATGTTGGACTCCAAGTGTGCCAATTCTGCCAGAGCACGCGAGATAACCGCCGATGTAGCTCGTGAGCATCTGAAGGAGAGATGGCGAGAGTGGCGGATGGTGTCCTCTTTGAAAGTTGCTCATATGGAAATGGGGTCCGCGCAAAATGGTGCGACAAACTTTTTGCCAAAGTTGCCTCTTCCACCCACGTGGAAAATCCTGGCGATGCAAGCTTGGGGGCGGATTTTGCACCAATATGGGGCCTTAGCAACTGTGACAGGTAGGTGGTAGGTTATTGAGATCAGCTGATGGTTGGAGAATTCCATTTTCATTGCTTTGAAGTTGGAGATGTGGAGTTGGAATTTCGCCAGCGTTAGAATAAGGTTGATGCGAGTATTAAACCTTATTTGGCCGTTGTGGATGTGGGGATACATCATGTTTTTGAGCAGCAGGGCATGTTGCAGCAGCACATCTATTAACCCAAGGGTGGCCTTTAGAATACGCAGTTCTACATGGCCCTGGGGCATGGGGTGAGGAAGGCCACTGGTCCGTTGGTGTGTTTAGCCAACAGTTCATGTCACCAACTAGGAAAAAGTCTGGGGTAATATGAGGGATTTGACCAACAAGAAAAATTCCTGACACTTGCATGCACCGTTTGGGGCATAGATGTTGACAATTGCGTGTGCTATGTTGGCCCACGAGAAAGTGACAACGAGAACTTGGCCATTTAGGAATGTTTCTGAAGATAAAAATCTGAAAAAATTATTTTTCCAAATTAGCACCCCACAGTGCTTCAACCAAAAGGATAGGGATGTGATGAGCATTGTTTTCCAAGCTTCCTCGGAACCTCGTGGACAGTGGGACTCCTGGATGGCCAGGATATCCATGGGTAAATTGTGTTGTAAAAAACTCAGTTTCCTAGCCTGTGACAGGGAGGCCTTGAGTCTGGCGATATTCAGCGTCCCTAAAGTGAAGGTTTCCCCCATTGAACCTTAGGTGCAAAGGGGATGGGCACCTGGGCCCACCGCCTCCTCTAGATCCCCACGGGCCTTCACAGCAGCATGGTTGTTAGCAGCAACGCTATATGGTTTTTGTTAATTTTTGCAGAAAGAGTTGCGTTGGCTTTAGCCTTTGCTTTTGTTTTCCCAACGTCGGACGAATTTTTTGCAGTGGGTTGAGTTCAGTGCACCATTGAGCGGGTCAAAAAAAAATTTCAGTTGGGATGGGTCCCAAGTCAGTTTTGACCAGAGCTTGGGTGCAACAATTGGGTGAGATCAAATCCCCCATTGGATCCTCAGATTGAGTGGCCCACTCAGCATGGGCTTCCCAATCTGATTGGTTGATGGATTCCTGAGTTGCTTCCACTGCGAAGGTTTCCATGTCCTCCTGGCGTTGTGAGTGTGGGATAGCGGTGGTGGCTTTGGCCGCTTCCTTGGCCGCAGCCCTGCGGGCCTGCTTGGCCTTCTTCCACTCTTACGGGGAGATAGGCTTTACCAGTAGGTAGCAGCCTTGTGCTCCCCATGGGAAAGCCTCTTTGGTGCTTGCGGTTGGTTCATAGTGCGCCTCTCTGCTGGCCATGGCTGCTGAGGGGTGCTCTTGGAATGTGATGCCCTCCTTGGTGGGGCATGCATGCGCCTTATGGCCGAACATGTCACAGTGGGTGCAAATGGGGGCGCGCTGTCCACGGTTACCCGGAAAGGGTGGGTGGTATGCCCTTCAATGTTAATAAAAGTGGAGTGCGGGATCTGGGTTAGGTCCTTCACGATCTCCTCAGTTGGGGTCAGAACTGCGATGGCTTTGCTGGTGCACAGGTGTGGCATCAGCGTGAAGCGTTGCATTTCAAAAATTGAATTTTGCTGTATATGGTGAGACCATCTTTCAGGTGTTGTTCCAAAATGTCACGTTTTACCGTAATAGGCAAGAAGTCAAACGTGAGGAAAATTTGGTTTGATTTTGTCCATCTGGTGCATTTGGTTTCAATGACCCATTGCCCTTCAGTGAGGTCGACCACTACACACACCGCTGCAGCCTCATCTGCTGCCTCTTTGCTTTTGAAACCTAGGTCCAGCCAACCGCATGACATGGAGTGAGGTGCAACGTACACTGCAGTTGGGAAAATTGTGTGCACATCTTCAAAAGTTTTTCCCATAAGGCCGTTTGTTGGATGTCCAGAAGCACGTGGACTCCAAATTCCACTGACAAAAGTGGCTGGGAGTGTGGTGTGTTGATGTACTGGTTGCATCGTGATTGCCATGCGAGTATCTCTGGGGTAATAGTGAACGCTGGTTTTTTAGTATTTTTGTCTATTCCACCAGTTTCTCTGGGGCGTTTTTGAACATTGGAGGCCGCAGGCCTTCCACCTGCTCCTCTTACCTTACTTGCCCAACTGCTCCCTGACATGGGCGCAGACTAATCTCCTCTGTGAGATTATCAAACTAGATTCAGTCTTGAATTAAATAGGTTGCAAAAGTGATTGCAACGAGAAAGAAAAGTTAAATATTAAAAAAAATTTGTTTTGGTTTTATCAATCCATTCATTTGTATAAATTTATTCAAGATACGACCCAGGGGATGAACAGTACTCAAAAATTCAAATAACAAAATAAAATACCCCAATTAAAAAAATGACTGGGAAGACAAAGCAAAAACAACAAAACAGGCGGGGAACAGAAACTAGTAACCCACCATTGCTGAGGGTGGGGGTGAGGCGGTTTGTCTGCATGTGAGTTTGCTACAACTATGTCATGTTGGTTGAAGAGGCAGACTAAAGCGAAAAGCCAGGGCGTTGGGGCATCAACGTAGTGTGGCTGGATGACGGTGCAGTATGACTTCTCCACCTCCTCAACAAGATTAACGTGGTAGACCACTTTAACAAATTTTGCTATGTGAAGTTCAGCTTGGATGCGGTCTTTTGGGGAGTTGGGCAAAATATAGATACTCTGGTGGATAATTTTAGCAGATAAGTTAAAATCTGCCAGTTTAGCAACATGCATGACAGCAGCTTCAACATCATCAAATAATTATGAGATACCACTGCAGGGGAGATTCAGGGAAATTGGGTGGAAGTATAGTGTGGCAGCCCTAATTGGTATTGAGCCACTAAATTGGCCACTGCTTTGTGTAGGTTTGGGCAATGGTGAGAGGTCACCGCAGCTAAGGTGAGCTGGTGGTCACTTTGGTAGGGGGCGGCATTGGATTTTGGAGTGAAACGTTTAGGGTGGGTATCATAAAAATCAGAAAGGAAAAATTTGGCCTGACCATAATCAAACTGGCCAAGAGGTTGACCAGTTTGCTCACTCGTGTTAACGTTAACTGATCCATCAATCTCAGTCAATAGGTTCCATAAATTTAAACACAAGAATAGTAGTGTTAGAAGTTGGGTAATTGGTAATGGGTGAATCGTTTGCTTGGGAGAATAAAAGTTCAAACCTGACTCTAATTGGCAGGAGTAGAACTGGGTGGGTTAATGTGGATGATTGATTTTGGTGGGGGCCAATATCCACTCTAGCCCATTGAATGAGAATGTTGGGTGAAAAGAGGCGGCAAAAAGACTCATTCAGAACCCATTGAATGTGGCTCCAAAGCTGCATAAGAGGAAGTGGCTTAGGAGCAGGATTTTTGGGGTGGTTAAGTTCAATCCAGAGGGGACAAATTTGCAACCATTATCCACCTGAGCCCAAAAAATTACTCAGGAGCTGCTGCGATATGAGCAGGGGGGATTTGGTGGCAGGGTGTGGCAGGTGTGGGATAATGGTGGCAGTTGCGTGAGAAGCAGCAAGGCGCTCCACACTGGAGGGACAGCCAAAGATGAGGTTGGGCTGAGAGCCATAAGCCAAAAGTCCCACCATAAACTGATCATATAAAATTTGGGTGATAGATGGGAAGGGGAGGGATGCAAAGGATACCACCATTGCGGTATCTGTAGATAGGAGAGTTTGGGTAGTAGGGATGGAAGTATTTTTAAAAATAAGGGGAGTAGAAGCCACTGCTGCAGTGGCCTCCTCCATCTGGAATCCAATATTGAAATATCCCTCAAAAGGGCGGAAATAAATAAATCCAGATGGCGTAAATGCAGTAGTGGCTAATTCAATGATTGCCTTGTCAGCATATGAGATAAATGCCCATAGTCAACTTGGAGGCAAAATTGGATTGTGGATTAGGGAGGTTGAGAGGATTTGGGTGAGAAGGATGGATACATGCCAGGTGGAGCGCTAAACCCTGTGGGGGAATAAAACGGCCATATGAAGTTGGCAGGCTATTTGACCCCATGCAAACGTGTTTGCCCGCATGGCAGAATTTTCTAGAAGGTGGAGCACCACTACCCCATATCAGAGAAGCAGGCGGCTGATCCACAGACATGTTCATAAAAGGACGTGGCCAGAAGGTGGTGGTAAATTGACCTTTTTCTTTTTTAATTTTCTCAAAAGTGAACTTGATTGGAAAGAAAACCTTTGAAGTTGATATCCTACAATATATTGCTTGATAAACTTTGTTGACCAAATTAAAGAGAATGAGCCTCCATTCATTTGTCTGTTCAGTTCTTTTGCTCTTTGTGTATTGGTAATGTCCATCCCCTGGTTGGCATACCTTAGATAAATTTTAAAATTTTAAAAAGAATAAGGGTATATCATGGGTATTTATACTTAATTAAAAAAATTAACGTTTAAAAAGGGCGATTTAAAGACAAGTATGTCTAGGAAAAGCATCTGAGAATTTTGTTTTTTACCTGGGGCAAAGGTAAGTAAGGCTACAAGTGTTTTATATGAATAAAATCCTAGTAGCTTCTAAACCTTATTTATCATTAGAATAAAATCAATTCGTTCTGATATAGAACTGTATAAGGGCACTAAATGCAGTATAAAACTTTACTTTTTATCAGATCAGCTTAAAAAAGGGATTACATTATAAACTTTCCTTCCGCTTAAGTTCACTTGTGAGTGATTTAATTTAATAATAAGTATAAATTTACCGCCGCCACCTGGCCATGCTCTTCTACAATATGTTTGCAGATCAGCCGCCTGCTGCTCTGATATGGGGTAGCGGTTCTCCACCACCTAGCAAAATCTGCCCTGCGGGCAAACGCGTTTGCATGGGGTCAAATACCCTGCCATCTTCATCTGGCCGTTTTATCCCCCCACAGGATTTAGCGCTCCACCTGGCACATATCAATCTTCTCGCCCCCATCCTCTCGCCCTCCCTCAGTCCACAATCCAATTTTGCCTCTGAGTTGACTATGGGCATTTATTCCCGTATGCTGACAAGGCAATTATTGAATTAGCCACCGCTGCATTTGTGCCAGCTGGCTTTAGTAATTTCCACCCTTTTTAAGGGCTATTTTAATATTGGATTCCAGATGGAGGAGGCCACTGCAGCAGTGGCTTCTACTTCCCTTATTCTTAAGAATACTCCCATCCCTACTACCCAAACTTGCCTGCCTACAGATACCACAATGGTGGTATCCTTTGCATCCTCCCTTCCCACCTCTCACCCCAAGTTCTGTATGATCAGCTAATGGTGGGACTTCTTGCATATGGCTCTCATCCCAACCTCATCTTTGCTGTTCCCGCCAGTGTGGAGCGCCTTGCTGCTTCTCACGCAACTGCCACCATTATCCCACACCACCCTGCCATAGCCCACCAAATCCCCCTGCTCATATCGCAGCAGCTCCTGAGTAATTTTTTGGGCTCAGGTGGATAATGGTTGCAAATTTGTCCCCTCTGGATTGAACTTAACCACCCCAAAAATCCTGCCCCTGAGCCACTTCCTCTTATGCAGCTTTGGAGCCACATTCAATAGGTTCTGAATGGGGCATTTTGCTGCCTCCTCCTACCCAATATTCTATTTAATGGGACAGAGTGGGAATTTGGACCCCACCAAATCAACTACCCACATTAACCCACCCGATTCTAATCCCACCAATCAGTCAGGCTTGAGCCACTATTCTCTCCCAAACAGCCATTCACCCACTACCACCCACCCATCTTCTAATGCCACTATTCTCACGAACCAGAATCCATGGAACCTATTGGCTGAGATTGATGAATTAGATAACGTTATTATGAGTGAGCAAACTGGTCAACCTCTTTGCAAGTTTGATTATGGTCAAACCAAATTTTACCTTTCTGGTTTTTATAATACCCCACCCACCAAACGTTTCACTCCTAAACCCTATGCCGCCCCCTACCAAAGTGACCACCATCTTGCCTTAGCCGCGTTGGCCTCTCCCCAGTGCCCAAGCCTATGCAAATCAGTGACCAAATCAGTGCACAATACCAACTAGGGCTGCCCGCACTCTACTTCCCCCCAATTTCCCTGAATCTCCCTACAGAGATTTCTCAAAATTATTTGATGATGCTGAAGCTGCTGTCATGCATGTTGCTAAACTAGCATATTTTTAACCCATATGCTATAATCACCTTCCAGAGTATCTCTAATTTTTCCAAACTCCCCAAAGACAACATTCAAGATGAGCTTCACTTAGCAGAATTTGTTGAAGCTGTCTACCATGCTAATCTTGATGAGGAGGTGGAGAACTCATACTACATTGCCATCCACCCACACTATGCTGATGCCCAACGCCCTGGCTCTCCACTTTAGTCCATCTTTTCAACCAATATGACATAGGTGAGGCGAACTAATCTGCAGACAAACCACCTGACCCCCCTCACCCTCAGCAATGGTGGGTTAGCAGTTTCTGCTCCCTGCCTGTTTTGTTGTTTTTGTTTTGTCTTCCCAGTCATTCTTTTGATTGGGTTATTTTATTTTATTTTGGTTTTTGAGTTTTAGTACTGTCCATCCCATGGTTGGAGTACCTCAAATAAAAGTTAAAATTTAAAAAGGGATTACGTTCATATAATAGAGAATAGGTACTAAGGCTTCAAGTACAGCCTATAATAGAAATTACTAAAGTAAAATTAAAGTAAGATTTGTCATCCTGCAGAAAAGTGGCAAAATCCTCATATATAAGTTTTGCTTATTAGCTTTTTTCTTATTGTTTAAAACTTTTGATACAACAGTATACGTTATACCATTTCTGGCTATCATAATTAGTATTATCATACACTTTGCAGACCAATGGGCTAATTTTTGTAAATTTGATTATGGATTTAGGAAGGTTTGTATAGTAAAATATTCATTATCCTTTAAACAAGATCTAAGTTTGATTTTTTGAACAATCTTATAATAACAAAGAGATTTCCCTCCCTTATAGAAAAAAATTTTATTCCTCTCAAATTGCATTCCTGCCAGGTTAACTACTCACCTTTTTTCTCTTTTTTTTCTTCCTAACTTTACTCACAAGACCCAAAAAAAAGCTGTAAATTTTATTGGTTGTATATAGGGATTACCTGAAGTAATATAGCTTTATTTTCTATACTGTTGTCAGTAAATTAGAGGTCTTAAAAATTCTTTTTGCAATTTATATTGTAAACCCATATCTCATTATGAAATTACTAAAAAAAGCTACAATATGATTTACAAGAAGGAGACCTTATTGCTTACCTATTTTTTACATAACAACTCCCACACAAAATCCAAGATTTAATAAGATTCAGAGCTAGAGCTGAGGTGTTGGAGATGTTTTTCTCCAATTTTGCAAAGGTTTAGCCTCTCATCTTAAGCCCTCTGAATTGCCGTTTTTGTAATGTCAATTTGGTATCAGTCAACTGAGGAGCAATATAATTCTAAAACTCAACAAACTTAAAGTTTGTACTTTGATTTTGTATAATTTTAAGATATCATGTATTTTGGTGGTTTAATGGTTACATCCAACTTCCTATTGAAGAAATTTCAGATATTTTACTTTAATTTTAAATGTAAATATTTTAATTTTAAGCGCTGAGATGACCTAACAACTAGATGTTGATTAGTCTTCCAAGCCTTAACAATATAATAAGTTAATATATATCCTTACTTTAGCCTGAAAGTATATTGATGCTTCCCTGGCCCGCTTCCATCTCCCACCCGCAGCTAGGCGCTGGATATCAGCGCTCTATGACCAGCACCACACCAGAGTCCTGGCGCCAATGGGTTTTACAGTGGCAGTACCAGTTGGACAAGGTCTCCGGCAAGGGGACCCCCTGAGCCCTATCCTTTTTTACATCACCCTTGACCCCCTCTTGGCCTCCTTACAGGACAAGCTAATAAGGGATTCTGGTCCCAGGTAAAGCCCCCACACGCACCATAGCATTTGCAGATGACACTGCCATTGCATTTGGCTGCCCTGGGGATGTTGCCCTCGCTGCTGTGACCATTGAGAGGTACACCAAGGCGTCCAACGCCATGGTCAACACCTCCAAGACAACAATTGTACAGGTCAGCTCCCCCACCTTCCCCCACCATTCGGTATTGAACCTGAGCGCGGTACCTTCCGTCGCCTGGGCGTTCTCACCAACCAACAAGGAGTTGCGCTAAGAGACAATGAGGACTTGCTCCTCGCAGCAGTTAACTCCAGGATTGCCATCTGGAACCGGTGGCACATCACCCCCAGGGTTGAGCTCTGATGGCCAATGTGTTCCTCTTCTCCAAAGTCTGGTTCCTAGCGCACGTCTGCCCATTCACAGATGCCTTTTATACGCGTCTCAATGTACTCCTCCGCTGTTGGATCTGGGGCTCAAACCATCCACCAATGGCCCTCTCAACCATTGCCTGACCCTGCTTTGAAGGGTGCCTAGGGCTTCTGGACACGCGATCCCACGCCACCACAATCTTCCTGAAGTTCCTATGGCCGATTGTCTGCTGGGACGCGACCCCCATGCCCCATTGGGCGCCCGCCCTCCGCCAGTCAGTGTCAGCAGCTCTGGGTCTTCCTAGAGCATCTCTGACCTCATTAGGGGAGTGGCTCACAAACCACCCAGGCCATCGCCTAAAACCATCCTCATCCCCCTACTGGAACCAGGCTCTCCTTGCCCTGAAACGAGTAGGCGCGCGGATCCACCATGCCTTCCCATACAGAAGGGAAGGCCCTGGACTCAGCCCCCATCGCCATGCAATTGTGCACAATGGACAAGTTGTCACAACTCGCCTCAACCCCCAAGATCGTCCTCCCATCCGCCCAAGACTCCTTGAGCTCTTCCCTCCCTCCGTGAGATTTGAACTTAAGGAATTGTGGAAGGACGTCTATCACCCCATCCTGTCAGCAAAGGTGTCCAACACCTTATGAAGGGTGCTCCACTGTTCATACAGGACAGGGGACTGGACTGGCCCTACCTTACAGCACCAAAGCTGCCCCCTCTGTGTGGAGCCTATTGACTCCCACCTCCATCATTTTTTCACCTGTCCAGGTGTCGCCGCATTTTGGCCAAAGGCCCGCGCGCTCCTCCATGCTCAGCCCTGGTCTGGACACCCTGTGCAAGACCTCATGTTCGAGAAGACGTTGCCTGGTTGCCACAAACCCCTCCGTGTCCTCGCCTATGCCACAGCCATCTGGACCATCCATAACTCCTTCCTTCGTTCTGCCTTTGACCAGCAGGTGTGGACCCTTCCACACATGATCACCCACTTTCAGGTACACTTTGAGATGGCCCTGAAGGTCTGCACTATGTCGCCAACCCTCCCCACTCAGTTGTCACTGCAGAACGGCTCTGGCGCGCAAACCCCCCTCCCTTTCTCGATGCCTCCTCCCTCCCCTTCCCTCGCCTCAGGCTCTTAGGAACCCAGGCGTAATTCAATAAACATCAATGAATCCCCCTCAGGTTGGGACCATCTAGTACTAAAAAATATATATATCCTTACTTGGTTATTTTTTCTTGGTATCAACCTTTCCTAAGTTAAAATTCCCACATTTCCCCAATAAGCTTTAGCTGGATATATATCCAAAATTCATTCAAATTATGAATCTGAGCTTTGCCCACTTCAACTTCAATTTAATTGAAGAAAGTCTGGAGAAAACCTAAGAAACCCCTCCACACTGTCATCATGTCCTGCAATGACTACAAGAGCCTTTTATATATGATGTGTTGACTAGATGGCTTTTACGCCCCTAAACCTTTACCTAATAAGTGGACACTGACTGAAATGTTAAGGGTACATGCATTTCAGGTTTTTAAAGGTGACTAAAGGGTGGTGAATTCTACCAAGGCCTCACTGCACCTTATTCTAAGATGGCCCATTTTTGATAATTTCAAGAAAACACCTTAATCTTACTATATTTGTTTGAGGCAAGCTGACCAGGGGACGGACATTACCAAACTAAAAATATACTAAAAACATAGCTATTTGGTTCAAACAAAACGCCCTAATGAGCGGATTGAGTGAAACGCTTCAAAAACCAGCCAACCAGGTGGGCAGCGGAAGCCGCTTATCCCTCCATGGTGGAAGGGAAGGGGGGTCAGGGGGCTCGTCTTTGGCAGCCTCTTTGGCAGAAGCTTCTTCCTTCCAAAGTAGATTGCATATCACAGCCGTCAGTAATGGCGTTGGGGCATCTGCGGTATGTGGTTCAATATCTATAATGATTGGAATTTCATGGAAATTGCCAGCCAGGTAAATGGCACTGAGATATTTGGTTAAAGCTTTTTTAGATTTAATTTGGGCGTCTGGGAGTTGAACAAACATGGCAATGTTGGTTTGGGTCATTTTTGCTTTTGGATTCCGTGCATATATATATATATATATATATATATATATATATATATATATATATATATATATATATATATATATATATATATATATATATATATATATATATATATATATATATATATATATATATATATATATATATATATATATATATATATATATATATATATATATATATATATATATATATATATATATATATATATATATATATATATATATATATATATATATATATATATATATATATATATAGTTGCCACGTTCTGGATAGCATTGTTTGCATTTTTGTAGTACTTGTTCACCAATATTTTTCTTTCTGGAGTTAAGGTTGCGGGGATAATAGGAGGTGGAATTCCTTATTTGAGTATCACTACTGATTTAACAACAGCTTTACGCATGGGATGACAATCTGGTGTTGCAGCTGCTTTGACTGCAAGCTGGTGATCACTGCAAAACAATTTGGTGTTTGGCTGTGTGGTATAAAGTCAAGGGGGTATCTGGCATCCCATTCTGCATTAATGAACTGCTCAATTTTCAGGGATGGTTCTTCAATGAACTTGCCTGATTCATCAATTTCAGCCAATAATTCCCATGGGTTTTGGTTGAATTGGATTGGGGAATCAGCGTACAGTTGAGGTTTGGTCAATTCATTTGAGGAAGCATGGGATCCAATCTGATGCTTGATCTGAGGAATTATTTATGGCTTTGGGTGAGGAGGAGGCTGATTAGTGGTGTGTGTGCAGCTGCAGCAACAGGCTTTGGGGGTGGGGGTGGGAGTATTGTGCCCCATACCTGAAATTGTACAGGGTGGGCATTGGATTGGAGGTTGGCGGATGAGTCATCCAATCCACCAGAAGTGGTTGAGAAGGGGCACTTGCGTTTTGAGTGGTCTAACTTGAAACATGATGGACAGATTGTCCTCCTGCCCTCAACGCAGACCCAAAATGGATGGTCAAGCGCTAAGGGAATTATGGTGTGTGGTGGAATTGCCACTGCAATTTTATTGAACTCAGGGCTTATTGTGGCATATGCCTGAGGCCCAGCAAGTCGTGTGGCCCCATCTGGGACCACAAATTGTAAGATGGGGTTGGAGCCATAGGCTGCCAAACCATCCATCAGCTCCTGATGGAGCACTTCAGGGGGAGGTGGGTGGGCAGGCCAGCAAACTGGACCACCAAAGTGGTGTCCTCTGGGAGCTGAGTTCAAGTTGTGGGGAGAGGAGCGCCCTGGAATACCAGGGGCACAGTTGCTGTAGTGGCAGCGTTGGATTTGCAGGTGAAGCCATGGTCAAAATACCCCTTGTAGGGGTGGAAATCAATAAAACTGGTGGGTGTCATCACCACCTGTGCCATTTTGATAATGGCTTGGTTGTGGTATGGGAATAGTTTCCCATATTTGACCCTTAGGCCATAGCGCATGTTGCTCTGGGGGAGCACTAGGGGGCAGCATGGTACCACTTGGGTACAAGCAAGGTGGGCATCTAGGTCCTTGGGCAGAACGAATCAGCCCATAGGTTTGGAATGATTGGGTGAACCAGTCCTAGTTCGTTTTCCTGCCAGACAGAAAATGGCGGGGGAGTTTTGCTGCTGCCCCACACTGGAGCAGCTGGCAGAGAATTAATGACATCAGAGTGAAATTACTATGGGCAAATTTGATTTGTTTTATAAATTCATGTAATTTGGTCAGAAAGTTATGCCAAGCGGAAAGAGAAGTTCACACACCTTAATCTTCCCACAAGGTTTCTAAAGGTTGGTCATAGCCAAGGTGGCTTACCTACACTTTGATCTGGTAGGATGCAGCCAGCAAGTTAATCAGAAAACTTAATATATAATTAACACTTGACTATCTTTTTATTCAATTTGAGTGACTTTTCTTTACCTGAGTTTGTATCTCAAATGGTAAAAAGGATTCTGGAAGTCTTCATCCATTACACAAATTACCAAATTATACAAATTTTTCTGGTGGAGTGACCCAACTTGCTCATACTTATCTAAGATTTATTTCCCAATTAATAAAAATTGCAACAAATGTACATTAAACAAGTCTACTTTTCTCCTAAAGTAATGATGCCCAATTTTGTCCCCTGGTTTTTATTTTCATTTAATTAAAAAGGCTCTCCTCAATTAACCTTTTTCCTTTTTTAATTGCTGGCTTGTGGTGCTCCAATGGGCTGTTCTTAAGTTTCTTATTGTTGAGCCACTTGGATTTATCATAAGACTTCCCTAGATGCTATTTGTCCATGAAGGATAACTTTCAAGTTTAGCCTCCCATTCCCCATTCCAGTTCTTTTTCTATTGGTTTAGCACCACACTCTTGTTCAAGTGAATTTTTACACCACTTCAAGATTCAAGAATCTCCATTTTGTTGAGTTGTACAATCCAGTTTATCTTGTTCCCACTTTGTCATGAAACTATCCCTTTTCTCTTGTCACTTACTAAAGGTGGTAACTTCCCTTAATTATTTTTGCCTTCTTCTGACAATCACCCTGCTTCACGCATCCATCACCTTGTTTCTTCATTTTGTGGCATGCCCATAACGTGAGGCCTGAAATTTCTGGTCTTCTATAGCTGATAGTTTAAACCGTAGGATTGTTCAATATTGTTTTAGTTATATATAACTAAAGTTGATATGATAGTGAAATCTAATATTTTGTAGTCATGCAAAGCTTCAATGGCATACACAGACTGTTAGTTCATTTTTAAACTATATAACTCTTTAAAAAAACTATCCTGTATATTAAAGTTAAAAAAATTCGGAAATGGTCTTTTTATTAGATCTATAGACTGCAAATATTTGATATTATATCTTCTAATCTATATGCAAAATTAGAAAGTTAAAAAATAGCAAAAAAAGTAAATGATGTGGGTTGAATTTGAGATAAATATACCACGCTGAATTTTTAAACCTGTGCAGGTTTTGAACTTGTTACAAGCAAAACCAGACCCAGAAAGGAGCAGGAATCACCCCACTATGATATCCACTTCCCAAAATTAGAAAGTTGCCTTATAGAGATAGAAATTATATGCAATTGCAGAGGTCTAATACATGGTGACTATAGAGCTCTTAAGCGACATTCATCTAAAATTTAGGTTTGCTTTCTATATTTCTTCTTTTGGTTTATCTTCATTAAGGAAGTACATAGGCGTCTTTACTTAGCTCCAGTAGAGAGGTTTATCCTGATCACCTCAATCTTTAATGTGAAGGTTTTCTAAACTTATTTCCCTTTTTGTGGTTTTCAAAAGCTTTGGGTATAGGCTATCTGAATGTACTTTTTATTAGATGATGCAAATTATAATTCAATACCACAACTCAATGTTTTCATGTATGGTTTTAACTGATGTATTTTAGCAGTAAGATGTGACAAAGTTAGAGAAAACCCTTTACCAAGATTAGTTATGCCATCAAAGTAGATTATTAATACAATTACTTTTTAACAATCTAGTATTCATATACACCTGTAAAAGACTTGATAGCCATTTTATTAAATTTGTAAAAATTTGTTTATACTAATAAGTTTTATCTATCTTACATGACTAGACCTTTCAAATTTCCTTAAACATTTATATAAGCAGAGGTAAGAATGGTATATAAGTCTAAAGTATCTTTATATTAAATTTGTATCTTACCAAAAAATTCACCAGAATAGGTCATAATTTTACTGAATGATTGCATGGGGAGTTTCCCACTAATGCAACTGAAAAATGATATGAGGACCATTATTCCTCAAACAAATGTAATAAACTTATAAAATGATGCTAAAGGCTCCACCAAACACTATCTGTATTATTAATTGGCGGATCTCAAAACCATTCCTCCTCAATCTTACAATTTAGAATACACTATTGTATCCACCCAAAAGAACCCCCTTTCATTCTTTGTTCCTCCTCTTTAACACTCATCTCTTTGGCATTTTTCATCCCATTCATGTAGCTACTTGGCTTCTCTGTCCTTCTATCTTGCTCGCATCATCATTGGGTATTTCAGTGAATCTCCACATTTTGGCTGAGGTTAACTTGCTTAGTGTCAACCCATATTAAATCAATAGATACTAATTTCACTTGACCCAATATTGACTGATAACTGATGATCTACCATTATTTATTTAGGCTTATCATCCAATCATATAAATCTCCCAACATTACCCCCTCAACTTGATAATGAGCTTCAGAACCATTTCTATAATTTTTTCAGTGTTCTCTGAATTGCAACAACTAGGCCCTGAGCCCCTGCAGATTTATGTGAATAGGGTATGGCTCAGATGTGGGCAACCCAGGAAAAATTCCACTTTCCCAGTTCTCCCTTACCCCAAGCTATGAGGGAGTGCCAGAGGTAGACGCCATGACCATTTTGGACCAGGAGGAGCCCTCCCAAGTTTGTCAGCCATATGGCATTCTTGCGTGCACCCTTTGGCAATATAGGGGCACAGTTACGCTGGGGTGGGTAGTGGAGCTTAGGCCCATTGTTTGATGAATTGGAATGGCTCCTAGCGGATGGCTTCAGCTGTCTAATGCTTTCACCTATTGCTGAGCCTCATCCAGCGGTTTTGTAATGGTCAATGATTGAACATATATCTTGTAAGGTTGAGAATTATAAGATTTGGGTATATCAATGGTTGAAATTTCATTATTCTGATGCAGTTTTTTTAGTTTGGGTTTATAAGCAGAAATTATTTAAACATTTAATTAAGTAATTGTCAATTTTTGGAGGTTCCCCTATTTGCTGACAAGTTGCTGGGACACCGTTAATTCCATAGGCTTTTTATGCGTCTCATGACTGACAATGAATTTAGCATTTTTTTGTATTATTTCAAAATGAGGTTGCTACAAATGGACCTCACTTTGGAATTCTATTCTGAACTTTGAGTTCACTCCAAATAAAGGCCACTAAATGCTAGACCTGTTACATTGAATATAATTTAATATTGTTTTTTATTTATTTGAGCAGGTCATTTAGTGCAGATGGCAGTGTGATGGGAAGTGAGGAAGGGGTGGACGTCCTGAGATCCTTTGAGGTGACAATGCCCTGGCAGAGCAGAACACCCTATCCCAGTGTTGGCTGGGGGAGATTGTCAAAAGCCGTGATGCAGGTGACTAGAGGTTGGCAGGACATCAATGTCTGCTGCACCTTGGCCCATGCCCATCCCTTTGGGATGGTGGTTGCCAGAGTGGCCCCAAGGCAACAGAGGCTGGTGCGCCACCCCTTGGCCCAGTGTGCCCGGTGAGGCCACCCACCTGGATAGGAGTCTTGTGGGTTTGGTATGGCTATTGCTCTTTCCCTCATGGGAGTGACCCCCATCCAGGGGTTTGAGTTCATGGCTGGTGGTGGGCTGGGCCTTGGAAGCCCCATCCATTACATTATTTTTAAAGTCAACTCTACCTTGGTGGACTGTGGTTCCAGCCAGCCTGCAAGATGGATGTGTTCAATGTCCCAGCATTGCCATGGGCAATTAATCCTTTTCATTGTTTTGTAGGGCCTATTAATGAAGGGGATGGGGAGCTTGGGGGTGGTCATACTACTGGTGGTTGATGGCCTCTTGTGCCCATCAGGAGACCTTCAGGGAACCTGTTGATTTGATCCAGGGCTCTGAATTTCCGCCCAACTTCCCGCAGGCTGTTTGTAATAAAAGGTCCTCTGTCAGAAAAGTCAATAGACGCTGCATTCCTGCATTAACAATCCAGTTTGGTTCCATCAGGATTCTTGTTTCAAGGGTATGATGTACAGTTGATGATTTTACATGGATCTCATAAAGGTTGGTGTTGAGATTTTAACCAGATGGAGCCTTCTGATAGTATCAGAATTAGGGGTTTTGGTTAGTTTGCATATATGCCAGCTAATCGCCTAGTTATACTATTTAATGATATAAAAGTATTAATTATTTTAGGTTCAGAAGATTCCCAGTTTAATGTTGACTACAAAATCGTAGGTGATTGTGGGTCTTCTGGTGGAAAGCCAATGTACTTGTTTACAAGCATTTAACAATGATTTTGCTAACTTGAATTAGAGTTCAGCAAACTTTTGTTTCTCGTTGCAATCACTTTTGCAACCCATTCAATTCAAGTCTGAATCTAGTTTATTAAATCTCATAGAGGAGATTAATCTGCGCCCATGTCAGGGAGCAGTTGGGCTTTTAAGGTAAGAGGAGCAGGTGGGAGGCCCGCAGCCTCAAACGTTTGAAAATGCCCCAGAGAAACTGGCAGAATAGAAAAAAATTTCAAAAAACTGGCAGTCACTATTTCCCTGGAAATCCTCTCTTGGCAAGCACGATGCAACCAGTACATCAATACGCCGCACTCCCAGCCACTTTTGTTGGTGGAATACAGAGTCCGCGTGTTTCTGGACATCCAACAAATGGCTTTATAAAAATTTTGTGGGGATGTGCACACTTTTTTCCTGACCGCGGTGTACATCGCACCTCATTCAATGTCATGCAGTTGGCTGGACCTAGATTTCAAAAACAAGGAGGCAGCAGACGAGGCTGCTGTGGTGCGCGTAGTGATTGACCTCCTCAAAGGGCAATGGGTCATCTGAAACAAAATGCACTAGATGGACAAAACCCAACCAAATTTTCCTCATGTTCAACTTCTTGCCTACTACGGTAAAACGTGACAGTTTGGAGCAACACCTGAAAGATGGTCTCGCCATCTACGGTGAAATACAATCTTTTGAAATGCAACACTTTACGCTGATGCCACACCTGTGCACTGGCAAAGCCATTGCAGTTCTGACCCCAACCGAAAAGATCATGAAGGACCTAACCCAGATCCCGCACTCCACTTTTATTAACATTGAAGGGCATACCACCCACCCTTTCTGGGTAACCGTGGACAGCGTGCCCCCCAACTGCACCCACTGTGATGCGTTTGTCCATAAGGCACATGCATGCCCCACCAAGGAGGGTGTCACATTCCAAGAGCACCCCTCAGCGGCCATGGCCAGCGGAGAGGCGCACTACAAACCAACTGTAAGCACCAAAGAGGCTTTCCTGTGGGGAGCACAAGGCTGCTAGCTTCTGGTAAAACCTATCTCCCCACAAGAGTGGAAGAAGGCCAAGCAGGCCCGCAGGGCTGCGGCCAAGGAAGCGGCCAAAGTCACCCCTGCTATCCCACACTTCCAACGCCAGGAGGACATCAAAACCTTTGAGGCAGAAGCAAATTGGGAATCCACTAACCAATCAGATTGGGAAGCCCATACCAAGTTGGGCCAACTGATCTGAAGATCTGATGGGTGACTCAAATTCTCCCGATCTTTACAACCAAGCTCTGGTCAAAACCAACTTGGGCTTCAACCTACCTGAAAAAAAAATTTTCACCCCGCTCATTGGTGCACTGAACTCATCCACACTGCAAAAAATTTGTCTGACGTCGGGGAAACAAAAAGTGAAGGCAAAAGCCAATGCAAACCTTTCTGCAAAAATTAACAAAAATACTGATAGCATTGCTGCAAACACCCATGCTGCCATGAAGGCCCGTGGGGATCTAGAGGAGGCTAGTGGGCCCAGGTGCCCACCCCCTCACACCTAAGGTGTGATGGGGGAAACCTTCACTTTAGGGAAGTTGAATATCGCCAGACTCAAGGCCTTGCCATCCTGGGCTAGGAAACTGAGTTTTTTACAACAAAATTTACCCATGGATATCCTGGCCATCCAGGAGTCTTACTGTCCACAAGGTTCCAAGGAGGTTTGGAAAACAATACTCCTCCCATCTCTATCCTTTTGGTCGAAGCACTGTGGGGTGCTAATTTGGAAAAATAATTTTTTCAAATTTTTATTGTCAGAAACCTTCCTCAATGGCTGAGTCCTCATTGTCACCTTTTCATGGGCTGACGTGGTACATGCTATTGTCAACATCTATACCCCAAATAGTGCACGAGAGTGTCAGGAATTTTTCTCATTGGTCAAATCCCTCCTGCTACCCTCAGACCCTTTCATAGTCAGCGACATGAACTTTTGGCTAAACACTCCAATGGACCGGTGGCCTTCCTCCTCCCACGCCCCCAGGGCCACGTTGAACTTTGCATTCTAAAGGCCACCCTTGGGCTAATGGATGTGCTGCCATGGCAAGCCCCGCTACTTGAGAACATGATGCACCCCCACATCCACAACGGCCAATTAAGGTCTATGTCCCGCATTGACCTTATCCTTATTCCAGTGAAATTCCAACCCCACATATCCCACTTTAAAACAACAAAAATGGAATTCTCTGACCATTGACTGGTCTCGATAACCTACCACCTACCTGTCACAGCTGCTAAGGCCCCACATTGGTGCAAAATCCACCCCCCCCCCCGAGCTCACGTCACCAGGATTTTCCACATGGGTGGAATTAGCAACTTTGGAAAAAGAGTTTGTTGCACCATTTTGCGCGGACCCCATTTCCACATGGGCAACTTTCAAAGAAGATACCATCCGCCAATCTCACCACCTCTCCTCCAGACAATCATGAGCCATGTCAGCTGTCATTTTGTGCGCTCTGGCAGAGTTGGCACACCTGGAGTCCAACATCCTGGCTACAGGATACAGCTCTGCATGGGGCCAAAAGTGGGTGGAGGCAGCCACCCATCTCAACGCACTTGAAAGGCAACACAAACATCGGTTTTGTGTTCAGTACAGGGCTAAATGCATCACAAAAGGTGACAAGTGCACCACGTATTTTTTTATAAAAATTTTTGCACCACGCCAGAGCATGGCCTGCACACAGGTGTGAAGATCAGATGATTCCATTGCAGATATGCCAGCTGAAGTGGCAATCAAAACACAAAAGTATTACTCCAAGTTGTACCAATCTGATCCAATTCAGCTGGCCAAAGTGGCGGAATTTCTCGACTAAGCCCACATCTGCACCATTTCCTGATACCCAGAAATAATGAATTTGATTATTCCGAACAAAATATGGACAGCCATTCGCGGTGCACCAAACCAAAAATGCCCAGGCCCAGATGGCATTCCATATGAATTCTATAAAAAAGTACTTCAAATATATATCCCCACTACTATTGGCCTCACTTAACCAGAGCCTTTTGGAAACGCGCCTCCTGCCAGGAGGACAAGAGGCCTTCACCGTCACACTCTCAAGAAAGGGGACAAGCTATACTTAGCCAACTGGCGCCCCATTTCTTTAACTAACATGGATACAAAAATTTTAACAAAAATCATGGCTAACCGTTTAGGGATTGTAGCATCTGCCACCATCTCTCAGAACAATTTGGTTTCATACCCAGAAGGTTGATTTGGGACAACGTGCACTTGGTGGCCAATGCATGCCAGTCCACAGCCTCTGGGGCACTGGCATTCTTGGACCAACAGAAAGCCTATGATAGAGTAAACTGGGAATACCTCAGGGCCTGCCTCCATCAATTCCGCTTACCTCCTCACTTCATCAACTGGGTGATGCTGCTCATGGAATCTGCAACAATGGCAGTACGTGGCCCTGGCTTCCTAACAGAAGTAGTCCGCCCTCAAAGGGGCTTGCGACAAGGGTACCCCCTTATCCCACTCTTATACAACTTCAGCCTTGACCTACTACTTCAAAATGCGAATGCCCAACTCACTGGGGTCCATGTGCCAGGTCAAGCCCCAGTCAAGATGATGGCGTTTGCAGATGACTGTGTGGTGGGGGTGTCTAATAAAGATGCACACGCACTTGAAGCTCTCATCCAGGAGTATTCCCAGGTAAGTAACGCTGCACTAAACGCTTCCAAAACCGAAATCATCCTCCTTGGTTGGTATCAAAACTGCTGGGCCCCTGCAACCAGTGCCCAGCCCGGCCCATCTGCTCACAAACGCGCTCGCCCTCCCAGCTCACTCCACACCGCCCCACTGGTGCTCCCCTTTGTGCCACGCCCTACCATAGGGCCAGTCCGCCATCTGGGCGTGTGGGTGGAGGCAGGCGGATACACATCAGCAGTAATGGAGAGTCATATTCTAGACAACGTGATGAAGCGCATCGCCTCCCTCAGAGCCCACCTACTTCCCTTACTGGTAGGGTCGTTTTGGCCAACTCAATGCTCCTCTCCAAAGTCTGGTTCAGAGTTTACGCCATCCCCTTCTCCCCAAGCTTCTTCAAATCCTTTCATGCCCTGCTGCAAGGATGGCTATGGTTAGGCCGCCCTCCACCAGTATGGTTAGAAGTCATGTTTGGCCCTCATCAGCACGGTGGCATGGGCCTGCTTGGCTTCAGAGCCCATGCGGCCAAGATCTTGGGTACCTGGATTGCAGCCGTCACCGCCCCTACACTCCCCTCCCAACACTGGTCCCGCGCGGCCCACTCCAACTTCTCTCGCGCCTTGGGCCTCAACAATCCATCGAACCCCCACTCCCTGATGAAATACCTGGCTTCAAACCCATCAGCCACAGGTCCTCACGGTACTAAAACCCACTACAAACGAATCCTACTCTCCATGCGGAGTGCTGAGTGGAGAATTTGTATTAGCGGACATACAACCAGAAGAGGCCGCCCCTCTCCTCAGTTCACACAAGAGGTACAGGGGCTACCCATCCTTGATGGCGTGATCCCCATACGACCCCATATCCTATCCAGGGTGGACTACCTGGACATGATGGACATCCCCTACTCCATTGAGACCTAAAAAACCATCTGGAAATACGCTCACCATACTCTGTTGCAGCCTCAAATCCACTCCCATGTGTGGCGCTGCCTGAGGTGGGTGTATTTTACAGCTGAGCGCTCTAACGCTTTACACTCATCCTGTGTTGTATGTGGCTAATACGGAACGCTGTTCCACCGCCTGGAGAAGTGTCCTACCTCTAAAGTGATATGGCGCGAAGTTCAACGTTTACTGGGCCAGAATCAAACACATCCCTTCAGTCTGTCAAGAGATATGTTTGCTTTATCAATGGCCTCCCCCTTCCACCCTCCCTCCGTGCTCTGGTGGTTGCAATCGCCATGTGGACCATCCACACAATTGTCTTGGATGCCATCGCAGGCTCCACCCCACCCTCCCAGAAGCTGTCCACAGATTCAGTCTCATTTGGTAGACCACTTTCAAGCGTGGATGTTTGGATATCTCCCACCGCATCGCCAACAGCTGGTCTCCTCCTGGTTCCCAGCTTGTTTCATCAAATCAGACCCCTTCCTCCACACGTGCTCAATTGTGGCTACGGCCCCTTCACGCGTTCCCTCCCCTTCCCCATATGTGGCGTTCCCGCTGGCAACAAGAGATAGCATCGCTTCTCTGGGGTGCCTTCCCTGTTACTAAGTGTTGTATCAGTCAAGTCAATTTCAGAAGTGTCCATCCCATGGTTGGCCTTCCCCACAATAAATTAAAAATTGAATTAGAGTTCAGCGGAATCTTATCCCTGTGACAACTGCCATAAGAAATGATTGTGGGATTTTCTGGCAGAAAGCCAAAGTATTTGTTATCAATATTTATGAATCTCTAACTAATTTGGAGCACCAGCGACTCATGCCAAGGATGAAAAAGTACTATTTAAATATAAATTTATATATTATTGACCAGTGACTTATGCTGAGGATAAATTAACCTAATATTAATATTAATGGTGATCAGATGTGTGGATCTGAAGGAAATCACCATGAAGTATGAATGAATGAAGTTGATGATCTGATAGAGTTTTTAAACCAAGTGAACAATGGGTTTTCAGGTATTTGATTGGTCAAAGAGTACTTTGGAGCAGTAGCCCTGAAAGTAGTATAAATGGTCATTCATTCCCTCCTAATAAACATCTCTCTTGCACCAATCTTACTTTTATTTGATAGTAGCTTAGAGCAGCTAGAGTAGGAGTAGATAGGATAGGGACCCCAATAGGTGTGGGTGATTACGCCTGGAGTGGCCAGCACTTCCAGCTCCCATGCCTCCTCCCTATGAGCAACCAGAAGGAACCTGGCCAGATGACTACCAGCGGATGTGCTGACTGGCCACCAACCTTTCAGGGTTCAGTGCGGGAATGCCATAGCCACCCAATAAGGGGGATGGACTCATGGGGCATGCCCATATGGGTTGGTGAAGGGTCATGAGGGTGGGGCAGCATGGAAGTGCCTGAGCCACCCAGAAAGGGGGAAGGACTTGCCAGGGCACACGCCGAGGACACCTGGGGCTAAGGAGAAGCTGTTAATGGCTAGTTGGTGGGTTGGATATGGATTTGTAGGGGTTGGTAAGCCAATGAAGGTAAAATGGCTAAGGGCCAACCAGTTTTCATACAGGTTGGCCTGGCACACTAGTGGAGCCCATGGCTGATTTTGTGACAGTGGTGCTCACTACAGGGGTCTTCGCTGGTGGGCTGCTTGAGCAGTTGGAGGTTTGGTTACAGAGTGGTGAAAGCCACTGGTTAATACCAGCACTCTTTTGAGGGGAGCTGGTGGTCTTGGTCCACCATCAGGGTGGGTCACGCTGAAGTATACCATCTGGTTAAGTGGAAGTCAATGTCAAGATTTTAACCAGATGGATCCTTCCAATAGTATCATAATTAAGGGTTTTGGTTAGTTGGGTGTAATTTCCGGCTAATTGCCTAGTATGATACTATTTAATGATATAGAAGTATTAATCATTTTAAGTTCAGCGGATTCCTAATTTGGCGCTGACTATAAAATCATAAGTGATTGTGGGAATTTCTGGCGGAAAGCCAATGTATTCATTTACAAGCATCTAATGATGGTTTTGCTAACTTGAATTAGAGTTCAGCGGAATCTTATCCCTATGCCAAATGCCATAAGAAATGACTGTGGGATTTTCTGGCGGAAAGCTAAAGTATTCATTATTAATCATATATGAATTTGCAACTAATTTGGAGCACCAGCGACCCATGCCAAGGATGAAAAAGTACTATTTAAGTACAAATTTATATATGATTGACCAGTGACTTATGCTGAGGATGAATTAACCTAATATTAATATTTGGTGTTCAGATGTGCGGATCTGAAGGAAATCAATATGAAGTATGAATGAATGAAGTTGATGATCTGATAGAGCTTTTGGAATCAATTAGCTGATGAGTTTTCTGATATTTGGTTGGCCAAAGTGTACTTGGGCGCAGTAACCCTGAAAGTAGTATAAATAGTCGTTCAATCCCTCCTAATAAACATCTCTTGTTTGCCCATCTTTTCTATTTCTATGAAGTATCTTAGAGCAACTAGAGTGGGGAAGTTGGAACAGAAGATCCCCAACAGGCGTGGATGATCACGCCTGGAGTGACCACCGCTGCCAGCTCCCATGCCTCCTCCCTATGAAAAACTGGCAGGAACCTGGCCAGCTGGCTAACAGCGGATGCGCTGACTGGCTGCTAACCTTGCAGGGTGCAGCGCGGGAGTGCCATAGCCGCCCAAGAAGGGGGATGGACTCGCCAGGGCATGCCAGATGGGCTGGTGAAGGGCCATGAGGGTGGGGCAGTGTGGAAGTGCCTGAGCCGCCCAGGAAGGGGGCAGGACTTGCTGGGGCACACGCTGAGGACACCTGAGGCTAAAGGCAAAGCCGTTGGTGGTTGATTGGTGAGTTGGACTTGGACTTGTAGGGGTTGGTAAGCCAATGAAGGCAAAATGGCTAAGTGCCAACCGGTTTTCATACAGGTTGGCCTGGCACACTAGCGGAGCCCATGGGTGAATTTGTGACAGTTGAGAATTATAGAATTGGGTATGTAATGGTTTTAAATTTTTTTGTTCTGATGTGGTTTTCCTAATCATGTTTATAGCAGGATAATTATTTAAACATTTATCTAAGTTTTATCTGTATTTGAAGGTTTCCCCATTTGTTGATAAGTTGCTGGGACGCCATTAATTCCAGAGGCTTTTTACACACCTTATGACTGACAGTGCATTTAGCCTTTTTTGTATTATTTCAAAGTGAGGTTGCTCCAAATGTATCTCACTTTGGAATTCTATTTCAAACTTTGAGTTCACTCCAAATAAAGGCCACTATTCGCTAGACCTGTTACATTGAATAAAATTTAATATCGTTTTTTTATTTATTTGAGCAGGTTGTTTTGGTGCGGATGGCAGAGAATATGAAGTGAGGAAGGGGGTGGACGTCCTGAGATCCTTTGGGGTGGTGATGCCCTGGTGGAATAGAATACCTTGGCCCGGTGTTAGCTGGGAGAGCTTTTCAAAAGCCATGGTGCAGGTGACTAGAGGCTAGCAGGACATTGATGTCCACTGCACCTCAGCCTGTGCCCATCCCTTCAGGATAATGGTTGTCAGAGTGGCCCTGAGGCGACAGAGGCCAGTGTGCAGCACCTTGACCCAGTGTGCCTGGTGAGGCCACCCATTCAGATAGGAGTTTTGTGGGTTTGGTAAGCTATTGCCCTTTCCCTCATGGGAGTGACCCCCACATGGGGGTTTGGGTTTATGGCCGGTGGTGGGATGGGCCTTGGGAGCCCCATCTGTTACAGTTATTAGCAGTCTGGCAGATGTTATGCTTCATTTGATGGGTGCTAGCAGCTGGTCATTGTCCTTGTCTTGTGCTCCAATCCACTTTTATACACCAGGGGTGAAGTTTCAGAACAATCAGCTGAATCATATGCAGTCTGGGGTTGCCACAGTATTGCAGCTCTTGACTCCAATGACCCATCCAGTACCTTTCCATAATGGCGCTCCTTGGGAACATGGTTTTCTTCCTCTCCGTGGGCAAGTTAGGATTGGTGATGAAATAGCACTGGGTGGCCCTTGAGTGGGCCTATTGAGCAGTATATTCAGTGATTGCTTCTTTTCTGCATGCCTATCCCAGCATGGATGACTTCTTGGTGGATTGTCTGGCGCTTGGCGCAACCTTTTCTCCCAGAGCTGGAACCCATCTCCTTATTTGTAAGCCATACCAACTCCAACCTCCATTCATTCGTACTCCTTATTATCCTGTAGCCACCAGTAGATGTGGTTGTGGGCCTTGCTCTTGATGGGACAAAAGTGGGTTTGCTTTGATTTTTGGTTGATTTGTCACTTCCCTGACTCTTACCCTAGGCACCTGGTTCCACATCATCTCACAGTTCAGTCACTGCAACCTCTTTCTAATCCGCTGATGCAGATTCCCCTGTGCTGGTACTAACCTCCTCACCCCCAATAATGCAGCCTCCTCCCCTATCATCAACCTGTGAAGAATCAAGTAGAACTGAGCCACCCACAAAGTGGCAGAAAAGAAAACAACGTGGATCCCACTGATCAAAAAACAAGTTTCACCGCAAAAAGAAGAGGAAGTGATGGGATCCTGAGACTTCCTGGCCAAAAGTATGTTGTACTTTGGTTCCTTTTAAACTTGCTATACTAAATAGTTATTCTTTGTAAATTGTACAGTTGTATTATTGTTATTTTTTATTTATTCTTATATATATCTACTATTGTTTATATACTTTAAGGAACTTAGCATGCACTTTGTTGATAATCTGACCACTTGCTGGGTCCTTGATGGTGTAGGCATCCACACCAGTTTTCTCTATTGTCTCAAAAGGCTGAATCTATATACTAGCTAATTTATTCCGCCTCCCAAACCCATACTGGTCATGGAAGAGAATACTCTCCCATTTTATGAACTGTGGGATTCTGCTACGCTTTAGCTTATTGATATCATGTTCTTTAATCTTTTTATCCAGGCTGGTTGAGTACTCTTCAGATAGATCTTGATTAGCATGAATGTCAAAGTTGTCAAGTAGCGTTGCATATCTACACTGCCGGTGTCCTTTACACAGGAGTAAAGTAATGCATGCAGGGCTGATGCCTTCTGTAAAGTAGCTAAAAAGGACTCTTTCCGGCTGCAAAATGCTAACTGATGTTTTAGGCAAAAGTGGCGGTGAAAAGGAGGTTACTCCAGTTCAAAAATCTATCCACCACCAGCTTCCTGAGTATATTCACCAGCGTTCTGTTAACCCTTTTGACCATTCTATTATACTCAGGATGATATGGGGTTGTTAGAGCACTGTGGATGGCCATTAATTCATTTAACTTGAGGAAAATGTGTGAGATGAAGTTAGTTCCACTTTCAGTGAGGATGAACTGTGGACAGCCATGCCATTGGATTATGCATTCCATTATAAACTTGGCAACAATGACCTCCCCTAAATCTCTTACCATTCTTGTCTCTACCCACCTATTTAAATAGTCTATTGCTACCAAGATATACTTGTAGTGATTTATGCCTGCTGTTAAAGGGCCCACAACATCAATGGGCACCATGTGTCACATTTACCTGGGCTTCACTAACTAATAGGATGTCTTCTGGTGGAATGGCTTTTCTATTTGACATTGGTTGCAACAAGCAATCACTTCAAGCTTTTCAAAATGCATACTCTCCCAATAGTAGTGCGGTTGTAAGAACTCTAACGTTTTTCATAACCTTCTGTGACCTACTGCCTTTATTTGCACTCAAAACAATGAGCAGTTGAGTGGAGGGTTTCAAAAAACTTAGCATATCATCACCTAGACCACTTGTATAGCTCACCGTTTTTCCAGAATGTATTGACCATCATCCTGTCTAGTGCCCAAATAACTTGAGGTGGTTATCTGCATGTCTTCCACTAACCATTTTTTTATAAAGAAAATTGTCCAGATCCACTATTACCACAGTCGTTGGTAGCTGAGAAAGACAGTCAGCATTCTGATGCTTTGCGCCCATATGGTGAAGTATTTCAAAATTTCAGGCCTGAAGCTTGAGGGCTCATCTAGCATGTAGTTCCTATGGCTCACAAAGATTCACTGCCAATGCAAAAACGCGTGATCAGTTATGACCTTAAATTTTACTCTGTGAAGGTATATTTGGAACTTCTTATATGCATAGATCACAGCTAAGCACTCCCTCTCCATTACAATGTAATTTTTCTTGTGGCAATTCAAACAGACTGCAGTAAGTGACAGGGTTTTCCATCCTCTTGTCGTCCAGTTGAGACAATACTACCCCTACAGCAGAGAGAGAAGTATCTTTCTGAACAATAAATTCTTTCTCAAAATTAGGATCTTGCAATGCCAGGGCAATAACCAATTCCGTCCATAGAATATCAAAAGCACTCTGCCACTGTTCCTTCCATTCAAAAGCAGCATCTTTACATAGGAGCTCAAAGAGAGGGGCTCCTATGCAGCTGGAGTTGGTGATGAACCGTCTATAATACCCAACCATGCCTAAAAACACTCGTATATCCCGTTTGGTAATGGGTTGGGTCATTTTTTAGATGGCTTTTTATCCTGGCTGGTTGTGGTCTGAGCCTCATAGCATCTATCACAAACCAAAGGTACTCTAATTGATCTTTATAGAATTGATACTTGCAGGGCTTGATTTTGATGTTAACCACTGCAAGTTGGCAGAATATCGCCTATAAATGATTGAGGTGTGTCATAAATCACTCTTTTCAAGGTGTAAGCCTTGTCCATGGGAGAAAATCAGCAGACATGAGGAACACAGAACGTAGACTTCAAACTATTAAATTATTCCTTTTTAGCAATAGTGGTGCCCAACCCAAAAAGGGGAGCCATCACGCATCTTTACTTGCAAATGAGCCAAATAAAGGGGTTATTAGAAATAAAAAGATCCTAATATAGCCCTCAGGTTATCAGCCTAGGAAGCCATTTCAGATGGCAAAAAAGCTTTGGTAAACTTTTGTCTGGCACACATTTTAGCTGGTGGACCATGGCAGATAGCATAGGAGTGGGGACATCAGCAGCATTCGGCATAAGGAGATATAGTTGAGGGTTTTCTTCATTAATGAAGCCTGCAGTGTCCATTGCCTCAATATATTGAGTAAGTTTATGCTCAACGAAAGTAATGAGAGCAGGCACACAAGTGAATGACTTGATGCGCCAGCAGGTTTTAGGTAATTGATGTCAAAAAGAGAAGTTTGTGCTGCATTAATGCAAGTGCGGCTTGCACCAAAAGCAAGCTCCTCAATCTCATACTTTGCATCCTCCTCAAAATCATGTGAAAAATTGGGGATTGGAATTCCCTCAACCTGGGGTTCCATTGCCCCATGGAGTTGCTGGCGGTGTAAGGTGTTGGCAGGAGCAGCCGCAGCTTTGACTGCACTATTAAATTATTTCAATAAGTTCTAAATTAAGTCTTGATCCCATGTTATCAGATTGTATTTCAAATTTTGTAGAATTGATTGAAATTCTCCAAAATTGACCTAAAATTATTCTAATTATGCTCACAAATATTTTGCCTAATTATGAGGCCACATTCACCAACTCCACTATCAGTGGCCTAAAGTTCCTTATATCTGCATCAGTTATTCATTCTGGAAG
Organism: Massospora cicadina; assembly: GCA_022478985.1. Classification (NCBI taxonomy): domain Eukaryota; kingdom Fungi; phylum Entomophthoromycota; class Entomophthoromycetes; order Entomophthorales; family Entomophthoraceae; genus Massospora; species Massospora cicadina. Next base: position 120,186 of record JAKSZP010009202.1, read on the forward strand.
CTAACAAGTTGACCTTTACACCTGGACTATTGGTTTAGCTTTTATTTAAGATTAATAATATTTTAACCTATGCTATAAAACTATCACCAGGAGATCAAAAAGCTCAGATGACTTTCCAGGTTTGATGCGATGAAGTTCATGCTACATGGGAATCAAGAATGACTGACAAATCACTCTTCACCATTCCCAATGAATCATGATTCCCCTTATACTTTCAAAAGTACTATAATAGTACTGTCTTATTTTTTTAAAGTACTTATTCAGCAGAATATATTGTTCATCCTATTTTATTTATGTTCTTATTTTATTCTTATGAACAAAGTCTCATCTAACCTTGCATCTAAAGTAGCCCCTTTCCTTTTGGCTGACCATAGCCTCCTGCAGTCAGCCATTATATTAGGTGTTCCCAGCATTAGCATCAGTGAGAACATCTTGCGGAAATCTGATAAGGTGTTTCAAGGACATCTGTAAAAAGACATTAATGTCATTAAGGTACACCAGGACACATGACAGCTTGAAATTATCTATAATAATGTCCATAGCCCTCTGGAATGTAGCTGGGGCATTACACAGCCCCTGCAGCATATTGGTGGGCTGAAATAACCCCTTGGAGGTGATTGTAGAACACTTTTCTCATTCCACTGTGGGCAACTCTTTTTATTTAACCAAGGTAAGCTGACCAGGGTATGGACGTTACCAAACTAAAAACTAAAACTAAAAAACTAATGTAACTAATCAATAAAAGAAAAACGCCCAAAATGAATGGATTGAGTGAAACACACCAAATGAAACAACCAACCAGGTGGGCAGCGGAGATCACTTATCACTCCATGGTGGAAGGGTAGGGGGGCTTGGGGGGCTCATCTTTGGCAGCAGCTTTCTCTTCCCAGAATAGGGTACATGTCAAGGCAGACAGTAAGGGTGTTGGGGCATCAGCGGCATTTGGTTTGATATCTTTTTTTTAGTACTAGATGGTGGTTTGATATCTTTGATGATTGGTACTTCTGAGATATTGCCAACCATAAAAATGGCTTTTATATATTCAGCTAAAGCTTTTTTGTCTTTAATGTGGGCATCTGTTAGTTTAACAAATGTGGCAATATTGGTTCAGGTGATATTAGCTTTTGAATTTCATGCTACAATTACCATGTTTTGGATAGTGTCATTGACATTTTTGTGTAATTGTTTTATACTAATCTTACTTTTTGGAGTAAGATTTACAGAAATAACTAGAGGTGGAATTCCTCCTGTGGCATCACCACTGATTTTATGGTATCTTTGCGGAGAGGATGGAAATCTGGTGTGGCAGCTGCTTCTACTGCAAGCTGGTGGTCATTGTAGAATGCTTTGGCATTTGGCTGTGGGGCATATAAATGAGGGGGAATTCTGCGTCCCATTTTACATTACAGAAATAGTCAACTTGCAGCAATGGTTCTTCATTGATATTATCTGATTTGTTGATTTCATCCAAAAACTCCCATGGGTTCTGATTGAATTGAATTGGGGAATCAGCATATGGTTGAGGATTGGTTGATTCATTGAAGAATGCATGGGATCAAACTGGGGTCCAATCCTGCGCTTGATTGGAGGATTTATGTGTGGCACTGGGGCGAGGTGGAGGCTGATTGGTGGCTGCAGGTGCAGCTGCAGCAACAGGCTTTGGGGGAGGGGGAGGTAGGATTGTACCCCATGCCAGAACTGATGTGGGGTGGGCAGCAGATTGGTGGCCAACAGATGGAAAATCAGCGCCATCAGAAGCAGCTAAGAATGAGCACTTTCATTTTGAGTGATCCAACTCAAAACAGGATGGACAAATCATCCATCCGCCCTTGATGTGGGCACAGAACGGATGGTTGGGGGCAGAGGGGATAGTGACATGAGAGGGAATTGATGGGGCATTTTTGTTTGTTTCAGGGCTAATCATGGCATACACCTGAGGCCCAGTGAGGCGTGTGGTCCCATTTGGGACCACAAATTGCAAAATGGGGTTGGAACCATAGGCTTCCAAACCTTCCATCAGCTCCTGATGGAGCACTTCAGGGGGAGGTGGGTGGGCAGGCCAGCAAACTGGACCACCAAAGTGGTGTCCGCTGGGAGCTGAGTCCAAGTTTTTGGGAGAGGAGTAGCTTGTAAGACCAGGGGCACAGTTGCCACAGTGGTGGCATCAGCTTCACAGGTGAAGCCAAGATTAAAATACTCCTTATAGGGGCAGAAGTCAATAAAACAGGCGGGATGCATCACTGCCTGAGCCATTTTGATAATGGCTTGGTCATTGTAGGTGAAAAGTTTCCCATATTTGACCCTAAGGCCATAGCGCATGTTGCTCTGGGGGAGCACCAGGGGGCAATGGGGTACCACTTGGGTTTGAGTGAGGTGGGCGTCAAGATCCTTGGGAGGAACGAATTGTCCCAGGGGTTTGGTATGACTGGCTGAGCCAGTCCAAGCGCATTTTCCTGTCAGATGTAAAATGACAGGGGGGTTTGCCACTGCCACACACTGGGCATCTAGTGGGGAATCTGATGAAATTAGATCAAAACTATGGTGGGTGATTGAGTTTTACTTTTTTAACCATATAAATTGCTCAAAAGTTATGCTGAGAGAAAAGAGAGTACAATTCTCCACTGTGGGCAATTCATTCTGACAGTACCCAAAATATGGTCCATAGCTGAGACTAAGTAAGCATCACCCAGTTAGTCTAAAGTGTCATCAATATGTGGCAGCGGATACAGTTTTTTTTGGTGACAGAGTTCAGCTTTCAGTAGTCAATTACTACCCAGTTTGTGACATCTTTCTTTCTAAAAATCAATACAGGTGAAGCCCAGAGATCCTTGGATGAATCTAGCATACCCTTCTCCAACAGCTTTCTTATTTTATCTGAAACTACCTCTTCTGCAATCCAAAACTGACAGATTGATCAAGACCAAATGGTGGGTGATCCCCGGTGTCCACCTAATGGATGACGCCACAAGTGCAACCCAAGTTGTGATCATTGGCTGTGAAGATGTCTTGATACTTTTTGGATAAAGCTATGGCCTGATTCTTCTGCTCTTCTGATAGCCTTGTTAAAATTACACATGGAACCACCACCATTATACTAGACTGAGGTCTAATGGGAAGGCCAAATTTATCTAGCAAACCAAACTCAGAAACTGAAGGGCCTCATCCACAGGGGTAAAATGCAGATAAGCCACCACCTGGTGTCTCTGGATCCTCAGTGGTCCCTTTTGTAAATTTTCTAGTAACCTTAATTTTCTCATGTCCAGTTAATCTTATACCCAGGGCCACATGAGGCTCAAAGCATGATTGCTGATAAGGGCCAAAAATCTCACTGTAATGCCTGGTTGTTATCTCAATCTCTAGCTCTGTACCCGCTATAACTTGGTGGCCAGAGGGGATCAATATGGCAGCAGCGGATCAAAGCAGCAGCCCTTGGTACTCATATATTTGGTGGGGGAGAACCATAGTTTTGTTTTTCATTTGCTGATAGCGGGCATGGATTACCCCATCACTGTAAGCAAGATTAACTTGTCCCAAGCAATTGGAATCCTTGGGCACCCCGTTGGAAGTGAAATAAACTGGAATCCGCTGGCCCAAGATTTTGAAAGTCTCCTCTATAATGTTGACTACTGCACCAATGTGGCGTGTAAAGGCCGCTCCTATCAGCATATCATAGTTACTATTGGGCAATATAATTGCAGGTGCTGAAACAGCAATTGACCCAAACTGCAAAGGCAGCTCACTGTAAGCTCCTTCCAAGATGGTGCATGCCATTCCAGCAGTCCCATATACCATCCAATGCTCCACGTCAGGTTTCAGCGGTAACTTAGTTACCAGCCTTATGGATACTATAACAATTGGGGCGCTGATGTCTATGGTTATGCAAACTGTCTTTTGCAACAAAAAGTCACAATACATAAATTCAGAATATGCAGAATTTCAGTTCCTTAATATGTGAACGTCCAAGGAATCTCATTTTGCAAGGAATCACACAATACCTATTCCAACCTTGGGGTACTCCTTAATAAATTGTATCTATTAGGATTGTGATGTTGACCCCTTTTAGCAAGAGCATATCCAATGAAGATTGGGTTTTTCTAAGATGGCTTGTTCTAGGATTTGACATGTATGTATGGCATCAGGGTTTCTTGGCAACCTCCTCTGTTCTAGAATTTTTGGCTTGGCCGTGAATCAGCATGTACAAAACGTCATCCAGTTGCTGATATATCAGTTTATCATTGTATTGGATAAATGCAGCGGAAAATGACTCAATTTTAAATTTGGGACAATTGTAGTTAAACCAGCAGAAGTAGAGGATCACTATCTTCTTTACTTGGCCTTTTCCATGCTTGTGCTGGTCTGGCTGCATGACATGAATTTTCCACTTAGTAGAGCAGTGAAACACAATATGTTCCAGTTGACAACAACTGTAGCAGGTGACTTCTGATAGTTCTTTGCCCAAAAAATCACTAGGAAGCCCAGGTTGAGGGTTAATCGCAAGGTTGTAATTTGGACAAGGATACGGCAAATAGTTATAGAAGGTCTGGGGGTTGATTGGCAAAATTTATAGAAGGCTGGTTCACACTATTCAAGGAGGAGGCCATGCAGCCCCCATTGCAGGCTTCCATTCAGAGTTAGGATGGCTGAATATTGCAGCTAGATGGCGCAGATAATTGACAAATTTTGAGCACTGGTACATCCCCTTGAAGGACAGGTGCCATTATGTTTAATAACTCTCAGTGTAGCTTTACTGCCTAGGTCATTGTGATTCCCACATTGGCTTAGATAACATTCCCGCTCCCTCCAAGACTTGCACTTCTGAGGTGAACCAATCAGAAAATGCCCCAACGTCTCATTCTTCTAGAATTTCGTTGTTAAAAATTCACCTTATGCTGGGACATCTTTTCTATGCCTCTGAACAATCTCACCATGGTATTCTTAACCTCCTGATAGGTAACAAAGGTATTTGTTAAATAACAGGTGACTTGGTCAGCGCTCTTGACATCCAGAGCAGATATCAACAACCTGGACTTTAAATGATCTGATGCTCCTTATACTGCAAACTGAAAACGCTTAAAGAATCCATGCATATTTCCATATTGATTGAATGGAGGCAACTTTTTAATGCAAACTTTCTCATTTTGTTTAAAAACTATGAGCTCTGGGAGCAACCTGGGGCACTGCTTGAGGGATGTAATTTGCTTCTCAGCGAGGGGAAGGTATGGTAGGAATAGTGGTCCTCAGTCTGTCTGCAGGATGGAAAGCAGCCTGGCCCTCTTATGCTGGCTTACAGCAAAAATATGAGTAGTTCTCTTTGGCAAGGAGTAATCATCCTCTGAGATCCCACTGGATGTAAACTGACTCATACTTCCTGTTTGGTGCAAACAGTTCTGCCGCACCTTCCTCCACTTTGTAACTACTGTAATACTGCTGTCCTTTACTATCATCCCCTGTTTGCACATCAACTTCTCCATAGAAACCTTGGGTATATGAGATAGTTGTTATTTTTTTGCTCCACACCGTGTAACTGCTTAATAGTGTTGTTAAGGCAGTTTAATAACTGTGTACTCTGTCATTTGAGAACACTCAGCTGACTATATATATTGGTAAACTGATCCATTGCCACTCACTGCTCATGAAGGAGCTCATCTTGAGTTTGACATATTGTATTTAAAGTGAGCTTAATGTCAATATACTGCACTGACTTGGTAGACTGTAACAGTTTTTTGCTAAAGCTAACAGGTTGCACCTTGTTCTGGATAACTTGGATTATTGGTTGGATCAGTGAGCCCCCTGTAGTGAGCACCAGTTTCAGAAAATCTGGTGATGTGGGCCATAACCTGCTGAAGGGTTGCACAGGGATTTTTCCACTGAAGCAATGGAAAGACAATATGAGGATTGTCATTCCTTGAACAAATGTGATAACATTATAAAATGAAGCTAAAGGCCAGAGTAAATATTCTCTTTATTAATAAACAGCAGAGTCCACTGATGTTCCTCCTCAATCTTGAAACATAGAATCCACTATTTATATCCACTCAAAAGAACCCCCTTTCATTCTTCATTCTTCCCCTTTATCACTCATCTCTTTATCCATCCTTTAGACCATTTGTGCAGCTACTCAGCTTCTCTATCCTTCTATTTTGCTCACCTCATCATTAAAAATTTTGAAAAATTTCCATATTTTAGCTGAAGTTGACTTGCTTAGCATCAACCTATATCAAATTTATAGATAATAGTTGCCCTTGACCCAATCTCAGCAGATAACAAATGATCCACCATTAATTATTTAGGCTTATTGCCCAGTCATATAAATTTCTCAACATATCTAAATAGATGATCATATAATTATAAAAAAGGAAAGGGATAATCTCATCAGGGAGCCAAACCTGCATATAAATTAAGAGTTTGTTACTTAAGCATACTTTCAATAGTTTTTATTTTTTTTAATGTTAGTTTTTTGAATCAAATTTAGTAAGAGCAACTTTTGCTACTAATACAAATATACTCTCTTAGCAAAAGCACTGCCCTTTTAGGTTCTTACTGCCATCTTATAGCATCGCTTAGAAATGATATACTAAAATGCCATTTTAATTCTGATCACAACTAGATATAGTAGCTAATGGTTTTATAGCCACAATATTTCTAAAATATTATGTTTCACCATACTAAATTTTACCAAATTTAATCGTTGAGTCACATAAACTATAAATTATTTTATAAAACGTTTATAATTGCTATCCTATATATAATCAAGATATCGAAAAATTTGCTGCAAAAAAAACAAGGTTGGGTCTTCCTCAATGACCTATAGAGTAATTACATCAAGGTCATTAGTGATCGCTTAGAATTAGCTAGAAATATCACCTTGCAATATCTAGCATTCTATAAGTAATAAAATTTCATAGATTAGCAACGGATAAATAAAGTACCTACAATTTTCTGCCCACATGTTACCTACCAAATTTGTCTGCCTCAAGAGTATAAGCTTGCTCGGTACAATTGACATGAATCTGGTAGAATAAACTAACCTACTTAATTTACATGGTTATTGTTACTTATGAATATATCATATCTATTAGTGCCAGTTCTACATTCCACATAGTCTAATGCTTGCCACTAGTGGTATATAGATATGTATAGCAGATCTAATCTTTGAAAAACAAGGTAAACCTTACAGCACATAATTTTTATACTGCTTATCTTTCAACTACAAACTATAATCTGCAAGCACAGGTAATTTTAAGTTAGTTAAAACTAGCCTGCTGATCGATACTAGCTAGAAGCTATGGGCAAGCAATCGGGCTGATCTAATAATTTATAACGGCGTACTTTAGAATCCAAAATCTCTCAGTCATAACATCATCGTCGTATGGGTAACCAGCTTTTGAAACTGCTACGTTTTACATATCAACATGGAACTACACGAGGTTTCTACACTCAGATGATTATCTATTAACTCCTAGCACCTGAAGGATAATTCTGTTTTGCCACCCCACTACAGACCCTACATGAAACAGACTGGCTCACAGTATATAAGGTTTCTATTATAATACCCTGGTTAATCTGAGTAGCTTGATCTTTTTACAAGCTTTGATATCTCAGCTTTAGAGGAAAATCTAGCTGCTAAACCTTACCGCCCACTTCATTACCCATCAGATACTATCCCGAACCCCAAGCTTAATTGGTTAATCGATTGACCCTTGATTAAGCGATTGACCCTTATAATCAAAGGTAGAACTCGGGTGGGATAAAACCCCGTTAGTGTAATTCATGCAGTGCTCATATAAAATGGTCCAAGCGGATTCTAAACTCAGGGGATTTGGGTATCGATTAATAGATGGGCTGACACTTTGATATTAAAATAAAAATTGACAGTTTAGTTCGGAATTGGATCAAGGGTTAAAATTTCGAAAGGCGCGGGGTGCAAATCCAGTATAGCGTTGCAGATGTTAGATGGGACAGGGTACAAGCTGGGGGTGGCTTGCATCTCAGCTCTTAGTTAAGCTTAACCTTACTGAGTTTCGCCGTCAGGGCCTTTAGAGTCGATTTAAACGGGTTGGGCGTTGCATTCGAAAGGATGGTTGGGTTATCAGTTATAAATGCGTCTAAATTTGACGTCAGTTACCAGCCTGGACGGGTTGGATGTCCCGATTTGAAGTCGAATAGTTTAACTTAATAGCTTTAAAAAGGAAACGGGTCTAACTGGGGTGGTGAGGAGCTTAACTGGATCCAATATTTTATTGAGCGTAAAATCAAAGAAACCAATCTGAACAGAAGCAGATTTCGAAATTAAGACCGTGGAAGCAAGTGTTTACACCGAGGGAAATGTACCCACTTGAGTTTAATCTAGAGGGGCCTGGCTAAGGGGCTTGGCGTTTGCTGGGGCTAGAGCAAACCTCATCCGCAGGCTCCCCAGCAATCTCTTCAAAGGAGCGCTTGGCCGGGATGCACGCATCCTGGTCGGAGGGCCCTAGAAGGTCAGCGATGGAGGTGGGAGGCCTGCGGGCTACGGACGGGGGAGATTCGGGCGATGGGGCAGGAAGCTCCTGGATCAAAGGTGAGGCTGATGTAGTCTGGCCCTCGTCCAACAGCAGCGAGTAGATCTCTTTGGGCTTGAGCTCGGGGGCCTTGAAGTCCCCACCCGCAATGACTACGCGGTGAATGGCATCCTTCTGCTTAGCGCGCTGCAGGATACGCTCCTCGATGGTACCCCGCGTCACTAGGCGGTAGACGGTGACCTGCCGAGTCTGTCCCAACCGGTGGGCGCGGTCCATAGCCTGCTGATCGACCGTGGGGTTCCAGTCCGAATCATAAAAGATGACAGTATCCGCGGCGGTAAGGTTGATGCCCAGGCCACCGGCACGGGTTGAAAGCAGGAACACAAACAGGTCTGGGCGGGTCTGCCAATCCTCCACCAAGTCTCGGCGGTCGGAGATTCTAGAGCTGCCGTCCAAGCGCAGGTACGAATGCTGGCGGTAGGTGAGGTACTCCTCCATCAAGTCGATCATGCGGGTCATCTGCGAGTAGAGGAGCACGCGGTGGCCTTCCGCCTTCAGCCGAGTCAGAAGCTTATCTAAAGCCATAAGCTTCCCAGAATTCATGATCAGCTTAGCGGGCGCCGGCACCAGGATATCCGGAAAGCCCGAATCGGCGCAGGACTCCAACAGGCTGGCCCGGAGGTGGCGGTTCTGAGCCAGTTGCATCTGGCACCGGCGGTGGTGGATATCGGCAAAGACTAGGTCCGGAGGTGGGGCTACCACGCTTGGCTGGTAGCAGCCGGTGGCCCGCAAAGCAACCATCTGATCTAGCGAAGCTTCTGCCAACCCAAGGAGGGGGTGGGGCGTACGGAGATCCCGCAACAGAGTCTGCGGGGTCATCTCGGCGAGGCTACGTTCAGCAGCTAGGCGTTCCTGCCGATGCACCCGAAGGAGCGTAGAAAGGTTCAAGCGACGCACCTCTGCGAGCTCGCTTGGGGATAGGTGGGAAAGGGAGAGCTCGGGGCGAACGCGATCAGATGTCCAGACATCAAAGGTACCTCCGGGGGCCAGCCACGATGACGGGCGGACAGCGTCGGCATAAACAAGGCGAGGCAGATGTACTTGGATATAGCTGTGGGCATTGAAGGGCAGTAGGGGGAAATCGCTAGGGGGAGCCTCGGGGTAGCGACAAAAGGCCAAAGGAGATTGGACCTCAGCACGCTCAAATAACTCAGGATGGTTGCACACCTTACGGAATTGGATGACCAGGTTGAGTAAGGATTCAACACTGGAGTTATCAAGGGAGGATTGCGACTTGGCGAGTAGCTCCGACAGCGAGATGCGCTCGCGTAGGGTCGAGTACAATTGGCGCTGGCGCGGGGTGAGGTTGCACATGATCTCAAGCTCAATCTTCTCCCCCAACTCATGCTGCACGTTCTTCTTAACTCGTCTCAGCATGAAAGGCTTGAGGATCATGTGCAGGCGGCTGAGCTGGTGCTGGTTCAACTGGTCAGAGTTCTCCGCATGGTTCTCGATGTCCTTGGAGAACCACTCGCTAAACTCCTCGTGGGAGTCAAACAGACTAGGCATGATGAAGTGCAGCAGAGCCCAGAGCTCCTGCATCGAGTTCTGAATGGGAGTGCCGGTGAGTAGCAGGCGGTTACGGCATTGGAAGTTCATCAGAGTCTTCCAGCGAGCGCTGGAGGAGCTCTTAATGGCCTGGGCTTCATCGAGGATCATGTATTGCCATTTAATCCTCTGGAAATAGCGCTCGTCAGTCATGATAAGCTGGTAGCTGGTGACAAGGACGTGGAAGGGGGCATCCCGGGTGTACAGCTGCTTCTGGCTCCAGAATTTCCGCAGCGTCTTGCGATCCTTGACGTTGCCCCAGTAGGGCAGCGTCTTGAGGGATGGTGCGAACTTGGTGAGCTCCTGCTGCCAATTGTGGAGCGTCGACGCCGGTGCGATCACCAGGAAGGGGCCCCAGATGTTATGGCACTCTGCCAGATGGGCCAACAACGAGATGGACTGTACGGTTTTGCCCAGGCCCATCTCGTCGGCCAAGATACCGTTAATGCCCTGCTCGTACAGGTTAGCGAGCCAGTTCAGGCCCTTGAGTTGGTAACCCTTGAGCTGGCAGGTAAGCATCTTGGGTTGCTCGACATTGGAGTCCTTTTGCATGGTCGAAGGATCCTGGAAGTTCATCTGGTCAACGTCAGGTGGCTCCAACCCGGACTCCGCCTCGCCCTCGCGCCTACGCTGAAGGGCGTCCTGGTCAAACTGACGCGTGCGGTCGGCTTGGAGCTTAAGGGCGTGCTGGGCACTTTGGCGCGCCTGCTCCTGCAGCGCCGACTCGTCGGCATCAAAATCCACGCTGTTAAAGTCCACCGGGGCGACGTCATCCAATGCGCCTGTACTTGGCTGGGTCATCCGCTTGCTAACGAAATGGCCATAGAGTTCGGTTTGGTTGATGAGGAAGTTGAGTTTCTTCTCCTGGCGGCGGGCCTCGCGCGCTTCCTCCTCCTGCTTGCGCTTCTCTAGTTCCTCCTTCTCAGCTCTCTTCCTCGCCTCCCTCTCTTCCCTCTCGTTGTGGCGCCAATACGCCAGCATCTCTCGCATGGCTCGCTTCGACCTTGGCACAGCTTCCCTGGCCAACCTGTTACGACGGTAAGTTGCTTTTTCAGCCTCCCGCTGGCATAGAGTTGCCGTCTTTACCGCCAACGATTGCCGGGATTTCCCAGATTGGACAACAATTTTATAGGCTAAAGGAATGGCGTGAACACAATCGGCCCACACGGAGGTGGTGGGGCTTCGGCTTTGTTTATTCCCAACGGGAGGGTCTAAAATGTCGGGGATGGGGCAAGCCGGTGGCTCCGGTTCATGAGGGGTGCGAGAGGCGTTGAGAGAGTCGTTCGAGCGGACGGGGCCCAGGGAGGCTTCAAGTTCCTATAAGGAAAGAATCACGAACCGTCAGGCCTAGGTCCTAAAAGGGGAGTTCCCGCTTACCCCCTGTTTGCGAGATGGTTGGTGGGCATGATCGACGGGCCGGCTCGGTGTCTCAGCACGCAGAGCGGAACCAGGTGCCGCACGGCTATTGTCATAGCCAAGCTCTCTGCGCATCTGCTCATCGCTTCTGCTAGAGGGCACGGAGTTTTCTTTACGCGACGGTGCTTCAGGCTGAGGCTTTATGAAGCCCGGGCGCTCCGAAAAGAAGATGTCGTGACGGACCTTGATAGCTTTCTAAGTTGTTGGAAGTTAGTTCAGGGTGGGTCCAAAAAGTTAGTAATAATAGAATGCTAATCTGGCCTAAAATGGGCAGAAATAACCCCGCTCCACTTTTATGGTTTGTTAAAAGCAACCCCCTTGCATAAGCTACGGAAGGCGGGCTTCACTTCATAAAAAAGAGCAAGGAGTCCTAACTAAAAACGACAAAATTCAAAGCAAGCGATAAACGAAGCTGCGTATAAAGATGGGGAAAAGGGTTTAAAATGAAAGTTAAACTTAGCTGGGTTGAACTTACCATAGCCTTCTTGTTGTAATCCTTCTTTATCTTAATGTGACGCTTGCGGGAAGCCACCATGTATTGAACAAGGAGACGATTCACCACAGGGTCGGAAGTATCAACCTCGCCATCGGAAGACATCTCAGTATCAGTCTGCTCGGAGGGCGAGGAGGTGGAAGAAGCAGAAGGGTCAGCCTCCCTTCGATTTCCTTTATTGATGTGGCCATTGGTGGTTCGGGATCTCGAGGGTTGAATCTGATAGGCTACGTGGGCTGAAGCCCCATTGGAAACTTCAGGTGAAGCCTCGGGGTGGGTGCTACTACCCACGTAACGCATTCGATGTCGATTGGAAGTCATCTGGAAGTCCAAGCGAGCTTAACCTGAGCCTTAAATTATACTTGGACTACCGGTTTAGTTAGCCCCCAATCCACCTTCCGTTAATTTTTAAATCCATCAAATTTCGTCAGCCTCATTCGCATTAAATCGGTTAATCGTCAATCTATTAATTATGGATCACTGAAATCGTTCCGGCTTTTTTCACGGCTCGCATCCAATCGAAAGTTTACACCAATTAAGCCCGACCTTGCATCCTTCGGGAAAATACCCAAATCATAGCTTACGATCCCTTGGGTTTATAGGCAGATCCATTCTATAATTTAAAGTTTATTCATTTCATGTGTGGCTTTATACACAAGTAATTCGAGATTGAAATGTCAGCAGCATAAATTTAATCCTCCATTCTGGCCAATGAAAGCTGACTGAGCATGAGTTTGGTTATATATACGTTTTCCTTAATAGATACTTGCTTTCGTTGAACTTGGATGAAATTGAATTAAACATTTAGATGTTTAAAATAAGTTTTTTATCGGTGTTGATTTGCTAAATATCAAGTACAAGCGGAGTTACCCGCCGTCGCTCGGGTTTATATTTAAGCTCACACAGCCTAAAGGCTGTGCCAGCACAACCCTCGTGGCTGGTGAGCTGGTTATCCTAAATTCACTTAATTATCTATTTAAAACTCTAACTGATTTTTGTTTAGTCAGGTGAGCAATTTGGTGAATTATTCGATAATATTCACCAATTTTCACCCACACGCCTAAATAGATTGAACCATCAGACTTGATTAGTTTCAGATTGGATACTATTCACCAGTTCTCACCCACTCACCCAAATAGATTGAACCTATCAGACTCGAAGGTTTCAGATGTCAGTCAGTGAGTAAATCAGTAATTGTTTAGTAGACTAGCCGATTTACCCGTGCTTCGCTACGGCGTTTATAAAATTTCAGATTTTCAATTTATTAATTTAGATTTTATATCATAGATAAACAAAACCACTTAACCAAATCTAATTGCTCAATCGAATCAACCAAAAACCACCAACCACTTTGGTAAACCTAACTGAAATTATCAAATCAACCAATAACTAATCACCCCTCAAAGCTAAACTGTGTCCTATCGATTCGACCAAAAGCCATCAACCACTCGGCCAAACAAAAAACCTATCGAATCAATCAAATAACACCAAACTGCTACCCGAAACATCTCTTTATACTTAAAATCATTGATTATGTGACAACTTTTCTCTCTTGTGCCGCTCACTTTTGAATTTTCAAATTTTAAATCAGTCGAATCAGTTGGAATTGTTGAATAGAAATTTAAATTTATTTCAAATGTCGAGTTGCCAGCAGCCAACGTCTGAGTTGCCTGCTTCAGCACCGGCCGCTGTTCCCTCCTAGGGAAGCAGGCTGGCACCGTCAAGCATTTTTCGTTTGACACCTAAGCATTCACAGGTAGGGTCCAGCCCTCCCACTTTGGTGGGGTGCTTCATCCCACCGAAGGACCTCGCCACCCACCTTGCATGCTCCCAGGTGGTGCCACAAAGCCCCCTGGTGCTCCCTTGGAGCAACATACGCTTTGGCCTTCACATCAAATATGGTACACTGTTTCCTTATTCTGATAAGGAAATTATCAAGGAGGTGCTGGCAGTGATGAAGCCTGCAGGCTTCTGTCAGGCAAACAGCAAGTAAGAATTAGACTGGCCTGCCAGCCTAGGTGCCAGAGCACCTGAACAGCAAACCTGAATGCCAAAGGCACTGCTGCTGGTATGACGGATATGGAACTGGAAAGTAGTTTCACCAGTAACTGCCAGTGAGCCAGAATCTCATACAGGCACATAATAAAATACCAGATGAGCATGGCCATTAACCCTGAGAGGTGTATGAGTGTTGGCAAAAAAGGCAGTTTAATTTTTGATATAAAAACTAGATTTTTGAGGAAGGGTTTTACTAGAAAATTTAAATAAGAAGAATTGACCAACAATTTTCTCAGTGTGATGCAACTGATTAAATAGTGGTCAATTGGAGAGGAAACAAGCTGGGATCAGGTTCCTCAAATTTGACCTAACTGGAAAATTGTTTGGGAATGGGGAACAGATAAGTTAACTGGGAACCAACATTGAAGGATTTGGTGGCAGGCTGAGTCACTATCAGTTCATCCTTAAATTCCCAAACTGAAACTTGACTACATTTATGATGGTTGGCATGATGGCATTTAGCCCGATGAGGAGTGGGAATCCCCTAAGGCTACCTCACATAGGGGCAGTCCCAATTGGTTAGGAATAGTTCAGGATACCCAACCCAACTGTGCCTGGTTACTGGGCTATTTGTTTGGCTAAAAGTGTTGTGCCAGCTGCAACATCTGATTGGCCAGAAGGGAGCTTCAAACTGTCATTGATGGTATATGATGCTGCTACCTGCACGTCAGGGATCATCCCCAACAATTTTGGGAGGGGGTTAATTTTGATGATTGGGGTGTTGACCAAATTGAACCCATCGGTGATTCCAGCCAATGAGTCAATCTTCAATCCTTTTTGACTATATGGATCCCAATCATCGGGCTCATTTCCACTCATTTTCAGACTAATTGACTTCATTTCAGCAATTTTGGCATAAATTTTCCTAATCAGGTGAACAAGTTCAGAAGAGGTGAATATGGACACAGGGAGAGGGATCCAAAGAGGGAGGGCTGTTACCCAGCGCTCATCTACCATGTGGGTGAGATCACCCTGGGTGATGAGAGATACTGCCACCCTCTTCAAAGCCTTTTTGCTTAGAAATGGGAAGAGAGCCCAATTGACACACAGGGGATGTTCCCCTGGACTTACATTACCCTTTCCTTTTTCCAAAGGAAGGGCACCACCACTGGGAAACTGCACAAGGGCCACATTTTTGTGCGCCTTGGATAGTTTAATTGCCATTAACATTGCAACCTTTTGGGGGGATGGGGGGCATTAGGGTGGGATTTGTGAAATGCCACAACCAGCTCAATGCAGTTAGCACAATCATGAGCCTTAAACTAACTATTCTCATAAGCTGGATACCCTTTTCAGGCCATGAGATACTGGACTGACTGCCAGGATTTCTGGGACGCTGAGAAGTTTTCCACCTCAGCTTCTTCCACATCCTCTATCACAATAGGTTCAGGTTCAGTGGGGATGGCTCCCTTAAATGGGGACAGCAGAGACACATGGAAGATGGGATGCTGTTTCCAATGAGCCAGCAGTTTCAACCAAAAAGCACCATTGCCCAAGTCTTCCTCCACCAGGTGGGGACCTGAACGTTTGCTTGCAAACTTTTGGGAAGGTACCAGCATCAGCAGGCGGCAAGTGTCCAACATGACATGAGAACCCACCATGATATTGTGGCTGGGAAGCCATTTGTAATCTGCAAACCATTTATAATCATTGATAGCTTTTGTGAGGTGCTCCCAGACTAAGGACTAGGTTGGCCAGATATGCTCAACGTGATCTGCAGCAGCAGGAACTTCTGGGCATATACAAGGACTGATCAAAAAAGAGGGGTTATAACCTAATGTTGCCTCATAGAGAGAAAAGCCTGTAGAAGCGTGAATACCATTGTTTAAGTGAACTGGGCAAGAGGGAGATCATCAGCCCAAGTATCTTGGGTGGCCAAAGCGTAACAGCACAAATACTGTTCCAAAATTTGGTTAACCCACTCAGTTTGCCCGTCAGACTGTGGGTGATAAGCAGTGGAGTGACAGGGGGTGATTTTTAGGATGGATAATAGTTTATTCCAAAAACGTGCTGTAAATTGGGGCCCACGGTCACTGATGATCTCCTGTGGGAGACCAAACATTGAGAACACATGGCATAAAAAGAGCTGAGCGGTCTCTTCAGACATGATTGCAGAAGTACAGAGAATAAAAAGGGAAAATTTTATAAAGTGATCAACCACTACCATCACTGCCATAAACCCATTAGAACAGGGGAGTTGACAATAAAGTCCACAGACACCAATGTCCATGGACCCTCCACCTGTTGTAATGGGTGTAGGAGTCCCTTCCTTTCTGAGTGGTCCAACTTTGCCCAAGCACAGGTAATGCAATCTGCTATCCATATTGGAATTTTCTTCTTCAAGCCCGCCCAGTTATAGGTTCACTTAATCAGTTTGATGTATTTTTTGTTGCCCAGATGGCCAATCATGGGTGGGTTGTGATGCTCACAAAATACCTAGGCTTGAAAAAGAGGGAGAACCCAAATTATCAACCTAAAATAGATAAGTCCCTCTACCAAGGAGTACAGGGAGTGTTTATGATTTGAAGGGTCAATTGCTTGAATAACTCCACCCCTTTGGGGAAGTTCATTTGACTGGCTAAGATCTGAGCAACGAGTGGGGCGTTGTGGGCAGGGGCAGCGGAAGAGATGATGGGGGGAACAATTGACAAAATCTGGGCAATGGGAATAACAGTAATGAGATCCACTTCTTCTGAATCCGTGGGACAGTAGGTGGGGTTTCAGCTGAGGAAATTGAGAAGTATGTTAAGCGCACCTTTTATGAATTCATATTTGAAATTGAAACTGCACAGGTTCTGATAGGTTTGTGCTTGCCAATGTGCCAATTTTTGAGGTTTACAAAAATACAAGAGAGCCTAATGATACGTGCAGACTGTTAACTCATGTTGAGCACCCTGTAACAGGTACCTCTAATGAGTTAATGCCCATGCTATGGCTGCCAACTCCCTATCATAGATGGCCCAAGACTGCTCCATAGAGGTAAACTTTCAGGAAAAATAGGTGACCGGATGCTTCAAGCCATTGTGCTCTTGGAGCAACACCGCCCCCACTGCTACCAAGGAGAAATCACATGCAACAATATATGGCTTAGCAGGATCCATGTGTTTCAATATGGGAGGGGATAAAAACACCTCTTTAATTGATTCAAACGCCTATTGGCATTTGAGAGTCCAGTGAAATGGTATGTTCTTTCCTGTAAGGGGGTGGAGCAGGGCAGCAAGCTGGGAAAGTGCTGGAGTAATTTTTTAAGAACAAGATGGTTCCCAAGAAACTCTGTAATTGTTTCTGGGTTGTCAGAGTTGGCTATTCTCAGATAGCATCTAACTTATTGTGAGGAATTGTGTAACCATCTTTAAGGATGAGGCTTCCAAGAAAGGAAACCTTCTTTTTATATAACTCACATTTGGAAGGCTTAACAAACAAGCCTGCCTTATGCAAGGTGGCCACAACTGCTTTCAAGTCAATATCATGTTTTTTGGGAGATGGGGAGTGAACCAGAATGTCATTAGTATATGCAACCGCACAAGTAAACTGGAGGTCACCCAGTACATTGTTGATCATATGTTGAAATGTAGTGGGAGCATTCTTCAACCCAAAGGGCATTATGCAGAATTAAAAATGCCTCGCTTTGTCCAGATCACTGTTAACCATTCTTGCCCTTTCATTACCCAAATCTGGTTGAAAGCATTGATTAGATCCAGCTTGGAAAACACCCAAGATTTGGTGATTGCTTGGCTTATTATCTGCTCTAAAGGCAGGGGGTAGGGATTGGAAATAGTGGTTTTATTTAAGTGTCCATAGTCCAAGCAGGGGCGGAGGGAACCATCAGCTTTTTTAGCAAAGATGATGGGAGACACAACTGGTGATGTCTGCTTAAACAATCACCCTTTTTCAACTTATTGTCTAACCAAGTGTTAAGTTTAGCCTCCTCCTCTGCTATGTGGGGATACAACGGGCAGTTGATATTCACCAACTCCACCGTCATATGAAATCCACAGTTGAATCTAGTGTGAGGAGGCAGACGATCCACCTTTTCATAATCAAAAATGCTTTGATAGCGCATTAAACTTTCTGGAAAATTGGACAGTATGCCCACAGGAGATAAGGGAAGTGATAGAACTGTGACCTTGAGCTTTCTTAAGAGTGTCAATTAGGGGGAATTCACCCTCCAGTTGATCATTAATGAATGACATCATGTTAGACTCCAAGTAGTTCTTATCATGTTGCTGGCGCCACCATCCCACTCCTAATATCACCGGAAACACCAAGTTTGGCATAGCAGAAAAGCAATCGCAGAAGCTGAACTGGTGTATTGAAAATGTGACTGGTCAGTGAACCAGGTATGAGGTTTGGGAGGCTGAAAAGCAACCATCACTGAAGGGCCTGCATCCAGGTCAAGTTCCAATTGCTGAGCCAGTTCTACACTCATAAAATTACCTGCAGCTCCAGTGTTTACTAGAGCCTCAAAGGAGATGTGATGGAACCCAACACTAATCTTCATGGGTAATAAGAAGTAAGAAAATTTTTCCTTATTGGTAGTTATGGAAGAATCCTGTGATACCGAAGAGATGGTAGTGGGGTCAGGGGAAACTGCTAGGCTCTTATGGGGGTAAACTCATTGCAAGTTGTGATGTCAGATCCTACTGACATGGGCAAAATAGCCGCGGCAACTATGGGGTGTGGGTTTGAAGTTTTGAGTGGAACTGGACTATTGTGGACAGGGAAACCTTCTTCACAACCTGGTTCAGTTGAAAAGGAGGGGCCATTGCTGCGCCAATATCTACAAGAAAGGCAGAAATGGTTAAATATAGTGGCTGGTCATTTATGTCAGCCAAACATCATGTAAGAATTAGACTGGCCTGCCAGTCTAGGTGCCAGAGCACCTTAACAGCAAACCAGAATGCCAAAGGCACTGCTGCTGGTATGACGGATATGAAACTGGAAAGTAGTTTCACCAGTAACTGCCAGTGAGCCAGAACCTCATACAGGCACATAATAAAATACCAGACAAGTATGGCTATTAACCCCAAGGGGAGTGTGAGGGTCAGCGGAAAAGCTGGTTTATTTTTTAACATAAAAACTAATTTTCAGAAAAGGTTTTAATAAGAAATTTAAGAAAGAAAAATTGACCAACAATTTTCTCAGTGTGATGCAACTGATTAAATAGTGGTCAATTGGAGAGGAAACAAGCTGGGATCAGGTTCCTCAAATTTGACCTAACTGGCAAATTATTTGGGAATGGGGGCAGATAAGTTTACCTGGAAACTGGCATCAAAATATGGTGGCAGGCTGAGTCACTGTCAGTTCAACCTCAAATGCCCAAACAGAGACTCAACTGCAATTCTGGCAGTTGGCATGATGGCATCTAGCCTGACAAGCAATGTGAATCCCCCAAGGCCACCCCACGTAGAGGAAGTCCCATTTGGTTGGGAATAGGTTTGGGATGCCCAATCTGCCCATGCTCGGTCACTGGGCCATTTGTTCAGTTAAAAACGTTGCATCAGCTGCAATTCCCGATTGGCTGGGAGGGAGCTTCAAACTATTGCCAATGGTGTTCAATGCTGCTATCTGCACATCAGGGATCATACCTGACAATTTTGGAAGGGGGTCAATTTTAATAATCAAGGTATTGACCAATTGAAATTGTCAGTGATTTCAGCCAATGAGTCAATCTTAATTCATTTTTGACTATGTGGATCCCAATCATTGGGCTCATTTCCAGTCATTTTTGGACTGATCAACTTCATTTTGGCAATTTTGGCACAAATTTTTCTGATCAGGTGTATGAGTTTGGGAGAGGTAACGTGGGCACTAGGGGAGGGACCCAAAGAGGGAGGGCTGTTACCCAGCATATGTCTACCATGTGGGCAAGATCACCCTGGGTGATGAGAGGTACCACCACCCTCTTTGAAGCCTTTTTGTTTGGAAATGGGAAGAGGGCCTGGTCAACACACAGGGGACGTTCCCTAGACTTACAGTGGGTAGACAGGATCAAGTGGTAAGCAGGGGTGTTTATTTAAAAAACAATGGAATGGTAGCTGCCATCACAGCATCAGCTTTGCTGGTGAAGCCAAGATCAAAAACCCCTTATAGGGGAAAAAAGCAATGAAGCTGTAAGTCCAGGGAATGTCCCCTGTGTGTCAATTGGGCCCTCTTCCCATTTCCAAGCAAAAAGGCCTCAAAGAGGGTGGCGGTACCTCTTGTCACCCAGGGTGATCTCACCCACATGGTAGACAAGTGCTGGATAACAGCCCTCTTTCTTTGAATCCCTCCTCCAGTGCCCACATTCACCTCTCCTGAAATTGTTCACCTGATTAGGGAAATTTGCACCAAAATTTCTAAAATGAAGTCAATTAGTCTGAAAACAAGTGGAAATGAGCCCAATGATTGGGATCTACATAGTCAAAAAGGAATGAAGATTGACTCATTAGCCAGAATTACTGATGAGTTTGATTTGGTCAACACCTCAATCATCAAAATTAACCCTCTCCCAAAATTGTCAAGGATGATCCCCAATGTGCAGGTAGCATCATCGGATAACATTGACAACAGTTCAAAGCTCCCCTTCTAGCCAATCAGGAGTTGCAGCTGACACAACACTTTTAACTGAATGAATGGCCCAGTGACTGGGCATGAGTGGGTTAGGTATACCAAACCCGTTCTCAACAAATTGGGACTACCTCTATATGGGGTGGCCTTGGGGAATTCCTGCTGCTTGTTGGGCTAAATGCCATCATGCCAACTGTCATAAATGTAGTCAAGTTTCAGTTTGGGAATCTAAAGGTTGAACTGATAGTGACTCAGCCTACCACCAAATCCTTCGATGTCAGTTCCCATTAACTTATCTGTTCCCCATTCCCAAACAATTTGCCAGTTAGGTCAAATTTGAGGAACCTGATCCCAGCTTGTTTCCTCTCCAATTGACCACTATTTAATCAGTTGCATCACACTGAGAAAATTGTTGATCAATTTTCCTTCTTTAAATTCTCCAGTAAAACCCTTCCTCAAAAAGTTAGTTTTTATGTCAAAAATTAAACCGCCTTTTCTGCCAACACTCATACACCTCTCAGGGTTAATGGCCATGCATATCTGGTATTTTATTATGTGCCTGTATGAGATTCTGGCTTACTGGCAGTTACTGGTGAAACTACTTTCCAGTTCCATATCCGTCATACCAGCAGCAGTGCCTTTGGCATTCAGGTTTGCTGTTAAGGTGCTCTGGCACCTAGGCTGGCAGGCCAGTATAATTCTTACTTGCTGTTTGCCTGACATAATTGACCAACCATTATTTCAAACCATTTATGACTTTCTCATGATATTGGCATAGCAATGGCCCCTCCTCTTCAACTGAACCAGGTTGTGAAGAATATTTTCTCTGTCCATAATAGTTCAGTTCCCCTCAAAACTTCAAATTTATACCCCATAGTTGCTGCGGCTATTTTACCCATGTCAGTAGAATCTGACATCCCAACTTGCAACAAGTTTACCCCCCATAAAAGCCTAGCAGTTTCCCCTGACCACACTACCATCTCTTCGGTATCACAGGATTTCCACAACTACCAATAAAGAGAAATTTGCTTACTTCTTATTACCCATGAAGATTAGTGTTGGTCCCATCACATCTCCTTTGAGGCCCTGGTGGACACTGGAGCCGCAGGTAATTTTGTGATTGTAAAACTGGCTTAGCAATTGGAACTTGACCTGGATGCAGGCCCTTCAGTGATGGTTGCTTGTCAGCCTCCCAAACCTTATACCTGGTTCACTGACCAGTCACATTTTCAATACACCAGTTCAGCTTCTGCAATCACTTTTCCACTATGCCAAACTTGGTGTTTCTGGTGATCTTAGGAGTGGGATGGTGGCGCTGACAACATTTTAAGATCTACCTGGAGTCTAACATGATGTCGTTCATTAATGATCAACTGGAGGGTGAATTCCACCTGATTGACACTCTTAATGAAACTCAAGGTCAAAGTTCTATTACTTCCCTCATCTCTCCTGCAGGCATACCGTCCACTTTTCCAGAAAGTTTAATGCACTATCAAAGCATTTTTGATTATGAAAAGGTGGATTGTTTGCCTCCTCACACTAGATTCAACTGTGGATTTCATATGACGGTGGAGTTGGTGAATATCAACTGCCCGTTGTATCCCCACACAGCAGAGGAGGAGGCTGCACTCAACACTTGGTTAGACAATAAGTTGAAAAAGGGTGATTGTTTAAGCAGACATCACCAGTTGTGTCTCCCATCATCTTTGCTAAAAAAGCTGATGGTTCCCTCCGCCCCTGCTTGGACTATGGACACTTAAATAAAACCACTGTTTCCAATCCCTACCCCCTGCCTTTAGAGCAGATAATAAGCCAAGCAATCACCAAATCTTGGGTGTTTTCCAAGCTGGATCTAATCAATGCTTTCAACCAGATTTGGGTAATGAAAGGGCAAGAATGGTTAACAGTGATCTGGACAAAGCGAGGCATTTTTAATTCTGCATAATGCCCTTTGGGTTGAAGAATGCTCCCACTACATTTCAACATATGATCAACAATGTACTGGGTGACCTCCAGTTTACTTGTGCGGTTGCATATACTAATGACATTCTGGTTCACTCCCCATCTCCCAAAAAACATGATATTGACTTGAAAGCAGTTGTGGCCGCCTTGCATAAGGCAGGCTTGTTTGTTAAGCCTTCCAAATGTGAGTTCTATAAGGAGGAAGTTACCTTTCTTGGGAACCTCATCCTTAAAGATGGCTACGCAATTCCTCCCAATAGTTGGATGCTATCTGAGAATGGCCAACTCTGACAACCCAGAAACAATTACAGAGTTTCTTGGGAACCATAATTTTTAAAAAAATCCCCGGAACTTTCCCAGCTTGCTGCTCCGCTCCACCCCCTTAGAGGGAATTATGTACCATTCCACTGGAGCCTGAATGCCAACAGGCGTTTGAATCAATCAAAGAGGTGTTTCTATCTCCTCCCATTTTGAAACATGCAGATCCCGCCAAGCTGTATATCATTGCATGTGATGCCTCCTTGGTAGCAGTGGGAGTGGTGTTACTCTAAGAACACAATGGCTTAGAACATCTGATCACCTATATTTCCCAAAAGTCTATCTCTACAGAGCAGTCTTGGGCCATCTATGACAGGGAATTGGCAGCCATAGCATGGGCATTAACTCATTGGGGGTACCTGTTACAGGGTGCTCAACATGAGTTAACAGTCCGCATGGATCACCAGGCTCTCTTGTATTTTCATAAACCCCAGAAATTGGCACACTGACAAGCAAAACCTATTGAGAATTGTGCAATTTCAATTTCAAATATGAATTTGTGAAAGGTGCACTTAATGTACTTCCCAATTTCCTCAGCTAAAACCCCACCCATTGTCTCACAGATTTGGAAGAAGTGAATCTTGTTACCTTTATTCCCACTGCCCAAATTTTAACAATTGTTTACCTCATTGTTTCTTCTGCTGCCCTCACCCCTAATGCCCCGCTTGTGGCTCAGGTCTTAGCTGGTCAAATGGCCTGCCCTGAAGGGGTGGATTTATTCAAGAAATAGACCCTTCAAACCCTAAACACTCTCTGTACTCCTTGGTGGAGGGGCTCATCTATTTTAGGTTGAGAATTTGGGTTCCCCCTCTTTTCCAAACTGATGTATTTCATGCGCATCACGACCCTCCTACAATTGGACATCCAGGCAACAAAAGATGCATTGACCTGGTTAAGCGAACCTATAACTGGGTGGGCTTGACAAAGGAAGTTCCGATTTAAATCGCCAATTGTGTTACCTGTGCTTGTGCAAAGTCAGACCTCTAAGGAAGGAAGGGACATTTACACCCATTACAACAGGCAGAGGGTTCATGGACATTGGTGTCTGTGGACTTTATTGTTAAAATCCCTTGTTCTAATGAGTTCATGGCAGTGATGGTGGTGGTTGATCACTGCACAAGAACTCTCCTTTTTATTCTCTGTGCTTTTGTGATCACATCTGAAGAGACCACTCAGCTCTTCATATGCCATGTGTTCTCGATGTTTGGTCTCCCACAGGAGATCATCAGTGACCATGTACCCCAATTTACAGCGCGTCTTTGGAATGAGCTATTTTTATCTTAAAAATCATCCCATGTCACTTCACTGCTTACCACCCACAATCTGACGGGAAAACTGAGCGTGTTAATCAAATTTTGGAACAGTACTTATGCTGTTATGCTTCAGCTGCCCAGGATACTTGGGCTAATGACCTCCCTCTTGCCCAATTCACTTATAACAACTAAACTCTTGCCTCTATGGGGTTTTCTCCCTATGAGGCAACGTTAGGTTATAACCCCTCCTTTTTGTCAGTCCTTGTATATGTCCAGAAGTTCCTGCTGCTGCAGATCACATTAAGCATATCTGGTCAACCCAGTCCTTAGTTTGGGAGCACCTCACAAAAGCTATTATTGATATAAATAGATTGCAGATCACAAATGGCTTCCCAGCCACAATATCACGGTGGGTTCTCATGTCATGTTGGACACTCACCACCTGCTGATGCTGGTACCTTCCCAAAAGTTTGCAAGCAAACGTTCAGATCCCCACCTGGTGGAGGAAGACTTGGACAATGGTGCGTTTTGGTTGAAACTGCCAGCTTACTGGAAACAGCATCCCATCTTTTACGTGTCTCTAGTCCCTGTTCAAGGGGATCATCCCCACTGAATCCAAAACTATTGTGATTGAGGATGCAGAAGAAGCCGAGGAGAAAACATCTTAGCATCCCACAAATCCTGGCAGTCAGTACAGTATCTCGTAGCCTGGAAAAGGTATCCAGCTTCCAAAACAGTTGGGTTAAGGCTCACAATTGTGCAAACTGCATGCAGCTGGTTGATTCATTTTGCGAATCCCACCCTAATGCCCCCATCCCCTCCCCAAAGTTTCTATGGTAATGGCGATCAAGCTACCAAAGGCGCACAAGAATGTGGCCCTTATGCAGTTTTCTGGCAGTGGTGCCTTCCCTTTGGAAAAAGAAAGGGTGATGTAAGTCCAGGGAACGTCCTCTATGTGTCAACTGAACCCTCTTCCCATTTCCAAACAAAAAGGCTCTGAAGAGGGTGGCGGTACCTCTCATCACCCAGGGAGATCTCACCCACGTGGTAGACAAATGCTGGGTAACAGCCCTCCTCCCCCCCCCCCCCCCCCCCCCCCCCCCCCCCCCCCCCCCCCCCCCCCCCCCCCCCCCCCCCCCCCCCCCCCCCCCCCCCCCCCCCCCCCCCCCCCCCCCCCCCCCCCCCCCCCCCCCCCCCCCCCCCCCCCCCCCCCCCCCCCCCCCCCCCCCCCCCCCCCCCCCCCCCCCCCCCCCCCCCCCCCCCCCCCCCCCCCCCCCCCCCCCCCCCCCCCCCCCCCCCCCCCCCCCCCCCCCCCCCCCCCCCCCCCCCCCCCCCCCCCCCCCCCCCCTCTTTGGGTCCCTTCCCTGGTGCCCACGTTCTCCTCTCCTGAACTTGTACTCCTGATTGGGAAAATTTGAGCTGAAATTGCAAAAAGAAGTTGATCAGTCTGAAAACAAGTGGAAATGAGCTGATGATTGGGATCCACATAGTCAAAAAGGAATTAAGATTGACTCATTGGCTGGAATCACTGACAATTTCAATTTGGTTAATATCTCAATCATTAAAATCAACCCCTTTCTAAAATTGTCAGGTATGATCCCCAATGCATAGGTAGCAGCATCAAACACCAATGGCAATAGTTGAAGCTCCCTCCCAACCAATTGGGCATTGCAGCTGATGCAACACCTTTAACTGAACGAATGGCCCAGTGAATGGCATGGGTGGGTTGGGCATCCTAAACCTGTTCCCAACCAAATGGGACTGCCCCTACATGGGGTGGCCTTGGGGGATTCACGTTGCTTGCCAGGCTAGATGCCGTCACGCCAACTGCTGGAAATGCAGCCAAGTCTCAGTTTGGGCATTCTAGGTTGAACAACAGTGACTCAGCCTGCTGCTTAATTCTTTGATGCCAGTTCCCAGTGAACTTATCTGCCCCTATTCCCAAATAATTTGCCAGTTAGATCAAATTTGAGGAACCTGATCCCAGCTTGTTTCCTTTCCAATTGACTACTATTTAATCAGTTGCATCACACTGAGAAAATTTTTGGTCAATTTTTCTTTCTTAAATTTCTCATTAAAAACCTTTCCTGAAAATTAGTTTTACGTTGAAAAATAAACCGCCTTTTCCGCTGACCCTCACACTTTCCTCAGGGTTAACAGCCATACTTGTCTGGTATTTTATCATGTGCCTATATGAGGTTCTGGCTCACCAGCAGTTTTTGGGAAAATTCCTTTTTAGTTCCATATTCATCATACCAAAAGAAGTGTCTTTGGCATTCTGGTTTGCCGTTTGGGTGCTCTGGCACCTAGGATGGCAGGCCGGTCTAATTCTTACATAATGTTTGCCTGACACCCACAAACACCACTCTCATGGTGCAGTTCAAAGGTTTGCCCACTTATATACCCCCTGCAGTTCTTTACCATGAATTGGTGGAAGGGTTGGAATTTATGGCTTGGACCCTGTTCTGCAGTTTGTGGTCCCTAATGGGGCCAAACACCTTGCCAGCCCTCATGCATTTGCCACGATTTAGCCTACTGAGTGTGAAATTACTCAAGTGATTCCACCTCATTCATTTATTAAATCAGCCCCTGACCATCATTTCTGAGCCCACATCAAAGGTGGGCGGGCAGTTTGCCCTTCCTGTTTTGGGTTAGATCACTTGAAACAGAAGTGCCCTGCTCTTGCAGAAGTTGGGGCTTAGCCCCCACCTCCTCAGCTGCTGGCAAACTTTTCAGCTGCCTACCTAAAATTTTCACATGAGGAATAATCCTTCCACCTCCTCCCTTAAAACCTCTGAGGGTAGCTGAAGCAAATTCAGCCAATCAAAAGGTACGAATTTGCAATTTGAAACCCAATGTCTCAGCTTAACAGAAGCTGAGACCCAAATTTATAAAAACTAAAAATATTACCTCACCTCCTTGTCATGGAAATGGCAGAAGAAGTTTAGACCGGCCTGCCAGTCAGGATGTGTAAGCACCCAAAAAGCAAGCCAGAATGCCAGAGGCATTGCCAACTGAATAAATTGATATGGAGCTGGGCATTGGTAAATGACGAATTGTTGGTGCAGCAACATGGTGAGAATGATCCCAATGACAAACCACACTGAACCTACTCCTGACCCAGGGGGTCTTTCTGCAGGGGGTGGAATCACTGAGATAGTCTCAATGAGTTCCTCGGCATATGGGGCCATTCCAACTGGGGTGGCAAGGAGATGGACTCTCTCTTGCAATTGGTGGACATATGGCCACAAAATACCCATGTATTGCTGACAGAAGTTAATGATAATGGGATTGTAGAGCTAAAAATATTGGACTCTCTGGACCCAATTGATGATGGAGGGGGCCATTGTGACCAAGAGTACTGGTAGAGCCCATCCGGTATGCAGACTGACAGGCCACCAGGGAAATGCCATCAGGGATGTGGTTGGAAGAAAAATAAAAAATGTTGAGTTTTTTTTATAAAATTTTTATTGAAGAAAAAAGGAAGAAAATTGACCAACAGTTTTCTCAGTGCTATGCAACTGATTAAATAGTGGTTGATTGGGGTAGTGACAAGCTGGGATTGGGTCCCACAAAATTTGACCTAACTGGCGAATTGTTCAGGAATGGACAGGTTTGTTCCTTGAGAACTGACATCGCAAAATTTGGTGGTGGGCCAAGTTGTTGTCAGTTTGACCTCAAACATCCAAACCAGGGCTTGGTTGCATTTCTGATGGTTAGCACAATGGCGTTTGGCCTGACAAGTGATGGGAATCCCCCAAGACCACCCCACATAGGGGCGGGTCCATTTGGTTGGGAATAGGTTCAGGACGCCCAACCCGCCCACACTTGGTCACTGAACCGTCCGTTCAGTCAATGGCATCACATCAGCTGCAACACCCAAATTGCCAACAGAGGGCTTTGAACCCTTATCAATGGTGCCTGATGTTAGTTCTATCAGCTTATTGATCAAAATTGTAGCCATTGGGTGATCCAGCTGATACCTCAGTCTTCATGCCTTTCCAGCCATTTGAGATTTGGGGATTGGCCAGATTGCCACTTGAATTAGGCCTGACTGATTTCAATTCGACAATCTTGGTGCAGATTTTGCTAATTCCCCACAACAGTTCTGCTGAGGTGAGTGTGGGTACTGGGGATGGGATCTGAAGCGGAAGGGCTGTTACCCATCGCCTGTCTACTATGTGAGCAAGATCGCCCTGAGTAATGAGGGGTACCACCATCCTTTTTGGTGTTTTTTTATTTGGGAATGGGAAGATGGCCCAATCAAGAGCCAGGGGACGTTCCTCAGGACTTACAGTACCCTTTCCTTTTTCCAAGGGAAGAGCACCCCCACCGGGAAACTGCACCAGAGCCACATTCTTGTGTGCTTTTGGTAACTTGATAGCCATAATAGTCACAATTTTCTGGGGGTGGGGAGCCTTGGGATGGGATATATGGAAAGCTTCAACCAGGTCCATGCAGATCACGCATTTGCGCGCCTTGACCCAGCTATTTTTGTAGGCTGGGTACCCTTTCCAGGCCACTAGATATTGGACAGAACATCACAACTTCTGAGATGCTAGGATGACCTCTACCTCAGCTTCTTCCCCATCATTGAAAATGATTGGCTCTGGTTCTGTGGGAACTGCACCCTTGAAGGGCGACAGCTAGGAAACATGGAAAACAGGGTGCTGCTTCCAATGCGCAGGAAGCTTCAATTGGAACGCCCCATTACCCAATACCTCCTCCACTAAGTGGGGTCCGAGCGTTTACTGGCAAACTTGCAGGAAGGGGTTTGAATTCACAAATGATGGGTATTGAGCATGACATAAGAACCCATCATAAAATCATGACCTGGAAGGTGCTTATGATCCGTGAATCACTTGTAGTCATCAATGGCTTTGGTGAGGTGTTCCTGAACTAAAGCTTGAGTCACTTGGATATGGGCAGCATGATCCGCGGCAGCTTAAACCTCAGGCCACAAGCACGGTCTGACCAAAAATAAAGGATTATAACCCAACGTTGCTTCATAAGGGGAAAACCCCATGGATGCATGGGTCCCATTATTGTAAGTGAATTGAGCAAGGGGCAAGTCATCAGCCCAAGTATCCTGTATTGCCACAGCATAGCAACGCAGGTACTGTTTGAGGACTTGATTGACCTGCTCAGTCTGACCATCAGACTGTGGGTGATATGCCATGGATTGACAGGGGGATATTTTCAGGATTGATAGGAGTTCACTCCAAAACTGCGCGGTAAACTGAGTGCCCAAATCACTGATGATCTCCTGGGAAAGACCAAACATTGAAAACACATGGTGTACAAAAAGACAGGCAGTTTCTTCTGACATAATTGTGGAAGTAAAAGGGATAAAAAGGGAAAATTTTGTGAAATGATCCACCACTACCATCACCGCTGTGAACCCATTAGAACAGGGAGGTCAACAATAAAATCCATGGATGCCGAGGTCCATGGACCTTCCGCCTGCTGTAAGGGGTGCAGGAGGCCATTTTTTCCCCAAGCAATCTGACTTGGCCCTAGCGCAAGTAACACAATTGACAAACAAGCTGGGACCTCTTTGGTTAATCCTGACCAATTAAAGGTTCACTTGATTAAATTGATGCATTTCTTGTTACCAGGATGTCCTACCATGGGGGGATCATGATGTGCACATAATATCTCCAATCGGAAGGAGGGGGAAACCCAAATGTGAGAATGGAAGTAAATGAGTCCTTCCTCTAAGGAGTATAGAGAGTGTTTGTGACTCAAGTGAACCAACTGCACGACCAACTCCATGCCCTCAGGGCAGGCCATTTGACCAGCTAAAACCTGAGCCAATAATGGAGCATTTGGAGCCAACGTGATGGAGGAAACAATAAGGGAAACAATTGATAGAATCTGAGCAGCAGGAATTATGGTAATGAGATCCACTTCCTCAGGTTCTGAGGGACGGTGGGCAGGACTGTGGCTTAGGAAATTGGGAAGTACATTGAGTGCACCTTTGACAAATTCATATTTAAAGTTAAAACTGCACAAGTCCAGATAGGTTCAGGCCTGCTGATGCACCAATTTCTGGGGTTTGTGAAAATACAAAAGGGCCTGATGATCTAAGCAAACCATTAATTTATGGTGGGCACTCTGCAACAGGTACCACCAATGAGTTAATGCCCATGCAACAGCTGCCAATTCCTTATCATAAATGGCCCAAGACTGCTCTATAGCTGTGAATTTTCAGGAGAAATAAGTGACCAGATGTTCAAGACCATCATGCTCCTGGAGCAACACCGCTCCCACTGCTACCGATGAGGCATCACATGCAACAATATATACAGTTTGGTGGGATCAGCATGTTTTAAGATAGGTGGAGACATAAACACCTCCTTGATTGATTCAAACATCTACTGACATTCAGGTGTCCAACAAAATGGTACATTTTTATCCAGTAAGGGGGTGGAGCGGTGCGTCCAACTGGGAAAGTGCTGGGGAAACATTTTTTAGAAAGATGATAGTTCCCAAGAAACTCTGAAGTTGTTTCTGTGTATTCAGAGTTGGCCATTACCAGATTGCATCTAACTTGTTGGGAGGGATTGTGATACCTTCTTTGAGAACCAGATTTCCAGGAAAAGTAACCTCCTCTTTATAAAACTCGCACTTGGAAGCTTTGAGGAACAACCCTGCTTTATGCAAGGTGACCACCACTGCTTCCAAGTCAATAGCATGTTGTTTGGGAGTTGGGGAGTGAACCAGGATATCATCAATGTATGCAATTGCACAAGTAAACTGTAGGTCACCCAGTACATTGTTGATCATCCATTGAAACATAGTGGGAGCATTCTTCAGCCCAAAGGGCATTACGCGAAATTTAAAAATGCCTCACTTCATTTGGATCGCGGTTAACCATTCCTGCCCTTCCATTACCCAAATTTGGTTGAAGGCGTTCACCAGATACAGCTTAGAGAACACACGGGATTTGGTGATTGCCTGACCGATTGTCTGCTCCAGAGGCAATGGGTAGGGATCAGTAACTGTTATTTTGTTCAAATGACTATAATCTATGCAGGGATGGAGAGAACCATCCAATTTTTTTTGCAAAGATGATGGGGGAGGCGATGGGTGAGGTCTCCTTGAACAACAACCTTTTTTCAACATATTGTCCAACCAGGTATTGAGTGCAACTTCTTCCTCCGCTGTATGGGGATACAACAGACAGTTGATGTTCACCAACTCCACGGTTGTTCAAAACCCACAATTGTACCTAGTGTGCTTAGTAGGCGATCCGCCTTTTCCATATCAAAGATTCTTTAATATCACATTAAGTTTTTGTGGAAATCAGCCAGAATGCCCACAGCGGTAACCAGGGTAGTAATAGAGCTGGTTCCTTATATTTTCTTGAGGGTGTTGATCAGAGAGAACTCTCCCTCTGAACCATCATTGGTGAATGACAACATATTAGACTCTAAATGAATCTTCACATGTTGTTAGCGCCACCATCCCAAACCTAAGATTACCAGAAACACCAAGTTTGCCATAGCCAAAAAATAATTGCAGAAGTTAAACCGGTGGATTGAAAAGGGTACCAGTCAGCAAATGACATATGAGGACTGGTACGCAGATGAGGCCACCATTACTGAGGAGCCCACATCCATTTCCAGTTTTAATTGTTGTGCCAGCTCAACACTCATGAAGTTCCCCGCTGCTCCAGTATCCACCAGAGCTTCAAAGGAGACATGATGCAAACCAATACTGATCTTTATAGGTACAAGGAAATAAGAGAATTTCTGTTTATTGGAAGATTTGACTGACTCATTGGTGACTGAATAAATAATGGGTATATTGGGAGTAAGATTGGGGTCCTTTGCTGGAGCGAAAATTGGAAGCACAAGGGCAGGGGAAACAATTTCCTCCATCTGGGCTTAAACAGAATCATTAATAGTTAACTCTGTAACCACCAACTTGGACTCAGAAGTTACAGCAAGGTTGGTATCCAAGCCTACTGCTAATTTAGAGACAAGCGCATCATCTGCATCTTCATTGGGTAATTCTATCATGAAATTCCCCTTTTGATAATGGGAGACATGGCGGGGGAAGGCATTGATAGTATTTGCGGTGGCACATATTTGATTTACTGATCCTTGGATGGTAGACCATACCACATGATGAGCAGAACCCAAATCCAAGCCTGATCTAAAGACTGCCTGAAGCATATTGATAGATAGACCTGACATGGGGGCCAGTTCAAAAAAGGTAGAAATCAAAGAAACCAAACCAGGGGCTTCAGCTACAGCATAAATCAGTCTAAATAAGTGGTCTAATTGGGACACAGGGGGTTTCAGGGCAGCTGACACAACAGCCATCAGTGGGGTGGAGTCTCCTGCTTGTGAGGAAGAGCGCAAAAGACCTCTCACCCAATGGCGGGCATCCCCATCCACAGCATCTAACAATGTGAGACCTTGTTGGGCATGAGATAATGCAGAAGCGTTATTAAGTGCAATTGCTGTATGCATTTGCACTTTGACAAGTGCATCAAGAACCTGATTGGCGATCTCCTGGGAGGGGACACTCAATATTCCCTCTGGGCTGGAGGAAGGAGGAGGAGATGCAATCTGCGCAGCTTGGGTGGATTGAAGAAGATTTCCCAAGGTAGATCAGATACTTCTCCTAAAATCAGAAAGTGACCAAATGAACAACAAACAGCAAACTGCTGATTGCACATTCATTTGGTAGAGAGTAACCACTGCAGTGCCCAGTTTGAAGAACAAGGTGGAAGTGGCTGGAAATAATGGTTGGTTGATCATGTCATGGAAATGGCAGAAGAAGTTTAGACTGGCCTGCCAGTTGGGATGTGTAAGCACTAAAAAGCAAGCCAGAATGCCAGAGGCATTGCCAACTGAATGACTTGATATGGAGCCAGGCATTAGGAAATGATGAATTGTTGGTGCAACAACATGGTGAGAATGATCCCAACAATGAACCACACTGAACCTACTCCTGACCCAGGGGGTCTTGCTGCAGGAGGTGGAATCACTGAGATAGTCTCAATGAGTTCCTCAGCATATGGGGCCATTTCAACTGGGGTGGCAAGGAGATGGACTCTCTCTTGCAATTGGTGGACATATGGCCACAAAATCCCCATGTATTGCTGACAGAAGTTAATGATAATGGGATTGTAGAGCCAAAAATATTGGACTCACTGGACCCAACTGATGACGGAGGGGGCCATTGTGACCAAGAGTACTGGTAGAGCCCATCCGGTATGCAGACTGATAGGCCACCAGGGAAATGCCATCAGGGATGTGTTTGAAGAAAAAATAAAAGTTGTTTAGTTTTTTTTGGTGAAATTTTTATTAAAGGAAAAGGAAGAAAATTAACCAACAGTTTTCTCAGTGCTATGCAACTGAATAAATAGTGGTTGATTGGGGTAGTGATAAGCCAGGATCAGGTCCCATAATTTTGACCTAACCAGAAAATTGTTTGAGAATGGACAGGTTTGCTCCTTGAGAACCAACATCGCAAAATTCAGCGGTGGGCTGAGTCACTGTCAGTTTGACCTCAAATGTCTGAACTGGGGCTCAGTTGCATTTCTGATGGTTGGCACAACAGTGTTTGGCCCAATGAGCGATGGGAATCCCCCAAGGCCACCCCACATAGGGGCAGGTCCATTTGGTTGGGAACAGGTTTAGGACGCCCAACCCGCCCACACTTGGTCACTGAACCGTCCGTTCAGTCAATGGCATCACATCAGCTGCAACACCCAAATTGCCAACAGAGGGCTTTGAACCCTTGTCAATGGTGCCTGATGTTAGTTCTATCAGCTTATTGATTAAATTGTAACCATTGGGTGATCCAGATGATACCTCAGTCTTCATGCCTTTCCAGCCATTTGAGATTGGGGATCAGCCAGATTGCCACTCAAATTAGGCCTGACCAATTTCAATTTGACAATCTCAGTGCAGATTTTGCTAATTCTCTGCAACAGTTCTGCTGAGGTGAGTGTGGGTACTGGGGATGGGATCTGAAGCGGAATAGCTGTTACCCATCACTCGTCTACTATGTGAGCAAGATTGCCCTGAGTAATGAGGGGTACCACCATACTTTTTGGTGTCTTTTTATTTGAAAACGGGAAGATGGCCTGATCAAGAGCCATGGGACATTCCCTGGAACTTACACTCCTGCCCAATTGTCATCAGTTGCAGGGCCAATCATGCCCAACCTCAATCTTTTGATGTGCTCAATTGGGTTAATGATGATGATTGTCCACATAGGATGGACCTGGTGTTTGAACGGGAGAATTTTTAAATTCTTCTTCTGAAATGGCTCCTCACCATTGTTTTAGCCCAAAAAAAAGGCTGTCCCCAATACAAACCACTTTTTGATTTGACAACTGAAGTAGCAGCTGCCCCCAACAACACTCTGTTGCAGCATAGTATCCAATCTATGTTGGGCCCTTTGAAAAATGGTTTCTCTGGACCAAAATTTCCTGATAATTTTCCCTTTGCTGCCAAACAAGGGATCATTGTGATGGGTCATAAGGCCATTGAATTATCTATCCAAGCTGCTCAAACATGTGGCTTAAACAGTGGTAAATCATCTGAAGAAAAAACTGATTTTGCCTGCCTGCCAAGTTTGCTCCTGCATGTGGAGAAAACTTAACTGATTATATTGATGCTTTAAATACTGAAGATTTTTTTGTGAGTCCAATATAACTATCTTCAATCTTCAACCACATGCAGGTGATGCACCAACTCCATTTCTGTCTGCTCTGGCATGATCCCTCAAACATCCAATTTGCCCCCTTCCCCCTCAGTTATGCTAGGCTAGGGGAACCTAGTCTAGCATACTAGAGGTTAATCAGGTTTTTTAGCAAATTTTGCTCCATTTTTTCCTGCCTTTATTTTTTGTGATGATAAGAAGGGTCTCATAGTCCCCTTATCTTGAATAAATGATTATTTGACATATCTTCCAAACTACTAAATCAACTTCTACTTAACCTGCCAAAAGTATTTTATTAATTAGGTGAACCAAATTGCAGGTTTTTAAAATATATGAACCTAACATCCAGATACCCGTGCTTCACTACAGTATTTAGCTTATCAGATGATAAGCTCACATTGTAGCCTATAGGCTGTGCCAGCACTACTCTCAAGCCATTCAGACTAACAGCTTCACTGTTGCCCTCGTGGCTGGTGAGCTGATTATCCTAAGTAATTTACTTAAACTCTAATACTGATTTTTGTTAGTTTCAGGTGAGCAATTTGGTGAATTATTAGATAATATTCGCCAATTCTCACCCACTCAACCAAATAGATTGAACCCATCAGGCTTGATAATTTCAGATACGATCTTATTTGCCAATTCTCACCCACTCACCCAAATAGATTAAACTTATTAGAATTGATTAGCTTCAGGTGAGCAATTAGGTGAAATATTAGATAATATTCGCAATTCTCACCCACTCGCCCAAATAGATTTAAACAATCAGGCTCGATAATTTCAGATTCGATAAGATTCGCCAATTCTCACCCACTCACACAAATAGATTGACCCTATCAGACTCGAAGGTTTCAGATGTTAGTCAGTGAATATGTCAGTGAATGTGTTTTATTAAGTAGATTGTGCCAGTTGTCCAAAATCACCACAAATGTATGTGGACTGTTTTAACGAATACCATAATAAGCTGTAACATAAAATAGTTTAGC
Organism: Massospora cicadina; assembly: GCA_022478985.1. NCBI lineage: Eukaryota > Fungi > Entomophthoromycota > Entomophthoromycetes > Entomophthorales > Entomophthoraceae > Massospora > Massospora cicadina. The sequence continues at coordinate 156,016 of JAKSZP010009202.1, forward strand.
ATAAATATAGATTAATAAAAAGTTAGTATAATTAGAATATTTTGAATATTATTAACTTGTATCCTCTACCCACACAGCTAGGAACTTCATTTTGCATGCTTTTTTTATGTAACCCTTCAGAGCTCAGATGGTGGTTTTGGGTAGTTTTTTACCTTCAAATCATTTAAGACGTCACATTTGAATTTGCTATTAGTGATGCTAAACCTACGAATTTTCATTAATATGTTCATCGCTCTGTCACCAAAATATATGATGGGGCCCCATGAAAGCATACTTGTCACCTATATTTGGGTGACATAGCGACAAAAGTGTTAAAATAGTTTGCTATTGGGTGCCTATGAACTAAGGCGAACCTCCATATTAACCTTTAAATCCTAGCTTATACGGTTTAGGAGATATGATGGAAGGTGGTTAGATAGATAGATATAGATTTATAGACCAGGTGTACACCTGTAATCACAAGCCAAGACGGAGTAAAAATACCGTAATGGGTTCATAACCTTTTATGGTTAGGATGAATATAATTCTTTCTATCCCTCTTATCATTACTCAATTAAAGATATGGAGTTAAAAGAAAATAAATAGATATAGATATGGGCCATCTAGTACTAAAAAAAATAGATATAGATATGGGGGAGAGTATTTTTAATTAAAGACTTTATTTTAAATTCAGAAGGGAAGGGTGGTTAGCCTGGCGGGTAAAACTTCTTCCAACCTAGTGCAGGTTTTGCTCAATACAAGTTCGAAACCTGTACTGGCTAGAAAAATTCTCGATGTGGTGTATTTGTCCCAAGGTCAACCCACCTCGAATACCTTTTTTTCTTTTTTTTTAAATTCGGAAGGGATGTGAAGTTAAAATATTTAAGTCCAAACATGGATCAAACTAACATTGATTTAACCACACCTAGGATAAGGTAGGTAAGCCAATTTAGGAAGGTGAAAAGGTATCTCCAAGTTTCACTGGAATTCTTTAGGGTAAAGGTATTGAGAATGTTAAGGTTTAAGACATCTTGCTCCATAGCCAATTATGCGTATTTAGCGAAGGCTAAATTAAAACCTTATGTACCTAATTCTTTATCCACCATCTCAGATGAACCAAATCTCAATTTTACTGGCTTAAGTCTATCTTAAAGATAAGTTTCATAGCTTTTTTAGATTTCACTTATGGTTTAGATCTTTGATCCATCAGCAAGGTTTTACACTGGGGTAATAAATAAGCTAGAATAATTTAGGGTCTTTCATTTTTGGGTATTGGATTGGACTTTTATCCTTTGGATAAACTCCTTCAGATTGGTTTAAGAAGGGTGGAATCTTTAGACATCAAGATCAAACCCGTTTAGATTTAGCTATGGATCCTCAAAAACTTAAGCCTACAGGTGGAAATAGCTTTAACCGATCCTGGCCGGGATTTGTTTGAGTGGACCCAGGAATGGCTTGAGAGCATTCTGAAAAGGATTAGCACAGGAGGGTGGATGTTTAAAGTGAGCAGATAAGATGAATATTCTATGGGTTGATCTCACAGTTTATAATTCACCGAAGGGCTAACATAAGCTGCCTGGTAGGTAAAATCTGATGGGAGATCTGACACCGATCGGTTTGAAGTTCGGTGGCTTAGGGTGGAGAGAATAGCTTAACTTACAACGGCTAAATTCATAAACGCGGTTAACGGTTTGTTCGGTTTAGGTTGAGTCGGGACCTGCCTAAAATGGGGACTAATTTTATATCGAATTTAAACGTAAAATTCCATTAGAACCCTTCGCCTAAACAAAATGGGTAAAACCTTGATTGAGAATTACACTGGTTTAGAGCCAGTGGAGTGGCCACCCACCTGGAGGCAAAGTCAGTATTTAACCTTGGCCGTTGGACCAACCAACACCAATGTTATTGAGAGAGCCGAACCAAGGAAGAAGAGGGGAGAGCAAGCCATTTATAAGTTTCACCCGCAAGCTCTACAACATGGTCAGTGACCCAATTGAATGGGCTATCCAATGGAATCAAGCTGGGGATGGCTTCTATGTGCTAGACATCAACCAGCTGTGTGAGTACACCTTCCCAAAATACTTCAAGCATAACATCTGGCCCAGCTTCACCCGGCAGCTCAACATGTATGGGTTTCAACGCACCAGCAACCACCAACTGGCTGAGCCCAAGCTTGAGTTTAAGCACCCCAACTTCAAGTATGATAACCCCAAACTTTTATGCTTTATTCAGCGGCGTGTAGTGTCAGCTATGCCAGAATTCCCCAAGAGCTACAGCAGGGTTGAAACCCAGGACCCTGAGGCTTTGATCACCTCGCTTCACCTTCAACTGGGGCGCCAAGAGGAGGCCATCCATCATACGTTGCATATCCTTACAACCGCCCTTGCCCACCCTGGAAACAAACACACTGAAATATCTAAAGCCATCTACACCCTCCATCACACCCTGGATACCCACCTGATGCCATCTCCGAACAAGCCACTGATGGCTAGACACCAGGAATTATCGCTCCCAAGTTTGCATGACTACCTGCCCTCATCACCTTTGGACAGCAATTTTATCAAACTTCCTCCGCTTCGCTTCTCTTAATATAAAGTTTACTAATTCTACCCCTCATCAAATCTTGATGGATACTCTGATAAGCTTCGAGTTGCATTTTATAGTATGGTATTTCAAAAGATAATTTAAATTTTATTCGAGGTGGGCTGACCTGGGGATGTACCGCACCGATTGAGGGAAATTGAATGAATGGCAAAGGAGGATAAAATTTGGAAAAAACTTTATGCGCGGCATATGATAGGCCAGGAACTCCATGGACCGCCTTTGCTATTTGCTATCTCGGTTCGGGGCATTGGTGCGCAAAGCCAACACAGTCATAGTTGTCCCCTACCCAAAGTTCCTGCACCGGAATCGAACTTGGGGAGGCAGTGGTAGAAGTCCCTATTCTATCACTGGGGTATCCTCCCCTTCAAAAGATAATTTGTGATACCGATTCTCATCTCACAATACCCTTATAATTTATATTAAAAGTGTCATAATTTAATTAGATGGTATATTTATCTTTATGGCAACTGTTGGGTAAAGATGAGCCCATTACTAAAGTGGTGGCTTTGGATCTAAATGATCAAACTGTTAAAGTGGTGGCTTTAGCTCTAAACTATTAGGTGATCGAGCAAAGAATTCTAACCCAGGTTCAAAACTGGAATTTTCTTCCTCATTAAACAGCCAATTTAATCTTTTACTCGGAACCCACCTCTAAATCCAAGTGAAAGATTTAAATCTAACTTCAGGTCGATCTAACCAAAACAGCTGTAGGAAAGGCGATTGGTCTATTTAGCCATTCTTGATAAATCACATGATTTATCAGGTACTAGCCGATTCACCTGTGCTTCGCTACGGTGTCTATAAAATTTCAAATTTCAAATTTCAAATTTTCAATTTATCAATTTAGATTTTATACTATAGATAAACAAAACCACTCAGCCAAATCTAATTGCTCAATCGAATCAACCAAAAACCACCAACTACTCAGGTAAGCCTAATTGAACATATCAAAACAACCAATAACTAATCACACCTCAAAACTAAACTATGTCCTATCGATTCGACCAAAAGCCATTAACCACTCGGCCGAACAAAATAAGCCTATCGAATCAATCAAATAACACCAAACTGCTACCCGAAACATCTCTCTATATTTAAAATCATTGTGTACGTGAATCTTCCAAACTACTAAATCAACTTCTACTTAACTTGCCAAAAGTATTTTATTAATTAGGTAAACCAAATTAGGCAGGGTTTTAAAATATATAAACCTAACATCCAGATACCGGTGCTTCGCTACAGTATTTAGTTTATCAGATATGGTAAGCTCACATTGTAGCCTATAGGCTGTGCCAACACTACTCTCAAGCCACTCAGACTAACAGCTTCACTGTTGCCCTCGTGGCTGGTGAGCTGATTATCCTAATTACTTAATTTACTTAAAACTTTAATACTGATTTTTGTTTAGTTTCAGGTGAGTAATTTGGTGAATTTATTAATACCAGCATACAACACCATGTTCATTTTGTTCCTTTTTTGTTTTTGTCATGTATCAGAGATGGCGTTGTATACAGATTTTAATTTTTTGTGATTTTCTTACTTTTCCAATGCACAAGGAAACTTCTCAAGGCTGAGATGAACAAAAAAATTCATCAAAATCAGTCAATCCGTTCTCGAGATATCATCAAAAAAGCTGTTCCATACAAAATGTATGAGAAAATGAATTTTCTTCATAAATTTTTTTTCGTGAATTTTTCCCATGTTTTAATAGTTATTCTGCTATTCGGGGTGGAGACAAATCCAACAAATCAAAGATCATAAAAATCGGTCCAGCCATTCTTGAGTTATAAATGGTGTAACTAACCCAACTTTGTTTTATATATATAGATTTAAAGGGTAACAAAGAGCTCTTTATTAAATGGATTAGATATATAAGCTTAGAAACTAATAGCTGTGCCCATCCCTTTGTAACTCAAATCTATATGATCTTAATACAACCTTCTCTATTGGTTGAATTATCTTTAAGATGGGTTTTAGTATGTGACTAGATTTGCTTGCTCTTTATTATAATCAAATCATATCTTATAATATATAGAAATATATTAAATTATTTTATAAAGCAATATAATATATATCTTCTAATAGATATATACTTATATTACTATTCTTTTTTAAGATTTATCAATAGCAGGAACTACTCAGATAACCACCTAAATCTCTTTTAATTCCATATTATTAATTGAATAATAGTATGAGTGATAGACTTTCTTTCTTGTAACAATCACTTTAGTTACTAAGATTTAATTTGAATAGCAAATTTGGATAATCATATACAGGAAAGATGGGTGACTTTATCAATAAAAATAATACAATATGGGTGAGCATTACAGCGAGCGGTGCATTTAATGGTGTAACTAAGGGTAAGAAATGCCCTGGAGGGGGACCAGGAACCCAATCCACAAAGAAATTGCAAACTCAGATACTGTCTGGGTTTATGGTATTCACTGTAAAGTATGCACAATATATGTACATTCAGTTCAACCAACCCTTATCAAAGGTGGAGCACAGGATCAGACTCTTCCTTAGGGATGAGTCACTGACCCTGTGGGAGAAAACATGTGAGGCACAGCCCTCACTTTTCCCTCATGTGGTGTACATAGCCACCAACAACATGGGCTGTGGCTGGATCAATATTGGTTTCAAAACAGCCAATGAAGCTGATGCTACAGCAAAAGTCTGTGTGGAAATTGCCCTCCCCAAGGGCAAAAAATTGTGCACACTGTGCACACCAGATGGAACAAAGTGAAAATTTTGTTCATCTCTTTTGACTCACTCCCCACCAACCTTCCTCATAAGGTAATCAAGGAGGAGCTCCGCAAAGGTCTCGTGGCCTACAGAGAAATTCAGCAAATTGAATCACAGCAATTTCACCTGATACCCAACCTGTGCACAGGCAAAGCTATTGCTTTAATCAACCCCTTCCCAGAAGTGGAAGAGGACTTATCCAGAATTCCCTGCACAGCAGAATTTCACTTCAAAGATGGGGCCAGTCAGCCGCATTCCAAGTTACACTGGAACATGCACCGCCCATTTGCAACCACTGTGGCTCACTGGGCCACAAGGAACATGCATGCCCTGTGAAAGAGGGCTTAATGGAAAATGATTATTGTGAGGAAGCAATGTACGAAGATAAGGAAACTTCACCAAAGTGACTGAAAGTCACCACCCATTCCACTGGGGTAAAGATGAACTATACTCCATTGTGGACCCAGTTACAAGCAAACAATGTAAAGTGGCACAAAAAGCTCACAATTGAGCAGCGGCTGAAGCAGCAGCACACGTGGAGTCCGCCATTAACCTCAGACAAATTTGGGAGGATATTTCAGATATTCATTGAACCAACCAATCAAAACAATATGCCCAGGTCAAAAATTTTCACAGTAACCTGACTGAGTCACAAAGTGACATCAGTCATGCACATACTGAGGAACAATGCAACCACAATTTTGGCGAAAATGCGGTGCACAATTCACCAAAGTCAAACCTCAAAAATATAAAATCCAATCAACAATCTGCATCAAATCAACATGAGACCTGTGCAGGAAAAGTTGACGCAAATGCAAAAAACTGCAATTCCATTGAATCATTGGGTCAGATCAAGGGAACCAACAATGGCAGTGAAAGAGTTGGAGTACAGATGTGGAGCATGGCTAAATTGAGCTGTGGTGGGATAGGGCCAGAGGGCCCTCCCAACTGCTCCTGAGATGCCACAGGCACCTCAGTGTCAATAGGGATGCTAAACATTGTGGGAGCCAGGGCTCATATGTCCCAAGCCAAAAAGCTGGAATTCCTGCAAAACCTCTTGTAGACATCTTGGCCATCCAAGAAACCCACTGTCTACAAGGGTTAGAAGGATCCTGGACAACCAGGTTTACACCATCACAATCAGTATGGATGTCTCACTGTGGGGTGATCATCCAAAACAACAAAAAATTCAAAATTACAAATTTGTCATCACACTTGCATGGTCAAGTCCTGTAAGTAACAATCACATGCCAAGAGGAAATAATTTTGATAGCATTATCTATGCACTGTGCACTGCAACTGAGAGAAAACAATTTTTTGAAAACATTCCTACTCTCACCCTCCCACCAGATACCATTATGTTAGGCGATTTCAACTGCTGGGATAACCCTGATACAGATTGATGGCCTAATCCCAAGGGATACCCACCTGGACACATCAAATTCCGCACAATGAAGGCATCTCTTGGCTTACAGGATGCTCTTCCCACCAGTTTACCACTCCTTCCCCACATGATGCAGCCCAACATATGTGAGGGAGTGCTCATATTGATGAGTCGCATTGACCACATCCTCATCCCACAATCCCACCGCTCAAGAATCTCCAAATTTACAACAAAAAATATCAATTTTTCTGACCACCAATTGATTACGGTGCAGTTAGCGCCAACCCAATACCACACACAGGTGTCACCTTGGAGAAAGCTTTACCTGGAAAATATAAAATTGCCTGAGATATCTGACTGGGTTGAAAACAAAGCTATGAACCCAGAATTCACAGCCCCATTCACTTCAGATCCTATCAAAATATGGGAAAATTTCAAAAAGGATTTAATCAACAAAACCTGACATATTGCATCACATAAGTACACCGCGGACATAGCCACAATCAAGCGTACCTTGGCAGAACTAGACCACCTGGAAATAGATACTCCAAGATCTGGCTATAGCCCCAACTGGGGATGCAAATGGGCAGAAATATCTGCCCAACTTAACAATCTCATCTTTGAACACCAACACAGAATCAAAGTATCAACAAAGGTAAGTTCATAAAGGAAGGTGAAACCTGTTTGACATACTTTTTCTGCCAATTCCACTCCCACAGAAGCCAGCCTGCATGCACACATGTCTGCAAGACCAACAGCACTGTGGCAACTGACCCTGAGGAGGTCAAAGTGGAAGTACACCGCTATTACACCAAACTATATAATGAAACGCCAACAAATTCACAAAAAATTAAAGAATTTATACAAGCTGCCAAGATACAAAGTACAACACAAAAATTACAATATACTATCCCTTATTACACGGGAGAAACTTTGGGAAACAATTCGCGGTGCACCATGTAGGAAATGCCCAGGCCTGATGGATACCCTACAAATTTTATAAAAAATATTTTCAACAAATCGCCCCCCTCCTATTGGCGTCTATGAACCAGAGCTTGTTGGAAACACGCCTATTACCAGAAGGCCATGAATCCTATGTTATAACCTTGTATAAAAAGGGTGACAAGTTGGATCTGGACAACTGGCGCCCAATTGCACTCTCCAATACTGACACAAAAATTCTAACAAAAATTTTAGCAGCCAGATTAGGCACAATTGCCTCTGACGTCCTATCACCCAACCAGTTTGGGTTTATACCAGGGCGTTCAATCTGGAACAACATTCACCCTGTTGCAAACATTTGTCAATCCAAAGCAACTGGTGCCCTGGTCTTCTTGGATCAGGAAAAGGCGTATGACCGTGTTAGCTGGTCATACCTAAAAGAATGTCTACATGCCTTCAAACTCCCACCAAAATTTTGTAAAATGGGCGATGCTCCTAACAGAATCTGCAACCATGGCTGTATGTGGCCCTGGATTCCTAACAAACAAGATTAAACCACACAGAGGGCTCAAACAAGAGGATCCCCTCAGCCCACTGCTATACAATTTCAGCTTTGACCCACTCCTCTGAGTAACTGACTCACGTCCCATGGGGACAACCGCACAAGGACAACCAATAGTCAAGATACTGACCTTTGCGGATGACTGCATAGCAGGTATAGCAAACAATGAAGATGCCTGACAGCTGGAACGCACTCTAGAGGAATACTCCAAGGTGAGCAATGCATCGCTCAACAAAAGAAAGACAGAAATTATCATCTTAGGCAAATACACAAACAACTGGGCCACAACATAAGAGCCTCATACCAACACATGAAGAAAAAAACCCAATCATTTTACCCTTTGCAACACCTCCCACCACCACTCCTGTCTGACACTTTGGAATTTGGCTAGAATCAGGGGGATATGCTAATGAGACAATGGAAAGTAACCTGTTACAACGGGTATCCAAACGCGTTTCCTCCCTCAAGGGAAGAACCCCAGAATTAACAGGACGAGTTACAGTTGCTAACTCGCTCATCCTCCCAATACTGTGGTACCAGGCCCACGCGATTGCCTTCTCACCTACCTTTATAACCTCAATATGCGCGCTTATCCAGGGCTGGCTGTGGACCAGCTCTCACCCTCCTATACAGATGGAAACACTATTTGGCCCACGCTCAAGCGGAGGCATGGTACTAATAGATTTTGAGAGCCACGCCAATCACATCCTAGGTACCTGGATAAAGGAAATTCTTGCTCCAGACCTCCCGCAACAACATTGGTCCAGAGTAGCAAGGACTAACTTTGCACAGGCGCTCAAATTAACCAACTCAAATAGTCCACCCAGAATACTTTCATACCTTGCCAAGCACCCTACTGCAACGGGTCCACATGGAACCTCCCTCATTTCAAACATATCCTCCAAACTATCCGCCATATGGGATGGACCATAGAGAACACAGGTACTATACAGGGAAGGGGACGACCCAGCCCCCAATTTAAATTAAGAAACCCAGAAAACCACCCCAGAGAGATATGCTCGCAACAACCCCAAGTATAGCTAGGATAGAATACCTAGATATGTTGGACATTCCCTATGATTTAACCACACAGAAGGCAATGTGGAAAATGACTCACCACCCACTCCTACAGCCAAGGATAAGAGCAAACGCCTGGCGCTTTTTGAGAAGGACCTATAGGATGGCGGACCATTCCAACTCCCTCCACAAAACATGTGCAGTATGTGGAGGGAGGGATCCCTACATCACCGCCTAGAAACATGCCCCCCAACCAAAGCTATATGGCAGGAAGTCACACGCCTGCTTAAGATCCAAAACAAACAGGAATTCTCAATATCAAAGAGCATCTTTGCGCTCCAGATCGAGTCACCAATCCCATCTACCCTCTGTTCCCTAATAATACCCATTGCAATGTGGACAATACATACGATTGCATTAGATGCGTTCAAGGGCACAGTCCCAGCCATTCATGGGATTATCAACAGATTCCATGTCCACTTACTAGAGCACTTCCAAGCCTGGCTCTATGGATATATGAGACCAAGGCAAAAAGCGCTCATAGAATCATGGTTCCCACTCTGGTTCCTCCACACAGACTCTTTCCTTCACATCTGCTCCATAGCAGGGGAAACCCCCTTGGAGTAGTGCACCAACCCCCATACCTGGTAGTCCCGCTGGCAACAAAGGTACCTTGAGTACCCTGGGGTGCCCAACTTTATATTTGTCAGTTATTTCCTTAGTTTTACGTACATTTGGTAATGTCCGTCCCCTGGTCAGCTTACCTTGGTTAAGTAAAAATAATATGAGTGATGGAGGAAACAATGTTTATCTGAGCCATTACAGGTTTTGAACCTGTAATGATATTTTACTCTACCCTTAGCTTGTGGTTACAGGTGTATACAACTACACCTATTTTTTATTATAAGAACTCCATACTTTATCAAAAAATTTTAAGGGAAAGTAAGAGGGGAGGGTGGAATACAGGCAATTCGGCCAAGGGTAAAAAAGACTGGGAGTTCAGGCTGTTAGAGTTCCAGCATCTCCAACCATTGTTGATCAGTGATTGCCATCGCTAGCCACAGTTCTAGCATTGGTGGGCTTACAGGCCATTTGATTCTCAGTTGATTAGTTGCCTCATCATGTACGATGAGCAATCCAGTGGGGAAAGCCAAATGTGCAGCTTTATAACACCTGGGGATTAGGCACAAAAATTTTGAGATCTGACAGAGCTGATTGGAAACAATCTGAATGGTCTTCAATACCAAACCTTTGTGGTGGGGGTGCTCATTGCTCAAAATCTTGGCAATGAGTGCACAGTGAATTACCCATACACAATAATGGTAAATAAAGGCTTGTAGTTGGATCAGAGCCGTTCTAAGGGTTTTTGTGAAGAAAAGATCCTGAGATGGATGTATTCCCATTGGCAATTGTTTGCCTGATAGGATGTGTCACATCATGGACCAGTATTTTTTGAACATGGTGCATTCATAAGAATGGTGGGCAATGTCTGCTTCTGGTTCAGTGCATATGGGGCCCTCTTTGTGCTGGTAGTCCAGTCCGCTGTGCTTGCCTGATTTGAATGTCCAGTTTAGGCTCCACCAGGTTACTAAACACTGTTTGGCCATTACCAAATGGGAGTTCAGGCCCAAAATCAACTCCTTTGTTGGGTAGTTGGTGTCATAGCCTTTGGTAGTCCATTCATTTAGGAATTATGGATGGATGGGCGGATTGCATCCCAGTTTAAGGATCCCCATATTCTATCAGCATCAATTTGTACCTTATTTTGATTGACTTGGTTGCGTATTCACTGGCGATTTGATTATGCTCCTCCCAGCTCATTGTGGAAATCATTGCAGAATTACAGTCTTCAATGTCCTTTGAATTTGATCAGCATCTCGGGCCAATCACTCAAATGACCATCTGCCTAGCGCACAGCCCAATTGCATAGTCGCCAGTACTTTGGAGTACCCTTTTGGGAGGTTATCCATGGGTGGTGCACCATCCATTCACATATTGAGTGGGGTGAGACTGGCTCTTGAAGACCTTGGGCTCTTGCTCAGTTCATGCCCCACACTAGGTTCAGGCAGCACATGTGCGTCTGTGTTAGCTTGAGGAATGACTTCCCCATATTTTCTGGGCATGAGACTCAAAGTCTAGGAGGCCCATGCCTCCTTCATTCTTTGGTTTCAACAGGGCTTCCAGCGGTATAGGCGCCACCTTCGCCTTGAACCACAGGAAGGTTCAGAGCATTGTCATGATTTTCTTCTCTAGGTTTGGGCTCATTGGCAGCACATGAGCAATGTGCCACAACTTTGAGAAGATGAATACATTAATTGCCTGCACTTTCTCCTCAAGGCATAGTCTGAAGTTCTTCTAACATGTCATTCAAATCGATAAGCTTGACAATACTTCCTGTTCAGTCTCCAGTACCGCTGGTCCCTTATTGTTGAATAGTATCTTGAGGTATCAGATTGTCTGGGAGTTCATGATCGGCATTGTGTAAGTTGGTGGGCTGAAGTTCAGATTGCCAATCCTCACCACTGAGGGTTTTGCCAAGTTGATTTTTGCGTTTGAAGCTAGCTGGTAAAGGTTTAATAGTTCCTTTGCACCCTATAGGTTGGTCGTTGAGCTTATGCCTACTACCATGTCATCAGCAAATGCTAGCACCTTCAGTGGCATTTGATTAGGGTGGACTAGGCCCCAGAGTTTCACATCCGCTGCTTCCAGCAGAATGTTGGCTGCAAAATTAAAGAGTATTGGTAACATAGGGTCGCCTTGTTGGAGACCCTGCCCAACTGGATTTCATTGGTTATGCCATCTGAGACAATCACCTTTGTTACCAGGCCCAAGTACAGCGTCGTTATCCATGCTCAAAAAGTGTTGGGGATACTGAATGCCTTTAGTGCCTTGTGTAGGAATGCCCACGCTACTTGGTTGTATGCCTTTTCCATGTTGAGGAACATAAGGTAGCCCTTCTCACTACCCCTCACATACTGGAGTACGCTTTGGACTGAACCAATGCTGTCCCATATACTCTAGCCTTTGACAAAGCCGTTCTGGGCTTTATGGAGTGTGCGCAGTGCCATTGCCATCAGCTGATTAGATAGTATGCATGTGAGCATTTTATAATTGGTGTTTGATAGTGCAATCAAGTGCCAGTTCTGAAGTTGATGTCAGAGTCCCTTTTTGTACAAGAGTACAATTTGGGTCTCTTGGCCCCCAGAATTTTTGGCCATTATGTAAACTTTGGTTAAAGAGGGCCTTGAGCTCCAGCGCAATGCGGTCGCGGAATGTGCTGTATATTTCTGCGCACATATTGTTGGGGCCTGGTGCTTTCATTTTTGGAAACTTCTTTAGTGCCCTCTTAACTTCATCGATGAAGATTTTGGTGGATAATTTGGTGACATCTTCTGACATACAGCCCCCCAGTGCCAGCTTGGTCAGGTCAATAAGGGTATTTGTCATTAATTTGCTCATTTCTTGTTATCATGAAAGATCACTGTAGAATTTCTCAACCTCACGCTTAAACATTTCTGGGTCTGTTGATACTCCCCTTCCGCTGTCTCCACTTCCCATACCCTAGCCTTGCTTCAAAGTTCCATGAGGTGCTTCAGGCCCTCTTTGGTTATTGTCCCCACTAGGCTCTGATATTGGTAAGTCACATTGGTCCATCTTCGAGTCTTGCTTCATTATGGCCCAATACTTTTTGTGTGTTGTTTGGTACTCACTCCACCAGTCTTTGCTGTCCCACCGGGTGAGCCTCAGCCTCAGCCTTTATAATTTATACTTCAGCTGCTTTGCGGTGGCAGTTCACTTGTAGGAGGTCACTTTTTTCAAACTTCATCCTATCATGATTCAGTTTTGCTTTGATCCAAGTACATTGTTTTATCAGTTCCAACTCTGGGCAGCTGTCCAGATATGTTACCAGTCAAACCAGTCCAGCGTCAATTTTTCAGTGCCATTCCCCACCCCTCAGCGTGGCTGGTGCCAGTTGCCATTCGCGGTTCCTTGTGGGTTCATTGAGATCAATATCCATGCAGATGACCATGTGGTCACTTTCAGCATTTATGCTGACCACACTGTTGGACGTCATCATCTTGAGATCCAATGACACTAGGATGTAGTCTAAACATGATATGGACTGTGGGGATCCAGCGGAGTTGTATGACCATCACATTAAGTTGGCTGAGTCATCGTCCTTTTTGTCAATTGTTAGGCACATCCCCAATTTGACTAGGTAATCCAGCATCTCGTCAGCCTTTCTGTTGGGATGTTCTCTCATTGGGAATGTACCCCGCTTGCATTTGTCCAACAGTTCAGGTCTCCTACTATTATGGTCATCACTTCAGATGGCACCTCCACTAAATATTCCCAAAAAATACGGTTTTTGTGGAGTTTTGGTGGAGTGTAGACTGCTACCACTTGTATGCTATTGCCAGTTTCTCTGTTTGTAGCCATCACTATCAAGATCCTTCTGGCGTGAGTTTCCTCCACATATTCCAGATCTATTTTCTTATCCAATGCAACAATTGCCACATGGTCCATCCAGAGGGCTTGGTAGCCTATTTGGCGGGACCACAGGTGGTTCTTTGCGTCTTGGTTTGAGCTCAGCACCATTTCCTTTTGTTTACTAGCTTGCATTTCTGAAATAAAATTAAGTTGATATTATTATTAGTTTTTAAATGGTGCATTTTCCTCCTCCTCATTTATATGCTCGCCATCCCCGAGCTTTTGTGGTCATAATCCTCATTTCTGGCTGCTTGACCTATGGGTATGAGGATTAGCATTATCTGGGTTATGGATCGAGTCATGTACTGAGGTCTGTTTGGTAGCTGAAGATGGCATCAATGGTTGGCGGGGGGTATTAATCAGTTTTTGGGGCCAGTTGGTTGGGACTGGGATTTTAGTCCTGGGCATCCTGTGCACTAGGAATTTGGTCGCCATCCCTGTCTCCATATAGATAGATAATGGGGATAGTTTTATGATCAGGTCTGGGTGTCTCTTGTCCCCTGCTGGCAGAGCAGCAGATTCCCCCTCCTCCATCATAAGGATTCTCACCCCTTCATTTGATTTGTCAGCAGAACTTGATTTTTTAGTTGGTGATTGTACAGCTGACTTTGCCAATTTTGTTGCATCTACTGATTTTTTGCTGGTCTCCTCAAGTTTGTTTGCCAACGACTTCTGATTCAATTTAGTATTTGCTTTCAGCTTTTCAGGCTTTGATTTCGATTTGTTGGCCTCCTGCATCCATCCCTTCTTGGGGGACTTCTTCAGGTTTGCCTTCTGCCATCTTTCCTCCTCGCAGATCATCCATTCTGCTTAGTATGGATGTGGCTCCATTGGTATGGGATCCATTCCTTCATCCATTATGTATGATTTGGGGTTTGAATTTATAAATGGCTTATCATCCACTTTGGGTCACTTGGCCGCTTCTTGCTCCCATGCTTCCCTATGTGCCAGGTCCAATTCTTTTTGTTGGCATTTCATGTCTGCTACCTTCATTAGGTTGTGCAGGATCCATTCCCTGGATTTTGGGCGGAGGAAAGTCTTGGTACCAAACTTGGTGACCCCCCCAATGGGGTCATATTCATAACCCCAAGTAGTTTTACATTTGCAGTGATGGCATTGAGCCATTGTGTGGCTGGTCTGGTAACAGAACTGGCACACTTGTTTGGCATCTTCTTGTTTGATGTATATTACTCTGTTTAGGCCAGGCAGGCAGATGAATTGGGGTAGGGCTATTTTGTTCAGTTTCATTCAGAGTGCCAGTTTGTAAAGTGCTTCCACTGTCCAATAGTGGAGGCACTTCATGATGTAATTGCCGCTGGCTTGCCAAAATTCTCATACTTCCACATAGTATGATAATCCAGTCTGGATCACTTCGTGCACCCACTCCTGTTCATGATTGGTCAGAAGGCTCTGGAAGGTTACCCACCTTGCTGTTTGGTTGGTGTATCTGGTCAGCTTCATTTGCAGATAAATCCCCTTGTACCTGATGCCAATTTTGAGGAGTTTCTTGTGGTCCAATTTGCCTGAAATTGCTATATTGATATACCCTCATTCAGGTACCCAGTGGTGATTGAAGTCCCCTCCTGCTAGGACTTCATCAAGTTCCTGATAAATTGACATTATCAGGTTGGACCATTCCTCCTCCTCCACTAGCTGCAAGTGGATTTAGATAGCATCCTTTAGGTACAATTTTGGCACCTGGCGGTCCATAAAGCCCCCACTGATCAACTGATGGATGTACTGAATGTGGCTCCCTGCTCTGTTCCAGGTGTTGTCATCAGTCTGCACTGCTGCTGCGCTGTAATACTTGGTTTTCAAGCTTGGTTTGAGTACTTTGGTGGGGGTCTTCCCTTTCAAAATCCAGCTTACCAGTTTATTGAGGCTGAATTCCAAATTGAGAAATGCTTCAAATTGATGAATGCTGATACCTCAGTGACTGATATCTTTAGCCATTTGCACTCCGATCTTGAGGTTTTGCCACTTGAGGGCATCCATTGGCAAGAACCCCAGTCAGTACCACTTGAGGGCGGATTCTGGGCCACATGTTGGGTGTAGGTATTTTTGAAGGACCTCCAGCATAACCAAGCTACGCTGGCACCAGTCCCTCACTGTGACACTATTCCAGCCCCTATCTGTAAATATTTGTGCCATGGCTGCCAGAACTCCCACCTCACTCCATTGGAATGCTTTGGAGGGGGTGAACCCTTCAAAAGCATATGAGGCCACTAGCGTCAGTTCTGGGAAGGATTGCTTCCAATCCTGGATGATTTCAATGTGGATCCCTAAGTTGAGCCATTCTCAGCCCAGGTCTTGGGTCATGACCCCTTTAATCGTCATTGCCACCTGTGGTGAAATCTCATGTTCCATCCACAGTTGGGCTGACTCTGGGGTGAACCCCGCTGCGTCCCTGTCTGTAGCTTTGGTGATTGTTGCAATGTCACACCAGATTTTCCACTTTTTGATAGGGAAGGATCAGCCTCTAAGGGTTTTATGAATTGGTTTAGTCACCCCCAGCTCCACCCATTTGTGCACTAGGTCCATACTGGACTTCACTCAGAACCATTATTTCATTTCCATTGGTGTGAATCCGTTGGTGGATCAGTTGATGGCCTCTTCCAGTGACCAGTCCCAGAATAATCCCCACTCCACCACTTTTTCTTTGTCCAGCCCACTTTCATCAGGTCTGATGCAGTGGCTGGTGGGATTTGGGTGTATGACCAGTGTAGGGCCTCAGTGGCCTTGAACCTGGCTGTGATCCATGATAGCGCCTCCTCTGGGGAGAATGTGGTATTATACCATGCCAGTGCCATGTCTACTGGAATGGTGTGTTGGGCCCATTTGAGGGTGGTTGAGACGTTCGGGAATTGTTCCACATATTTGGCTAATTTTGTTGGGTTGAGGCCCGAGCTCCTGATGGCTTGAGCAGATCATGCTGTAATACCAGCCTTATTATACTCTATTGCATTTAAAAGGTCGATGCCAGCATCCATCCAGGCCTTTGCGTCTGCCAGTTTTAAATCTCCGCAAATTGTGGCCACAATCACCTTGTTCTCCACGGGGATTTTCATCCATTCCAGGGCATCTTCAGTCCAAACTTGTGATGCCTTGAAGAGTACCACCATGTCAATCAAGATTTGGGTATTGAGCCAGCATTTGGCCGCTCCAGAAAAAAATTGTGGTCTCACCACATAGCTGCAACGGCTGGTTTGATATTTTTGGAGACCCATTGAGTCACCGTAGAGTATGGGAACTGGAAGGCCTCCCATTGTTTGACTTCATGGGCAGACATGCTGTGATGCACTAACATGTCTGTCTGAATTGGGGTATACTTCACCAGGGCTCTGGCCACCAAATTGACCACTGTCAGGGTTTCAGCCCCTTCCAGTAGTACTTTTATTTTTTGCTGACTTTTCTCAAGTGTCCAATCTCTCAGATTTGGTCCCTGACATAGCTTCACCCCCATTGGGGTTGGTCGCCAATGGTTCATATTGGTTTGGCAATTGAATTTGTGCTAATCTAGCTCCCTCTGACGGCTTAGAATTGTCAGGGTTTGTTACCAATGGTCCATTTGGGATCATCCATTAATTCTTGGTTGAGCTAGACCCCACTGTCAACATGAATTTGTCAGGGATTGCACCCAATGGCGTATTGTGGATCATGCCCAATGATTTGCTCAGGTTGCTGGATTGATTTTGGTTGGGGACCGTTCTCCCCCCCAACTGGGCCTTTTCAGAACTGGTGCCCAACTTCCTTTTTACTCAAATACTCAAAGTGAGTTTGGTAAGTTTCTCCATATTGTCAGAAAACTTTTTATGTCATTGCTCTGTTGGTTTGAGTGGCTGATTTTGTTGATTGAATCTGAGTCAGTTTTGGATCTAACAAATACTTCATCTGGTGGTTTTTTTTGTTTTTTTTTCCACAAAAATTTTCTTACCCTGCGAGGCCCCAATCCCCTCTACTGGCTGAGGTTCAGTGGGGAATATTCCCAAAACTGCTGTTCTTGGTGTCAGGCCTCACTCCCCGAGGGTAACTCCTGTTGTCTGGTTGTTGGAAGACACTGATCCTGGGGGAGTCAGCCCTGTTATCTGCGCTAGTTGCAAGGGCTCTGTGACCCTTTAATGCGTTTGCACGTTTTGTCATCTTTTGTGTCGCTAAATCATTATTTGATGTGCATGGGTTGCTAATCCCTTCCCCATTATTAGTTGTGTGGGGGCCTGGGCCAGCGGGAAGTTCGTCAGATGGTACATCCAGCTTGGCATCCTTCATTTTATTAATTTGATATCAGCGCAGGCAAGCCATCCATATCTATGTGCTATGCACAGATGGGCGGATTGACTTCCCTACGCTTGGGTGGTTGGCTGTGGATCACTGCTCTATAGTTGCAGTGTACACTGGCAGTTGGATGCTCCATCAATTCTTGTTCAGTTCACTTTTTGATTTAAAAAGTGATGCTTGTGAGAGAGAAAAAAGTATACAACTACATCCAGTGTTTATATTTACTATCAATTAACTTTATCTCATTTTTAGAATGCTAATTTTTAACTGTTAGACCAATTACCTAAATCATAGCTTTTTAATGGCTATATATGCAATTCTTACCAATTATAGGAACATATATTTGTCAATTCTCACCCACTCACCCACTTGGATTGAACCTATCAGACTCAAAGGTTTCAGATATCAGTCAGTCAGTATATTGGTCAGTCAGCAAATGTGTTTTAAGTAGATGGATACACCACAATATAATAGTAATAAGCACCTTAATTTAATTAGCCTTGCTACTAAGAATCAGGTTACCTATAAGACCATCATTCCCATGTCTTATAATAATACTTTATGGATTTTAAGCCCTAATATAATACTAAACTTTATAAACACTTAACTTTCCTATGATTGTTAAGTTTGAATCAAGCTTTACATACCCTTTTAACTTTTAACTTTTATCTTTTCTAATCTTTTTATGATATATATAAAAATAATTATTTGAATCAGTAAATACTTTATTTTACCGCTTGAAGTCACTTTTGTGTGATTTTATATTTAGAGTTTTATTTATTCACAGCTGTCTACCCAAACCTATTCTTTGATGTCCTTGGCTCCGCCGCCTGCCACCCCAGTGTGGGGCAGCAGTGCACCCCCACCTAGCGTTTTTTGCCCCGCGGGCAAGTGCGTTCAGACAGGCTCAAACAGCCCGCCCACTGCTTCCAACTGTTTTATCCCCCCACAGGACTTAGCGCTCCACCTGGCGCGCGTCCACCCTTCTTGCCCCTATCCTCTTGCCCTCCCTCGCTCTGCCATTCGCTATTGCCTCAGAGTGGACTATGGGCGTTTGTTCCCATATGCTGATAAGGCAATTATTGAGCTAGCCACTGCGGCCTTTGCGCCAGCTGGCTTTATAGACTTCCGCCCTTTTAAGGGCTACTTTGACGTTGGGTTCCAATCTGAGGAGGATGCTGAAGCGGCAGCACAAACTCCTCTAATTTATAAAAAAACCCCCATTCCCACAACCCGTACTTGCCTCCCTTCAGACACCACGCTGGTGGTATCCTTTGCAAATCTCCCATCCCACCTTCCACCCCAGGTTTTGTATGACCAGTTGGTCGTGGGGCTCATGGCTTATGGCACTCAGCCCAACCTCATCTTTGCCATTCCATCTGGTGCAGAGCGCCTTGCTGCTCCTCAGGCAACAGCCACCATCTTACCACACCACCCTACCATAGCCCAACAAATCCCACCACGCGCTAGTGTGGCTGCAGCGCCTGATCATTTCTTTTAGGCTTGGGTCAATAATGGTAGGCAGATTTGTTCCCTCTGATTTGGCCTCGACCATGCAAAAAGAGTGTGCCCTCAGGCCAAGTCCGCTACTGCGGCTTCTGAGCCTCCTTCTGGAGGTTCAGTATGGGGCGCTTTGCTGCCCCCTCCCACCCTCCAATCTCGTTCAGTGGGCCCACATGGAAAATCAGCCCCCCCAAAACCTCCAGCCTCACTCTCCCACCTAAATCTATCCCAGCCAATCAGAGCAATGCTTGGACCACCCTTTGGCACCCAAGCAGCTGCCCATTCGCCCAATACCACCCACCCAAATTCGAACGCCACTATTCCAGTGAACCAAAATCCATGGGATCTATTGGCTGAAACTGTCAAATCAGGTAATGTCCTCATTAGTAAGCATAAAGGTCAACCTCTCTGCCAAGGCAAGTATGGTCGGGCAGAATTTTTCCTTCCTGACTTTGATGAAACCCCTACCCCTCGCCATTTCACTCCTCCGCCCAATACAGCCCCCTTCCAAAGTGATCACCAGCTTGCCTTAGCTGCGGTGGCCTATCCTCATTGCCTGAAACTACGCACTGAGGTGGCCCAGTCAGTGGCTCAGCTCCAGCATGGCCTGCCCACCCTCTTCTTCCCCCCAACTTCCCCGAATCTCCCTGCAGTGACATCTTGAAACTATTCAATTATGCTGAAGTTGCTGTTATGAATGTCGCAACAATTACTTCATTCAACCCCTCAGCCAAAATCACCCGCCACAGTATCTCCCTTTTCACCCAACTTCCTGAAGCCCGCAAAGAAGCTGAAGTTCTCCTCACAGCTTTTGTTGAAACACTTTCCCGTCATTATCTTGATGTGGAAGAGGAAAACTCCTACTAAGCTGACCTCAACCCCCACTATGCGGATGCCCCAATGCCCTGGCTCTCTGTTCTGATCTGGTACTGTAACCAACATCCCTTGATTGAGGTGGGTCTTTCTGAAAACCAACCCCTGACCCCTCCTCACCCTCTGCCATGGTGGGTTAGCAGTTTCTGCTTCCCACCTGGTTAGTAGTTTTTGTTTTGTCATTTTGAGTGTTGTGTTTGGTACTGTCCATCCCCTGGTTGGCATACCTCAAATAAATCAAAAATAATTATTTTTATGTTCATGTTCTATGCATTACTATACTATACAACCAATTGCAATGAAACTTTGGTGAGCTGTGTACACACCTGCAAAGATTCTAAATTTGTATGACTATTATTTTCATAGTAAAATAAGTAAATTTTATAAGTTGCATGAGAAAATCATATAAACTTTTAATTATAATTGGTATATTGTTTTGAATACAGTTTAGCATTTGGTTTTTCAGTAGTTTTAATGGTTTTGCCAAGCAATTGGTGGTTCTAGGATAATTAATAAGCTTTATAGTTTTAGTAAGCAGTTAGTGATTGGCTGATTTTATAAGTTAATTGGTTTTGGTAAGTGGTTGGTGGTTTTTGGTCATTTTGATAAGTTTAGTTTGGATTTACCAAGAAGTTGGTGATTGGTTAATTTGGTATGTTTGATGGTTTTAATTAAGTAGTTTAGTGGTTTATCTATGATAATAAAAAATGAACTTTCTTTCAGGAGGCTCTAAAAGTATGAAATAATTGAGAAATTATGCCTCCTCAATAAAACTCTTTTTGAAGTCAGCGCCATCATCCAACCTGACTTAGAATTTTGCTCACATATACAATTTATATCTTACTAGCCAATTTATATGTGCTTTGGTACAGTGTCTATAAAAAGTCAGTTTAAATTTATCAGTTTAGATTTTATACTATAGATAAACTAAACCACTCAGCCAAATATAATTGCTCAATTGAATCAACTAAAAACCACCAACCACTCAGGTAAGCCTAACTGAGCTTACCAAAAACAACCAATAACTAATCACACCTCAGATCTAAACTGTGTCCTATCAATTTGAACAAATGCCATCAATTACTCGGCCAAACAAAAAAACCTATCAAAATAATCAAATAACACCAAACTGCTAACCAAAACATCTCTTTATAATTAAAATCATTGAGTATGTGACATATCTTCCAACCTACTAAATCAACTTCTACTAAACTTGCCAAAAGTATTTTATTAATTAGGTGAACCAAATTTGGCAGATTTTAAAAATATATAAACCTAACCCAGATATCTGTGATTTGCTAAGGTATTTAGTTTAACAGATGATAAGCTTACATTGTAGCCTATAGGCTGTGCCAGCACTACTCTCGAGCCACTCAGACCCACAGCTTTGCTGTTGCCATTGTGGCTGGTGAGCTGATTATCCTAACAATACTTAATCTACTTAAAACTTATACTGATTCATGTTGAGTTTTAGGTGAGCAATTTGGTGAATTATTCAATGATATTTGTCAATTTTCACCCACTCACCTAGATAGATTGAACCCATCATACTCAATAGTTTCAGATTTGATCTTATTTGTTAATTTTCACTCACTCACCCTAATAGATTAAACTTATCAGACTCAATTAGTTTCAGATGAGCAATTTGGTAAATTATTCAATAATATTTGTCAATTCTCACCCACTTGCCCAAATAGATTTAAACAATCAGGCTCAATAATTTCAGATTTGATAAGATTCACCAATTATCACCTACTCACTCTAGTAAATTGACCCTATCAGACTTGAAGGCTTCAGATGTCAGTCAGTCAGTACATCAGTACATCAGTGAAATTTTTTATTAAGTAGATTCAGGGCTATTCTATAGGGATAAATAGGAACTTTTTAAATTGTAGTGAATGATAAAGTATGTTATTCAAATTGGTGCAACCCAGTTTACTGAGTGTACAATGAAAAGTTTATCATGAACCACATAAGTAACTATGAGATTAGGATATCCTAATGATTACCTTCAGTTATGCACTGTAGCTAAAATATGCAAATTTTCTCAATAGAATAGTGATTAAGAGTTTACCAATAATAGACAGCCATCAATTTACATAAAAGTATAGTGCAAGACTTAAATTTTTCTCTTGATATTACTATTAATTATGATTGTGATGAGATTTATTACCAAATAATATTTAGACGCTCTCAAAGTAGTTCAATACTTGATGGATTTTGTATGTGAAGAAACAGCTATTTTGCAGCTATGGACTAGCATTATTATCTTCTAGATATAGCTTTATAATTTTTATAAGGGTTGAGGTTGGCACTAAGGTGGCATGGATTCTTTGTCCCAAGTTTGAAAGATTTAAGCCCCTTTGACCTTATATATTTTGCTGGACTATTGCTTTTGAGAAATGTCAGTTTAATAACATTTGACTATGAAGTAATATAAGACTAAAACATCCAATTTTCCAAGGTTTTTGTTGTTTATGTGATAAATTTTATCTTCTCAAAAGTATAATCAATAATTGATCTCTTATTTTTAAGGATATAGCATAAAATAAGAATTAAGTTGCCACTTAACCTTTAAAGGTTAGGACCTATAAAATTCTCCAAGATTTAGTTTAGCTTTAGATAGCTTAACATTTATCTTCTTTTCCATAGGTTTTCTATTAGCTTTTTGAGGTACTGGTTAGATGTACTTAGGCTGCTAGCAGTTGTGGCTTATTATACCTTTCAAAAAATCTCTCCTGGAATACTAACTTGTCTATTATACAAAGATTTTAATAACATCCACTCCAGTTCTCTAACTTCCAAATTTGTTCTCTTTTGTTTAGTACCTCTCTTATCCTGTATCCCTTTACTTAACCTGTTACTTCCCCCAACTACCAAATTATTAAATTATTAAATTGGAGACCACAGTTGCCCATTCCACTATTTTTTAGTGTTTTCCTCTTTCCTTATCAATCCTAAGAACTTCCACTTATGTTACTACTTTCTATAATAGTGCTGCCTCTCTTACTAATTACCTACCAAAGGTGACTTTTCCCTTACATGCTTTATTTGCAGCCATTGACCTTAATGATTTCTGTTCCCTTGTCTCCTTTATGTCTTTGTTTATGTGGCTCATCCAGCCATGTGAGGCCTATTATAATTTTTAACAACTATTGTACATCAGGCCCTTCTGATTATCATTGCAGGTTTCCATGGCTTGTTATAAAATGTCCAAAGTGACATAATAGTATTAAATTATACTTTCAATTATAAATCATGAAATCAGATCAATGCTTCTCTTGTTAGGACCAGAGACCACAAGTTTGCGTTGTTAGCATTGCACAGGTCCCAAAACTAGCTAAGATACCAAGCAACTGGTACTAAAATGTTTCCTAGCCCTCTATCAGATAAGGTTTAAGCCATTTAAGCTGGTGCATGTTGGTTGCAATGTGCACATGCTCAAAAATGCTTTTTTACAATGGAAACTTATAAATGTTAGGAAGAAAGCGTTTGCATTAAATAAAGTATAGAAGGGAAAGATCAAAATAGGCTAGTACCCTCACAAGTTAAATCACTGGTCTTTATAAAAGGAATGGACATTGGAAGGCAGCTGCACTGTTCTTGTTATACCACAACCTGTAGTATCTTCTCCAGTTTTAGGTTATTCTTGAGTTTGCACATGGGAAAGGACTGGAATTGCAAAATTGTCACAAGGATTGTGCATAGGAGGAATGATGGAGCATGCCACAATTAGCTTCTTCCCAATTTTGCTTTCAAACCCTTTTTATTTCTTAACCAAGATGCGATCCATCTGCAATAGTTTGGCACTCAATCAGATGTGAGTTCTTTGTAAAATTCTAAAAGTGATATGAGGAAAATGCAAAATGAAGAGCTTGATATAGGGAGTCAGAAAATTAATTTTATATCAAAAATTTGAGATCTTTAATAAAAATTAAATAACAGTATTTGGAAATTGGTGGAAAATTGGGAATTTGGGTAAAATGGGAGACTTATCTAGAGTGATTTTAGCTATTTTATCAGTGCAGTTGGGAGATGTGACATATGGAAACATCCCAGTTTTCTAAACGCCATAAGACTTGCATAAGCGCCATCAGATGACGCCAAATTCTTGTCCAGCATATAGCTGGACTTCCAAGGTAAGCGTTAGCTAAAATGCAACTAACTAAGTTAACCTAAAAATTAGGGAACTTGAATGCAAATTAGAACAACAGTAAGTGAGTTTGCACCCCAAAGTATTCTTTCACTTTATATTTTAAATTAATTTGATGAACAAGCCATCATTTATGGAATTCCGCAGTGCCATGAACATGACAAGGAAAGGAAAAAGCAATCAGGGGGAGCCAAACCCCAAGAGCTTCAATTTTAATACATAACAAAATCTTATTGCATCATGGAAACCACTAGGTAAGGAAAGATAGAGGCCAGAGGGTCCTCTAAGAGGAAGAGATAATTCCAAACTGAGGTTCAGAAGGTGCAGGCTCAATCATTTAAGGTAACCCTTTGGGTAGCCTCTCTACGCTCAATTCTTTAGGCTTTTTGAGCCTAAAATATGGCCTGGGAGGGGCACAGCCCAGCGCTAAACCCAACTCTTAACCAAATTCCCCTAAAGCTTTTTGACCTGGGTTTGGATTTCTGAATCCCAAGTTGAAATGTAACAATTGAGTTGAACCAAACCATTACATCACTCCTCATTAAAGAGAGCCCTCCCAGAAGAGGGTGCCCCAAAGTAGGAGGTGGCCACTCATGAGGGCTTCTTGAGGCGAGTTACCTATAGCCCCAAAAAAATTGCTCAGAAATAAATTCTGAGCCCCTCATGATGAGGAAATCATGACCAAAAGCCTACCAGAAACTGGATTACCTTAGCTAGTTCACACAGAGAGGGGTAAACACACTTAACACATTCTGGGATGTGCCCCCTTCCAAACTCCTGCTGAAAATGATCTTCTCATCCTGACCAGAAAGACACTTTCACCAACAGGAATGTGAGGGGGTTTTCAGACTAGAGCAGCTGGAAGGCTATCCCATGTAGGTGGGCTGACTGTAAGGTGAGGGTGCCCTGCTAGTCCAGGTCCCCGTGGTTACAACAAAATTCTTGGTGAAGGAGAGGCCCACCAGGATTTTGCGCCAACAATCACTTTAGGTATAGGGTTAGCCATCAGTCAATGGCTCACTTAGTGCTATTTACTCAACAATTGGGTCCTAAAGTGACCACTGAGGTCATCCAAACTGGGGATCTGGTGGCGTGCCAGCACAATAAATTCAGAATAATGTAAGAGATGGAAACATCCAAGTTTTCAAATGCAATATGCCTTACATTAGGCGCCATCAGACAACGTCAAATTCTTGTTTGATACATAGCTGGACTTCTGAGGTAAGAGTTAGAGATTAATGAAGCTAAATGAATTTATATTAAAATTAGAAAAAAACCTGATTGTGGAAAAGAATAATAGGTAAGTGAGAGTTCAAACCTCAAAGTAATTTTTTATGAAATAAAATTGACAAGCAAGGCATCATTCCCAGAATTCTGCAGTGCCATAAACATGACAAGGAAAAGATAAAGCAATCAGGGGGAGCCAAAACCAAGAGCTCCAGTTTTTGTTACATGACAAAATCTTGTTGCGTTGTGGAAACCACCATATAAGGCAAGGCAGAAGCCAGAGGGTACTCTGAGAGGAAAAGGGATTCTTAAATTAAGGTTCAAAAAGTGCAGTATCAAACTTCTAAGGTCATGCTTTGGGGAGCCTCTCCACGTGCCATTTTTTAGGCTCTTTTGAGACTAAAATATAGCCTGGGAGGGGCACAGCCCAGCGCCAAGTACAACCCTTGACAAAATTTCCCTAAAGATTTTTGACTCAATCATAGATTTATGAATCCAAGTTATAATGTAAAGATTAGTTTGAAACCAATTGTTACAGGGAATTTTTAAATACAAGCACCTAATATTCTCAACATACAAACATCTAAGCAATGTGGTGGTGGTATTAGGCTGAATGGAAATAGGGCAGCAGGCGTCACTTGTATTACTGCCTGTTGTGGAAACCCTTACATACCTCACCATTTTTGGTCCAAGGTCAAATTGAAATAGACTAACTGTAATGTTACCTTTAATATAAGTTGATTTAAACAGATTGAAACTTTAAAAAGTATGGACTTGTCCAATACACTTGTATCATTAACATAGTTAACCTTTTCTTTTTCTATGGTCTGTTTAGTTTTAGTTTATATGAATCGACATCTAAGTGTCTTTTGGGACTTTTCTTTCCCGTTGCAATCACTAATTTTATATAATTCGATTCAAGACAATTAAAATTTGATAATATGCATGGGGAGATGAGTATGCATCCAATGTCAGGTAAGGGTTGGGCAAGTGTGGTGAAAGGCACAGAGTCAGTGTTTACACCACTTAAAGTCAGAAAATGCCCTCAGAGACACTGGTGGCCCTGACAAAAATAAAAAACCGTGTTGAGTATTTCACCAGAAATTTTGGAATGGCAAATAAAGTGCAACCAATACATTAAAATTCTGCACTCACAGCCACTATTGTCAGTGAAATCTGGGGTTTGAGTTTTTCTGTATATGAATTTACCAGCTCTTTGGGAGAAGTTCTGCATTAATGTATGCACCCACTTCCCAGAAGTTGTGTATGTAGCATCGCACTCAATGATTTATGGATGGTTGGACCTCAGGTTTGAGACAGAGCAAGCAGTGGACGCTGCTGCACAGGAGTTCATGGTGATCAATCTC
Source organism: Massospora cicadina (assembly GCA_022478985.1). NCBI lineage: Eukaryota > Fungi > Entomophthoromycota > Entomophthoromycetes > Entomophthorales > Entomophthoraceae > Massospora > Massospora cicadina. The sequence goes on from JAKSZP010009202.1 coordinate 183,138, forward strand.
CCAGATGGTCAACGGTTGGTCAAAACTAAGTGCATACACTGGACAAAATTAAACCAAACCTTTGTCACTTTTGATTTGCTTTCTCATGACCATTAAATGTAAAGTGCTCAAGAGCCATCTCCAAGTAAGACTTTAAAGCTATGGGAAGTTTTCTCCTTTAAGAGAAATTTTTTTGCATATGTTTAAAATTCAGCATGTATAAGGCTATCACGGCAATCACTCCATTCTCAGGGGTAGCTGATTTTTGACTCAGATTTCACAAACTGCTACTCTCACCATTATGGGCAACAAAGTCAGCCATTCCATGTTACAGTTGACAGCGCACCACCCATCTGCACTCATTGTTGTGCGTTTGGCCACAAGACACACACTTGCCCCACCAGAGAGGGACTTATTCCAAATGAGACTTACTTGGAAGCAATGTGAGTTGGCCATGTGAGCCCATATCTGAATCTAATGTCATCTTCCCATGAGGCGACCAGGGGCATTATATCCAGGTAAAACCTGTGTCCCCAAAGAACAAAAAAAGCCAAGCAGCAACGCCATGCGCAGGCTAAGGCAGTGGCCACAGCAGCCTTCGCCATACCTCCTGCCCAGACTCAGGATGACCAGGCTAAATTTTCCGCTTTGATGGAATTCCAAATTCCCACCCAATCAGATTGGGGAACACAGCCCTCATATCCACAAGGTGCGCTTGGTACGCACCCACATGATTTCTGCACACCAGATGCAAGTGAATTTCCAACCCAGAATCGGGCAATTTTTGGGGAAAGAATTTTTTGATAACCTTGATGGTGCACCGCAAATTCCCAGTAATTCAAAAATTACAATGATCCAAAATTCAAACAAAAAAATCAAAACCACAGTTAAAGCCACCCTCAAAGATAGTACCTATATTACTGGCAATGTTCCCTCCTCAAACTCTTGCTCCCAAAAAGTGAAGGCTGAGCTTGCGTGGCAGCCTGAAGTGGCAGGGCCTGAGGGTCCCTCCCCTCACTCATAAGGAGTAATAGGTTTACTTCACAATAGGGACGCTTAACATTGCCAGACTCAAGGCCTCTTCGTCTTAGGCTAAAAAATAAGCCTCCTTAAAAATAATTTACCTGTGTACATCTCACCAATTCAGGAAACCCACTGTCTGCAAGGTACTGAGGACATATGGGCAGCCATGCTCCTCCCCTCCCAATCCTTTTGATCACCGCACTGTGTGGTGTTTATATGGGTAAACTGAAGTTTTTAATTTTTAGAAAAAAATAAGCTTTCTTGACAGATTTGTGCTGGTCATAACCTTTTCATGGGATGCCAAAGTGCACACAATAGTTAATATCACACCCTGACTTGTGCGCGGGTTTACCAGGAACTCCTCTCAGCTGTAGCTTCTTTTCCCCTCCCTCCAATTTCTTTGTGGTTGGTGACCTAAACTGTTGGGACAACTCAACCATAACTGCTGGCTTTCTGCGCCTACCCCACTGCGGGGGAAAATCAAACTTCAGGTTATGAAAGCCACCTTGGGCCTTTTTGATACCCTCCACAAGAAAGCGCCATTACTACCCAACATGTCACATCCCCATTTGCACAATGGGCAGCTGATGTTCATGTCCCACATAGATTTCATTATTGCCCAAGTAATACTCCCCCCAGATATTGCATTTCAATATAACGAAAATAGATTTCACTGACCACAGGATGGTCTCAGTGTCATTTACTCTGTTAATCCTGGCGCCACAGGCACCTAAATAGAGTAAACTACGCCCCACCAACCTCATGTCACCCACATTTTTGAGTTGGATAGATACCACCACTTCAACACAGTAGTTCACAACTCTTCTCTGTGCTGATCCCCTGTCAACCTGGTCAACATTCAAAGCAGCCACAATCTCCTAAGCATGTCACATCTTGTTGCAGTGCACTCGCTGCCTCTGAAGTCATTAAATGCACCATGGATGAGGTGGACCACCTGGAAAATAATGTACCCAGGGAAGGGTAAACCCTGCTTGGGGTTGTAAATGGGCTGCAGTATATGCCCATTTTAACTTGCTAATAAGATAACACAAACAAAGAGTTTGTGTCCAGTATAAGGCAAATAATATCACTGCATCCAAAAAGTTCTCCGCCTACCTTTTCTGCCAATTTTCCGCCCACACCAAAAATTTGCCTGCACACAAGTGAGGCGCCCAGACAATTCTACCACAGAAACGCCATCAAAGTATCTACTGAAGTTCAAAGATATTGCTCCAAGTTATACAGAACCAACTCAGTTGATCCTACCAAATCAATGAATTTCTCACAGGTGCACACATCCACACTGTTTCCTGATATCCAGAGCTCAAGAATTATATATAAAAATATTCAAGGTGGGTTGACCGAGCTCATGAATTATGATAATATACAACAAACTCTGGTATGCCATTTGCGGTGCACCGCACAGGAAGAGCTCAGGTCCATCTAGGATTCCATATGAGTTCTACAAAATTTTCTAAGTTTTTTATTCCCCATAATGCTAGCATTAATGAGCAAATGTTTTTTAGTGACACGCCTCCTTCCAGGGGGCCAAGAGGCTTATATGGTGTTAAAAGTTGGGAACTTCATCAATGATGTTAAAGACCAATAGTTCCCAAAGGTCAACTGCACAGGTTCAAAATGTGCACAATTTGCGTTGTTTGATAGTAGTTGATATATAAAGATAATAGTATGACGACTATTATTCATAGTTGTATAGATAAACCCATATAGACCAATGCTAGACCTGTATTATCCACGAAATACTGTTGATGTTGACTATATGAACTTCTTCCCTGATCCACCTAACTTGATACATTCTCATATCCAGAGGTTATGACCTTTCTTCTTACCAAGCTGAGTCTGTAGAGATTCCTTTCTTAGTTTAGCTTCTCTTCTAAGGATTCTCAATCCTTACTTTTTATATAGTAAAAAGAGTCCCCAATTTTGTATACAACAATAATTTTACTGAAGATGAATAGAACTTACATCCCAAATGAAAAACCTCTTTTTAAACTTTTCCAACCTTAAACTTTTAACCTTTTTTTATTGATGTGATTTTTTAGGGAATTTATAGAGGGAATTATGTGTCTAACTCCTCAGGTGGCACCTAAGCTATGAAATGGCAGCCATTGCCATTGAACTTCCCTCTGACATCTCACCAGCAATGGTCTTCTCCATCTGGTTATGATTCCACCATTGGACACTATTGTGACCTAAAACAGAAAGAGCTAGAAACTTATGTCTCTAACATTTCCCACTCAATCACAGCAAGCCAACCATATTTGGCTAACGACCTGCTTATGTAATGGTACTCTTTATTATTATGGTAGGTCATGAGCCAACTGATCAATTTGCTAGTTGTAGAAAGCATCACTCGCCTCATAACTGATATCTAAACTTTGAATTGGTCAGTGATGAAACCTCACTGATCCCAATTGGTACACCTGATAGTTAATAATCAATCATCTATAAGATGCCCCATCTTGTTGGCAACACTGCCCAAAGAGATCTTTCGCATTCACCCAGATCAATCTTTGACAGATCCAAACCTGAAGAATTACCTAAAATTCTTAAACATTATTAGCCTGAAATTGGGGTCAACTAATATCTAATTCACTTGACAACGGGAATTATCCCCTAGAAATCCACAGGTAATCTAGGAGGCTGGAAATGTGGGCAAAAATCCCAAAACATGGTAATGTGATTAATAAAGAGGATAAGATAGATTTGGCAATGTGGCGCCCTATTTTCCTCACTAACATTTAAAATAAGTTATTAACTAAAATAATGGCTAACCAGTTAAGGGAAGTTGCCTCTGAAGTAATTTTCTCCAAGAAATTTGGCTTTATTCTCAAGAGGTCAATCTGGGACAATATTCACACCATGGCCAATATCTGCCAATCTCCAGATACTGGGGCGCTTGTATTCTTAGACCAACAAAAAGCTTATGATAGGAAGGGTGGTTAGCCTGGAAGAATAATTCCTGCTTCTACTCTAGTGCAGGTTTTATAAACACATGTTTGAAACCTGTATTGACTATAAAAAATTCTTGGTGTGGTATATTTGTCCTAAGGTTGACCTGCTTTAATTACTCTTATAAAGCATACAATAAGGTCAACTGAGACTACTTTAGGGCCTGCCTTCACCAGTTCCACCTCCCCCACAGCTCATTAGTTGGGAAATGTTGCTTACCAAATCAGCCAAAATGGCAGTGTGTGGCCTATGTTTCCTCATTGATTTAGTTCAACCTCAAAGGGGTCTCTATCAAGGGGACTCTTTGAGCCCACTTTATAGAACTGCAACCTCAACCCATTTCTCTGTAGTGTTAATACAAGCCTTTCTGGTGTTCAGGTGAATGGACGAGCACCAGTTAGGATGCTTAATTTTTCTGACAATTGTGTGGTTTGGGTGTCTGGCAACCAGGATGCACACGCATTGGGGTCCACTATCTGGGAGTACTCCAGGGTCAGTAACGCCGCCCTCACAGCATCTAAAGCTGAAATCATTCATATTGATAGATATTGAGCCTGCTGGTCTCTGGCATCCCTCAATCAGAGTGATCCAGCTGCTCTGTCTCTTCTCAGCTTACCCAGGCAATCACCCCAATTCACCCCTATCATGCTCCCTTTTGTGTCCAGACCCACTGCTGGTCTGGTGCGCCATCTGAGTGCGGCTAAAGGTGGGTGTGTAATCCACTTTGGTAGTGGAACACCACATATTAGTCAATGTTACAAAGTGCATTGCATCTTTACAGTATCACCAGATCAGCCTGACAGGTAGAATAGTACTTGCCAATGATATTCTCCTGTCAAAAGTATGGTTTGAGGCCCATGACATCGCCTTTTCCCCCTCCTTCTTTGCTTCTTTATATGCCCTCATACAAGGGTGTCTTTGACTAGGTCGCCATCCCCCTCCACGACTTGAGGTCCTCTTTGGCCCACGCCAAAGTGGTGGTATGGGCCTGCTAAACTACGTGGCTCAGGCATCCAAAATTTTGGGCACATGGATTGCTTCAGTAACCAACCCTACACTTCCAAACCAGCACTGGTTGTGTGTGGCACACTCCAACTTTGCCCGCGCCCTTGGCCTCTGCAAACCCACCCACTATAATTCTCTTCTTACCTATATAACGGCCACCTATCTGCTGCAGGCCCACATGGGACACCTCTCCACTTTAAAAGGATACTCCTTATTATGTGGAGCACAGAATGAAGGATCAGAGTCAGCGATCATACTTCATAGAGGGGTTGCCCTACTCCTCATTTCAAACAGGAAGTCCATGGGCAAGTCGTTCTGGACAATTTAGTACCCAGTTGTCACCCTACCATAGCTCATGTGGACTACCTGAACATTTTGGACATCTTATACTCCCTGTAAACCCAGAAAGATATCTGGAAGTGCAACCACCACTCTCTTTTAAAGCCACAGTTTTGATCTCATGTGTGGTGCTGGCTGAAGTGGGTATACTATACCGTGGAGCAATCCAACGCTTCTCACTCTTCATGTGTTGTGTGTGACCAATATGGGACTTTAGTCCACCGCTTGAAAAAGTGTCCGCCTTCACAAACAATCTGGTGTGAGGTTCAGCGTCTCTTTTTCCAGAAGCAAACACAGGCTTTCAGCCTGTCTAAGGACATCTTCGTCTTTTCCTTGAATACCCCCATCCACCCTTCCCTCCACGCCTTAGTTGTGGCAATCACTATGTGGACAATACAAAAAACTTTTCTTTCTCATTGCAATCAATTTTGCAACCTATTCAATTCAAGACTGAATCTAGTTTGATAATCTCACAGAGGAGATTAGTCTGCGCCCATGTCAGGGAGAAGTTGGGCAAGTAAGGTAAGAGGCACAGGTGGTAGGCCCGCGACCTCCAACGTTCAAAAACGCCCCAGAGAATCCGGCGGAATAGACAAAAATCTTAAAAAACTGGTGGTCATGATTTCCCCGGAGATACTCACATGGCAAGCACAATGCAACCAGTACATCAACACGCCACACTCCCAACCACTTTTGTTGGTGGAATTCAGAGTCCGCGTGTATCTGGACATCCAAAAAATGGCCTTATGGGAAAAATTTTGTGAAGATGTACACAAGATTTTCCCAACCGCGGTGTACATTGCACCTCACTCCATGTCACGCAGTTGGCTGGACCTAGGTTTCAAAAGCAAAAAAGCAGCAGACAAGGCTGCAGCGGTGTGCATAGTGGTCAACCTCCCCAAAGGGCAATGGGTCATCGAAACCAAATGCATCAGATGGACAAAATTAAACCAAATTTTCCTCAAGTTTGACTTTTTGCCTACTACGGTAAAATGTGACATTTTGGAACAACACCTGAAGGATGGTCTCGCCGTATATGGCGAAATACAATCTTTTGAAATGCAATGCTTCATGCTGATGCCACACCTGTGCACCAGCAAAGCCATCGCAGTTCTGACCCCAACTGAGGAGATCGTGAAGGACCTAACCCAGATCCCGCACTCCACTTTTATTGATATCGCAGGGCATACCACCCACCCTTTCCAGGTGACCATGGACAGCGCGCCCCCATTTGCACCCACTGTGACACGTTCAGCCATAAGGCGCACGCATGCCCCATCAAGGAGGGCGTCACATTCCAAGAGCACCCCTTGGCGGCCATGGCCAACGGAGAGGCGCACTATGAACCAACTGCAAGCACCAAGGAGGCTTTCCCATGGGGAGCACAAGGCTGCTACCTATTGGTAAAGCCTATCTCCCCACAAGAATGGAAGAAGGCCAAGCAGGCCTGTAGGGCTGCAGCCAAGGAAATAGCCAAGGCCCCCACCGCTATCCCACACTCACAACGCCAGGAGGACATGGAAATCTTCGCGGCAGAAGCAGCTTGGGAATCCATCAACCAATCAGATTGGGAAGCCCATGCTGAGTGGGCTACTCAATCTGAGGATCTGATGGGAGACTCAATCTCACCCAATCATTGCACCCAAGCTCTGGTTGAAACTGACTTGGGACCTGTCCCAATTAAAAAATTTTTTTTTGACCCACTCAACGGTGCACCAAACTCATCTGCACCGCAAAAAATTTGTCCAACGTCGGGAAAATAAAAAGTGAAGGCCAAAGCCAACGCGACTCTTTCCATAAAAATCAACAAAAACTCTGATAGTGTTGCTGATAACACCTGCGCTGCTGTGAAAGCCCGTGGGGAACTAGAAGAGGCTGGTGGGCCCGGGGGCCCACCCCTCACACCTAAGGTGCAATGGGGGAAACCTTCACTTTAGGGATGTTGAATATTGCCGAACTCAAGGCCTCCATGTCCTGGGCTAGGAAACTGAGTTTTTTACAACACAATTCACCCGTGGATATCCTGGCTATCCAGGAGTCCCACTGTCCATGAAGTTCTGAGGAAACTTGGAAAACGATGCTCCTCCCATCCCTATCCTTTTGGTCAAAGCACTGTGGGGTGCTAATTCAGAAAAATAATTTCTTCAAATTTGTATCCTCAGAAACATTCCTAAATGGCTGAGTGCTCATCGTCACCTTCTCGTGGGCTGACGTAGTGCACGCAATTGTCAACATCTATGCCCCAAATGGTGCACACAAGCGTCAGGAACTTTTCTCATTGGTCAAATCCCTCCCGCTACCCCCTGATTCTTTCCTAGTCAGTGACATGAACTGTTGGCTAACCTCACCAATGGACCGGTGGCCTCCCTCACCCCACGCCCCACAGGGTCACATAGAACTACGCGTTCTAAAGGCCACCCTTGGGTTAATGGATGCACTGCCACAACATGCCCCGCTGCTCAAAAACATGATGCGTCCCCACATCCACAATGGCCAATTAAGGTCCATGACCCGCATCAACCTTATTCTGACACTGGCGAAATTCCAACCCCACATCTCCCACTTCAAAACAACGAAAATGAAATTCTCTGACCGCCGACTGGTCTCAATAACCTACCACCTACCTGTCACAGTTGCTAAGGCCCCACATTGGTGCAAAATCCACCCCCAAGCTCGCATCACCAGGGTTTTCCACGTGGGTGGAAGAGGCAATCTTGGCAAAAAAGTTTGTTGCACCATTTTTGTGCGGACCCTATTTCCACATGGGCAACTTTCAAAGAGGACACCATCCACCACTCTCGTCATCTCACCTCCAGATGCTCACGAGCCACATCAGCAGTAATCTCGCGCGCTCTGGCAGAATTGGTACACTTGGAGTCCAATATTCCAGCTACAGGATACAGCCCTGCATGGGGCCAGAAGTGGGCGGAGGCAGCTGCCCACCTCAACATCTGAAAGGCAACACAAACATCAGGTTTGTGTTCAATACAGGGCCACACACATCACAAAAGGCAACAAGTGCACCGCATATTTCTTTAAAAATTTTTTTGCACCACGCCAGAGTGTGGCCTGCACACAGGTGCAAAGATTGGATAATTCTATTGCAGATACACCAGCTGAAGTGGCAATTGAAACGCAAAAATATTACTCCAAGTTGTACTGAGCTGAACCAATTCAGCTGGCTGAAGTGGCAGAATTTCTCAACTGAGATCATATCTGCACCATTCTCTGATACCCGGAAATAATGAATTTAATTACTCCAAATGAATTATGGACAGCCATTCGCGGTGCGCCAAACTGAAAATGCCCAGGCCCAGATGGCATTCCATATGAGTTCTACAAAAAAATTTCAAATATATATCCCCACTTCTGCTTGCCTCACTTAACCAAAGCCTGTTAGAAATGCGCCTCCTACCAGGAGGACATGAGGCCTTTACTGTCACACTCTTCAAGAAAGGGGATAAGCTTGACTTAGCCAACTGGAGCCCCATTTTTTTAACTAACACAGATACAAAAATTTTAACTAAAATCATGGCTAACCGTTTAGAGATTGTAGTATCTGCCACCATCTCCCCAGAACAATTTGGTTTCATCCCCAGAAGGTCGATTTGGGATAACGTGCACTCTGTGGCTAATGTATGTCAGTCCACAGCCTTTGGGGCACTTGTATTCTTGGACCAACAAAAGGCCTATGATAGAGTAAACTGGGAATACCTAAGGGCCTGCCTCCATCAATTCCGCCTACCCCCTCGCTTCATCAACTGGGTGATGCTGCTCACGGAATCTGCAACAATGGCAGTGCGTGGCCCTGGCTTCCTAACAGAAGTAGTCCACCCTCAAAGGGGCTTGCGACAAGGGGACCCCCTCAGCCCACTCTTATACAACTTCAGCCTTGACCCACTACTGCGAAATGTGAATGCCCATCTCACTGGGGTCCATGTGCCAGGCCAAGCCCCAGTCAAGATATTGGCGTTCGCAGATGATTGTGTGGTTGGGGTGTCTAATAATCAAGATGCACGCGCGCTTGAAGCTCTCATCCAGGAATATTCCCAGGTAAGCAACGCGGCACTGAACGCCTCCAAAACCAAAATCATCCTCCTTGGTCAGTTTCAGAACTGCTGGGCCCCAGCAATTAGTTCCCAACTTGGACCATCTGCTCGCCCACGTCCACGCCTTACTAACTCAACACACACCGCTCCACTGGTGCTCCCCTTTGTGCCACGTCCTACCACAGGACTGGTGCGCCATCTGGGCGTGTGGATGGAGGCAGGCGGATACGCGTCAGCAGTAATGGAGTGCCATATTCTGGACAACGTGACGAAGCGAATTGCCTCTCTCAGAGCCCACCCTACTTCCCTTACTGGCAGGGTTGTTTTAACCAACTCTATGCTCCTATCCAAAGTCTGGTTTGGAGCCCACGCCATCCCCTTCTCCCCAAGCTTCTTCAAATCCTTGTATGCCTTGCTGCAAGGATGGCTTTGGTCAGGCCGCCCTCCACCAGTGCGGCTAGAGGTCATGTTTGGCCCTCTCGATCATGGTGGCATGGGCCTGCTTGACTTCAAAGCCCATGCTGCCAAGATCCTGGGCACCTGGATCGCGGCCATCACCGCTCCTACACTCCCATCTCAACACTGGTCCCGCGCAGCCTGCTCCAACTTCTCCCAAGCCTTGGGCCTCAACAATCCATCAAACCCCCACTCCCTGATGAAATACCTCGCATCACACACATTGGCCACAGGTCCTCACGGGACAAAAACCCACTACAAACGAATCCTACTCTCCATGTGGAGCGCAGAGTGGAGAATTCGTATTAGTGGACATACAACCCAAAGAGGCAACCCCTCTCCTCAATTCACACAAGAGGTACAGGGGCTACCCATCCATGATGGCGTGATCCCCACACGGCCCCATGTCCTATCCAGGGTGGACTACCTGGACATGATGGACATCCCTTATTCCATTGAGACCCAAAAAACTATCTGGAAATATGCACACCATCCTCTATTGCAGCCTCAAGTCTGCTCCATTGTGTGGCGCTGCCTGAGGCGGGTGTATCATACAGCTGAGCGCTCTAACGCTTTACAATCATCCTGTGTCGTGTGTGGCCAGTATGGAACGTTGTTCCACCGCCTGGAGAAGTGCCCTACCTCTAAAGCGATATGGCGTAAGGTGCAACGTCTGCTTTGCCAGGATCAGACACATGTGTGTTCAGTTTGTCCAGGGATATGTTTGCTTTATCTATGGTCTCCCCTCTCCCACCCTCCCTCCATGTTCTGGTGGTTGCAATCTCCATGTGGACTATCCACACATTTGTCTTGGATGCCATCACAGGCTCCACCCCCACCCTCCCAGAAACTGTCCACAGATTCCAGTCTCATTTGGTGGACCACTTTCAAGTGTGGATGTTTGGATACCTCCCACCGTGTCGCCGACAGCTGGTCTCCTCCTGGTTCCCAGTCTGGTTCATCAAATCAGACCCCTTCCTCCACACGTGCTCAATAGTGGCTACGGCCCCTTCCACACGTTCCCTCCCCTCCCCATAAGTGGCGTTCCAGCTGGCAACAAGAGATAGCATCGTTTCTCTGGGGTGCCTCCCTGGTACTAAGTTTATCTGTCCTGAGTCATATTCAGAAGTGTCTGTCCCATGGTCGGCCTTCCCGCAATAAATTTAAATTTAACTATGTGGACAATACACACGGTTGTCCTTGACGCCATGTCAGGCTCTACTCCCACCCTCCAGGAAGCTGTGCGTCGCTTCCATTTTCACCTTACAGACCACTTACAAGCATGGTTGTTTGGTCATTTGACATCCTACCAACAATAGTTGGTTTTGTCCTGATTCTCTGTATGGTTCCTCGCTTTGGACCCTTTCCTTCATACGCGCTCAGTAGTGATGAAAGCCTCTTCTCACAATAACCCTCTTCCTTATATTGGCGTTCCTTCTAGAAAAGGGAGGTAGTTTTGCTCCTCTGGGGTGCCTCTCACATATCTTGGTGCTTGGTTGTTGTTACATATTGGAAGTGTCCATCCCATGGTTGGCCTTCCTTTTGTAATTACTTAAGTTCTTTTATGTATTTAAGGTAAGTTGTTTGAAATGGATTTTCATCAAATTAGATATTATATTCCTTACATAGTTTCCCTTTATCTATGAAAGATGATGACTGTCACTGTGAGTTTATGCCATCGTTTCTAATTATTGCCTTATTCTAATGCCATCCTGCCTATGGTTAGGGTAGGGTCATTTATTCACACACCTTCATTTTTAATTCAACCTAGTTTATAAGAGGCATCTTCTGAATCAATAAGGTACACCACTAAGGTGTACCCACCTGAATACCATTATTTTCAGATGTGCTACCTTTTCCAAGTTTTTAATTAAGCCTCATAAAGTATCAGGTGAAGTTTTTTATTGTAATTCATTAAGAAACCCTTGTTTGAAAGATGATATAAGGGTTGTTTAGGTACTGAGTTGAAAGGGTTATTTTGTTTTAAGTTCAGAAACTTTTAATCCACCTTGACCCCATAGATTTATTTAAGTTGTCACTTTTTGAAACTGACATTTTTACCACTTATAACCATAAAGTAAAACAAGCTTAAAAACGTCCATAATTTACCCTGATTACACAATTGAAGCAATACAATATTTTCTTGAGAAGATTATAAAAGGCTCATTCTCTGATCTCAAAGTTGCAGCCTTACAATGTATAATACATTCTGTACTTCTCAATTTTGGGGCTGAGAAAAGCTCTCCCTTCGTTTTATTTTAAATTATATTTATTCTTTTCCCATGTTATCCTTTTACATTTGTTTTGTGATAATCTTGATGTTCTATTGTTGTGCCCACGTTTCCAGAGTTTAAGACCTTTTTGCACATAATAGGAGGAACCCCTGACAATGTTAAGCTGTCTGGAAAGGTGGGCTATCAATTATAGCCACTCAGTTTCTTTATTTCTATGTTTATTCTCTTTAGGTTAAGCGCCCCATCATGTTTTATCTCTTCACACAACCTGTCTCCAATTTTTGACATCCCATTGCTACCTCACCATGTTTTGCACTCCCTTTGGCTAGTTTCACTATTTTGTGGAATTAACCATTTCCTTGTTTAATTTCAAAAACAGACAATTACTTTCCCACATTTTAAAGCAAAATCATACCTCCTTCTTAGTCACATCATGATGGCATCAACTTCTTTTCCATACTTAACCCTAGTGCCACCAATCATCCTGGTTCTTGCGCCCTTGACTTCTCATATCTTTGTTTATTGTAGCTTGATTAACCATATGGGGCCTAATAGTTTTTAATATATATAATTGTACATAAAATTACAGTATTTAATAAACAAATATAAAGTGAAAGATTATACTTTTAGACCTACAAGAATTCAATTTAATAAATATTTTATTATTATTAATAATAAAATAGATGATCTCAAAGGATTGATGATTTGGATTGGACTTATAATGTTAAGCCAGATTTTGCTTTGGAGGAATATTTTGTCAATCCTCCCAATTTGCGCTCCCACTGTTTTTTCCCTAAAAACGGTTTTAGATTATAAAAATATAAATAAAATGGCAGTTGAAGCCGCTGCTGCTCCTGCCAACACCCTCCTCCGCCAGCAACTCCATGGGGTGATGAAAACCCTGGTTGAGGGTATTCCTATCCCCCAATTTCCCCAATAATTTTGAGGAAGAAGCAAAATATGAGATTGAGGAGCTCACTTTTAGTGCGAGCCACACTTGTATTAATGTGCCAAAAACTCTCCTTTTGACCCCAACTATCCTCAAACCCAAAAGCGCATCAAGTCTTTCACTTGTGCCAACTCTCATCACTTTTGCTGAGCATCAACTTGCTCAATATGTTGAGGCGATGGATACCGCTGTCCCAATAAATGAAGAAAACCCGCAGCTATACCTCCTCATGCACCATGTCATGGATGCCCCTACCCCTATGTTTTCCGCCATGGTCCGCCAGCTAAAGCGGGCGCAAGAAAAAGTTTCCCTAAAGATTCCTCGCCTTCTGATATGGCTTCCTAGGCTAATAATCTAGGGGCTATATTAAGATTTTTTTATTTATGATAATCCTTTTGTTTGGCTCATTTGCAAATAAAGATGCATGGTGGCTCCCCCATTTGTGTTGGGTACCACTAGTGCTAAAAAATAATAGAATAGATGATCTGTTTAATTTTTGCTTTGATCAGTAATTTTGATCAAACTTAAATTTTTAGTTAAAAAGTTTTTACTCTCACCGCCTTTCACAAGCGCCAAACCCACCCTAAGTTGGCCATATTAATACCTGCTGCCCCCATATGTGAAAACGGTGCACCGCCTCCTGGCTTTTGTTGGGCATCACTAAAACGCTCCAGACTGGCCCAGTTAGCCCAGAAAACACTTCCAGTCACTACATCCTTCCTCAGAACCTAGCTCACCACCTCACACGCTCCCAGGCGGTGCTTTGAAGCCCCCTTGGTGCTCTCTCAGAGAAATTTACATTTTGGCCTTCATGTTGAGTATGGGAACATCTTCCCCTATGTTAGCGCAGCCATCATCAAGATAGCATGGCAGTTTATAAACCCACTAAATTTATATATTTCCGCCCCTTTACAGGGTACTTTGATCTCAGCTTCTCAAGTGAAGCCCACGCCATGGCAGCAGCACAGCTGCCTTTATTTTTATAAAAATACACCAATAGCAACGATTAGAACTCACTTGTTGAATGAGTCCATATTGGTGGTCCAGTTTGCTAGCTTGCCATCCCAACTCTCCCACTAACGCCTTCACCCTGAGCTCACAGAGGACTTGGCTGCCTATGGCGCTAACCCTATGTTGCAATTCAGGTTCTAAATGGCACAGATCGTCTTGCTGAGCTTCGCGCATCTGCTATGATCCACCCATTCTGGGAAACTCATCTCACAATACCTTTCTTTCCATGATCAGATTAGCCCCTGATCATTTCTTCTGGGCATGCATTGAGAATAGCCACCCCATTTGTCTTTTGTGATTTTCCCTTTACCACTCAAAACACAAGTGCCCAGCGTATCACATCATAGCTGCCTCTGCTGCTCCTCCCTCTAGCATAAGACTTACTACTAATTATACTGAAATTTTCACACTGAGGTAAATCCTTCCCCCACCCCAACTATCACAAGCGCTGCTCACACTGCTCCGCCCTACCAAGTGTCAACTGCCTTATCCATTCCTGAGAAGATGGCTGCTCATGCACCTGCAGAATTGACATGTTCCACTGTGAGTGGCCAATCAGCTTTAGCCACCCCACTAATTCCTGTCGCTAGCCCATAGATGGCTGTGTTGAATCCATTTGATGCCCTGGAATGGATCAATGATGATGAAATTACCTATAAAATTAAACCTGACTTCGCCTGATCAAAATTTTTCACCTAACCTCCTGATTAACTTTCTGCTGCTGCTTTTGCCCTCATGCCAGTTTCCCCATTTACAAGAGTAATTATCAAAATTCTGTCAAAGAAGCTACTTCCCCACTGACTCCTTACTCCATCAAGCCCTCCATACATCAATTGAGCCACTTTGCAAGGGACTTTTTTTTACCTAACTTTCATAAAGATTTCCCCAATGACGCCAATCCTGATAGTGAAGAGCTAGCTTTGCAGCTGGCCACACATGCGTCAATGCAGCAAGATCTTCACTTTATGACCATAACTTACACTCAAACCCGCCAGTGCATCAAATCTCCTACTGCATGCCTTATCTTTTAACCTTTACTGAATTTAAAATCACCAAATACACTGAGGTGATGCATACCACTGGCCTAATTGATGAGGAGAATCATCAACTCTTTATCCTTCTTCCACATGCCGCTGACGCTAACCTCATTTTTGTCTTCATTTGCTTGCCACTTGTAGCTAACGCCTATTGAAAATCCCCCAAACCTTTTTTTCTAAAGTGGATGCTTAAACTAGTGTAATAGCTCCATTCTAAGGTTCTTTTTATCTAACTATCCCTTTATTTAGCACCTGTATATAAAGATGCATGGAGGACCCCCTCTTGGGTTGGGCACCACTAGTACAAAAAAATAAAATATATGATAAAAGCCTAAACTTTAACTGTGACAAGTAAACTATTTTTTCTTAGCATTATAATAAACTTCTATAGATGCCTACTAGTAAGCCAAAAGTCTAATTAAACTTTATTATCATAGAGATTTAAGTCAATAAAGCAGAGCATCTATTTCTAAGAAATTACTTTTCTATCAAAAAGCTGAAGTCTATAGCCCATCACCATCTTTTGCCAAAACAGACTGCAATTCTATAAAGGCTAAGTAATACACATTTGTAATATGACTAAAGTTCTTTATTACTTTAAACCACAAATTTATACCTCACTTAAGACATTCTTTTAATTATTATCAGATTGCATAGTGTCAGAAAAGTAACAAGATGGATTCCTCCAATATTTTAAGCAGATTTGGCATAAAATAGATCAATCCTGGCGGAATGGCTTATTGACTAAATTTTGTGGTTAATAGGTGAATTCTAGGTAGTTGCTCCACAAATTGGGTTGAGCTAAATCCAAGTATTCCACTGAGTTTGAAAGTTAGGATCGAGCGGGGCAATTGATGGCTCCAAATTAGTAAAAGGATCACCAGCAATTAATAGCTGAGGATGACCCATTTGTATCAATTAAGTAATGTCAGCAGAACCTGAATATTTTGAGTTTGAGGCGGCCAAGGTTGTTTCTGGCGCCTCATATATATTAAATTAATGAGCGCCTGAAGAAGGCAAAATCCCCAAATAATCAATGAGGAGAGTCAAAACGTGTCATTGACAAGAAGCTGAGTTATTCTGAGTTACCTGAGCAACCAAAGCTGTTTCTGCTGCACTATTATTAAGTCAATTTTACATTTGATATTTATTTATATATAAATTTATATGGCTCATCAGCAACTCAAGGCTGAGGATGAGCCAAAACTAATAAATTTGGACATCAGGAATGATGGGGTGAGATGGGTTTCTTAAAGACTACATACTTTATTTAAAATTAAATTAAATGGAAAAGTAAGAGAGGAGGGCGGAATATAGTTAATTTGGCTGAGGTTAAAGGACTGGAAAATTGGGCCACTAGTTTCTTAGCACCTCCGACCATTGCTGGTTGGTGATTGCCAACACTAGCCATGGTTCTAGCATCAACAGGCTTACAGGCCATTTGATCTTGAGTCAATTTATTGCTTCATCTCATATGATGAGTGATCCAGTGGGGAAAGCCAAATGTGTGGCTTTATAGCACCCAGGGATTAAACATGAGAAATTTGAGATCTGACAGAGATGGTCAGAAATAATCCAAATGGTCTTCAGTACCAAACGTTTTTGATGGGACGCTCATTGTCCAAACTCTTGGCAATGAGAGCTGAGTGTATCACCCATACACAATAATGGTAGATGAAGGCTCATAGTTGGATCTGGGCTGTTCTCAGGGTTTTTCAAAAAAGGTTCTGCAACAGATGCATTTCCATCAGCAATTGTTTACCTGAGAGGATGTATTGCATCGTTGACCAATAGTTTTTTGAACGTGGCTCATTCAGAATATCATTAGGCAATATATGCTTCTGGTTCAGCGCATATGGGGAACTCCTTGTGCAGGTAGTCCAGTCTGATTGCTTACCAGTTCTAAACGTGCAGTATAAAATCTGCCAGGTGACTGACCGTTGTTTTGCCATTACTAGTTGGGAGTTGAGGCCTGAAAATAACTCCTTCATTTGATAGTTGGTGTCATGGCCTTTGGCTGCCCAGTTGTTCAGAATTTGTGGTCAAGTGGGTTGGTTGCATCTGGGTTTTGTAATTAGATCTTTTTATTTGATTGGGATCAATTTGTAGCAAATTTTAATTGTCTTGGCAGCGTATTTGTGGAAAATTTGATTGCGCTCCTCCCAGTTCATTGCAGAAATCATCGGGAATTATGGGCTTTGACATCCCTGTGGATTTGGTTGGCACTCTAATCCAACAGTTTGAATGACCAGTCGCACTGGCGCACTACCTGATTGCACAGTCATCAGTAGTATGGGGTGCCATTTTTGGGAAGGCGTTCATGGGTGTTTC
Organism: Massospora cicadina; assembly: GCA_022478985.1. NCBI lineage: Eukaryota > Fungi > Entomophthoromycota > Entomophthoromycetes > Entomophthorales > Entomophthoraceae > Massospora > Massospora cicadina. Next base: position 200,524 of record JAKSZP010009202.1, read on the forward strand.
ACCATCCATTTGCGCAATGATAGTGGGAAGACTGGCTTCTGAAGGCCCTGAAATCTATCCCAGTTTACATTCCAAGCTAGGGTTGAGCAGCGCATATGCATCTGTGTTAGACTAAGGAATCATTTGGCCCAGATCTGCTGAGCGTGGGTTTCAAAGTCCAAAAGGCCCATGCCCCCTTTGCTCTTTGGTTTGAACAGGGTCTCCAGGGCTATCAGTGCCACTTTTGCCTTAAACCATCGGAAGGTGAAGAGCATTGTCCTGATCTTTTTCTCTAGGTTCAGGCTCAATGGTAGCACATGGGGACATACCATATATTGGAGAAGATGAATACGTTGACAGCCAACACTTTCTCCTTGAGGCATAGTCTTTAATTTAACCAGCTTGTCATTCAGACTGACAGACTTGATAGAACCTCTTTTTTGGTTTCCAGTACCACTGGCCCTTTGTAGTTAAAGAGTATCCTGAGGTATTGAATCATCTGAGAGTTCTGGATTGGTGTTGTCAGTTGGCGGGCTGAATTTTGGGACACTAATCCTCATTACTGAGGTTTTTTTCCAAATTGATCTTCACGTTTGACGCTAACTGGTATAAATCTAGGAGCTCCTTGTCGCCTTAAAGGTCTGTCAGTGAACTAATACCTGCTACCATGTCATCCATGAAGGCCAGAATTTTCAGAGGCAATTAGTTAGAGTGGATTAATCCCCGGAGTTTTGTGTCTGACACAGCCAATAGAACGTTCACTGCAAAGTTAAACAGAATTAGCAACATGGGATCACCTTGTTGGAGACCCTGCCATAATGGAATATCGTTGGTTATGCCTTCAGTGATGATTAATCTGGTGATCAGGCCTGAGTACAGAGTTGATATCCATGATCTAAAAGATTTGGGAATACCAACCGCCTTTAGAGCCACATGTAGGAAGGATCACGCTACCTAGTTGTAAGCTTTCTCAATGTCAAGGAACATGGGATAGCCCTGTTCAGATCCCAACATGTCCTGCAGCACGTTATGGACAGTATCAATACTGCCCCAGATGCTTCAGACATTGATAAGCCCGTTTTGGACCTTATGCATCGTATGAGGTGTCATTGCCATTAGCTGATTCATTAAGATGTGCATGAGCAGCTTATAGTCGACATTGGATAGAGCAATTGGGTGCCAGGTTAGAGTTGGCGTTGGAGTCCCTTTTGGTACAAGAGTACAATTCAGATCATTTGGCCTTCTGGGATTTTTTGTCCGTTTTGCAAGCAGTGGTTGAAGAAGGATTTGAGCTCCGGCGAAATATGGTTGCAGAATGCATTATAAACTTCTATGCACTTGTTATTGGGTCTGGCGCTTTCTTCTTCAGCAATTCTTTTAGCGCCCATTTGACTTCATTGATCAAAATGTTGGCAGACAAGTTAGTGACATCTTCTGGCATACAGGCCCCAAGTGAAGATTTGGCAAGTAGCTAGGGCTTCTGTCGCCGTTTTGCTCATCTCTCCTTTGGTGGAATAGCTCACCATAGAAACGTTCAATCTCCCACTTGATTGTTTCCAGGTCCATTGTTACTTCCCCTGTCATCATCTTTTCCTCTCATATCCTAGCCTTGGTTTGGATTTCCTTGAGGTGTGCCAGGCTCTCCTTGGTCATCATCCCCACTGAGCTCTGGTATCAATAGATAGCATTGATCCATCACTCTGAGTCCTATTTTGCTATTAAGGCCTGATACCATTTATGAGTTGTTTAGTACTCGCTCCACCATTCTTTGCTGTCCTTCTGGGAGAGTTTTAACCTCTCAAGTGCATCTTTTAGCTGCTTTGCAATGGCAGTTTGCTTGTAGGTAGTCTCTTTCTTAAACATATTACTATTGTTCTTAATATTCACTTTGATCTGGTTTATCTTTACAGAGGATATATCTCAAGGTGGCAATCCAGATATGCGTCCAGTCAATCTAATCCCACTTCTATAGTCCAGCGCCCCTCCTCGTCCCTCAGCATGGCTGGTGCCAACTGCCATTCTCAGTTCCTCAGGGGTTTGTCCAGATCAATTTCCACATGATGATCATATAGTTGATTTCAGCAATTATACTGACCTCAGTGTTGAATATCAGCGCTTGAGATTGGATGACACAGTATGTAATCCAGGCGCAAACCAGACTGTGGGGATCCAGTGGGGCCATATGACCACCACATTAGGTTGGCCAGATCATCCTACTTGTTGATTGTGAGACATATCCCTGATTTGACTAAGTATTCTAGCATCTCATTGGCCTTATGGTTGGGACTTTCAATTTTTGAGAATGTATCCTGACTTAAGTTTGTCCAACAGAGTAAGCCTTCTACTATAACTGTCATCACCTTAGCTTATACTTCCGATAAAATATTTATTTGAGGTACACTGATGAGGGGATGGACATTACCAATGCTTGATGAGCAAAAAGAATGAATGAACAGACCTACCCAAACAGAATGAGTCAAACACCCAAAATGAGCGAGCAAAACACAAATAGAAGAGATCACAACCAACCAGGTGGGACAGCGATGAGCTGCTCATCCACCATGGTGGAAGGGGAAGGGGATCAGGGGCTCATCCTTGGCATTGGAGTCCTCCTCATAGGAAAAAGTGCAGGTTAAGGCGGATAGCAATGTTGTGGGGTGATCAGCAACATGTGGGTTGAGATTGTTGATGATTTGATGGTTGTGGAAATTACCTCCAGAAAGAATTTCACCTTTGTACTGGGATAAGCAATGTTCCTCATAAAGGCGGATGGAAGAAGCTGGGATAACAAAGCAGTGGTGGTGCAGGTGACTTTTGGCTTGTTCTGAGAAGCGACAAACACTTTCTGGATAGTGGCAGCTGTTTGTTAGTAGAGGATAGGGATGTCACGTTTGCCCTGGTGACAGAGTTGGGGCAATGATGGGAGGACGGATACCCTTGGCTAGTATTGCCACTGATGTGGAAGCACACTCATGGATGTCAGCATTATCTGGGTGATCAGCTGCTGCTTCAGCGAGCTGGTGGGTAAGGCGGAACACATTGGCACCCATCTGGGGGCCATAAAAATGGCGAGGGAACTGAATGAGGTGCTTTACCTGGATAAATTCTTTGATGTGGACTTTCTGTTGTTCAATAACATTTCTCACTTTATCAGTTTCAACTAATGAGGACCATGGGATTAAGTCATACAGGAATTTGTTGTTGGTGAATTGATAGGCCGTGGCTATCAATTGAAGAATAGTGTGGGACCAAACTGTTGTCCAAGCTGTCTCCTGATTGGTTGAAGCGCATGTGGCCCTGGGCTGAGGAGGGGCCTGATTGGCAGCTGCAGGCGCTGCAGCAGCTTCAGGCTTTGGGGGAGGGGGAAGGATTGTACCCCATACCAGAAAGGCAGTAGGGTGTGTGGTGTATTGTGAGCCAGATGGAGGCAACACAGGTCTGGTGGAAGCAGCAAGAGAGGGGCAATACACTTTGAGAGACTTAAATTGAAGCAGAATAGACAGATGGTCCGCTCACCCTTTATGCGGGCCTAGAATGGGTGATCAGGGACAGAAGGAATGATGGCGCTGGGGGATCAACAAAAAATTTTCGTTAAAATTTAGGCTAACTGTGGCAAATTGTTAAGGACAGAAAGGCGAGAAGCCCCATTGGGGATCACAAAGTGAAGGATGGGGTTGAAGCTGTACGCTGCCAAACATTCCATTAACTTCTGATGAAGCACCATGGGGGAAAGGTGTGTGGGCAACCCTGCGAATTGAACCACCATAGTGGTGTCTGTGGGGAGCCAGGTGCACATTGTTGGGATAGGGGTGCCTTGGAAAACCAGGGGCATGGTGGCCGCTGTGGTGGCGTCAGCTTTACAAGTGAAGACTAGATCAAAATACCCCTTATAGGGGCAGAACCTATGAAACTGGCTGGCCGCATCACCACCTGGGCCATGTCAATAATAGCTTTTTTGGCATATGTGAACAATCTCCCATATTTGACCCAAAGGCTGAAATGCAGCTGGGAATGGGGGAGAACAAGTGGGCTATGAGGCACTGGATGGTCATGTGCAAGATGGATGACGAGATCCTTGGGCGGAATAAACCAGCATGATGATTTGGTGGGACTGGATGAACCAGTCCAAGCACATTTTCGCGCCAAATGGAAAATGATAGGTGGGATTTTTCTGCTACCCCACATGGGAGCAGCTAGCGGAGAATCCAAGGTCATCAGGAAGTGAATGGGGGAGGTAGTCATAGGTTAGAAGACTTAATTTACTTTTAACTTAATCAAATCCACTCAAAAGTTACTCCAAGCGGAAAGAGTACTTTCAATAAATAAATTCAAAAAATTCAGTTTTTGTGGGCTTTGGCGGGGCATAAACAGCCAACACACGAAGGCTCTTGCCAGTTTCCCTATTTGTAGCAATTGCTATTAAGATCCTTTCAGTGTGTGTTTCCTCCATGAGTACCAGGTCTATTGTCCTATTCTGTGTGAGAATTGCCACATGATCCAATCAGAGGGCTTGACAGCCTATTTGGCGGGACCATGGGTGGTTTTTTGCATTGCAGTTCAAGCTCTGCACCGTATCCTTTTAGTTACCTGCTTGTGTTTCCAATATTAAGATTAGGTCAACATTATTATTGTCTTAAAGTGATGAGTCTTCCGCCTTATCATTTATATTGCTCGCCATCCCCCAAGCATTTTTAGTCACAATTTTCATTTCCAGATGCCTGACCCATGGGTATGAGGTTTGGTATTATTTTATGGGTTATGCATGAAGTCGCAGATGGAAGTTTGATTACTGGCAAATGTAGTCGCTGAGGGTGGGTGGGAGGTATTGTTTGGATTTTGGGGTCAGTTGGTTGGAACTGGGATAATGTTACTAGGCATTTTGTGCACCACGAATTCAGTCTCTATCCCTGTCTCCCTATTGATAGATAAAGGGAATGGTTTTTTTACCAGCTCTGGGGGAGCCTTGTCTCTAATGGAAGTGTGGCAGATTCCCCCTCAACCATTAATTAGCTTTTTGCCCATCGTTAGGATTGTTGGTGGAACTGGTGTTTTTCTTGGTGTTTTGGTGAGCTGACTTTGCCAATTTGTAAATTTAATTGTTTGTTTAGTAGTCTCCTCAGGTTTATTCACTGACGATTTCCAAGTTGACTTCTTGTTCTCTTTTACCTTGTCAGGATTTGAGTTTGATTTATTTGCTTCTTGCGCTGATTGTCCCTTTTTGGGGATTTTTTGGCCCGCCTTCTGCCATCGTTTTTCTTCCAGGATCATCCATTCAGCTTGGGGGTGGTCATGGTACGATCAGTTTGGGACTCATTCTTTCATACATTTTGTAGGCTTTGGGATTTGGGTTAATGAAGGGTTCATCATCCAATTTGGGTTGTTTGGCCGCTTCTTTCTCCCATTTTTCCCTATGGGTGAAGTCCAACTCATGTTGTTGGCGCTTCATATCTGCGACCTCTGTTAGGTTACAAGGAATCCACTTCTTGGACTTTAGTCAAAGGAAGGTTTTTGTACTAAGTTTTGTGACCCCACCAAAGGGGTCATATTCATAATTTAAAGGGTCTTCCCTTTTTGACGGTGGCATTGGGCCATTGTAGGCCGGTCTGATAGCAGAACCAGCACACTGGTTTTGCATCCTATTGCTTGATGTATACAACTCTACTTAAATCAGACAGGCGGATGAAATAAGTTAGTGTGATACTGTTCAGTTTCATCCAAGGTGCCGGTTTATAGAGCGCTTTGACTGTTCAAGGGCAAAGGCACTTTGTGATATAATCACCACCAGCTTGTCAGAATTCTTGAACTTCTCTATAATACATTAATCTAATATGGATCGCTTCATGCACCCATTCCCTCTCTCAATCAGTCAAGAGATTTTGGAACAAAACCCATTGGGCGGTCGGTTCACATATCTAGTTGGTTATATTCATAGATAAACTTCCTTATATTTGATGCTGATCTCAAGGATTTTTTAATCTAGTTTGCCTGGGATAGCTATTTCAATGTAGCCTATTTGGGTACCCAGTGGTGGTTGAAGTCCCTCCCTGTCAGTACCTTGTTGAGCTCCTGATAAATTGACATTATCAGGTCGGACCACTCCTCCTCCTCCACCAGATGCAAGTGGATTTGGATTGCATCCTTCAGATATGATTTGGGCGCCAGGCAGTCTGTGAAGCCTCCGCTGATCAGTTAACAGATGTACTCAATATGGCTCCCCACCTCATTCCATGTGTTTTCGTTGGTTTGGGTTGCCGCTGCGCTGTACAACTTGGATTTCAGGTTATGCTTGGGTATCTCAGCAGAGGCCTTTCATTTCATCATCCAGCTAAATGATTCATCAAGGCTGAAACCCCAATTGAGGAACGCCTCAACCTGGTGTATGCTAATTCCTCATCAGTTGATGCTTCTGGCCATTTGTGCGCCAATCTCTAGGCTTTGCCAGTTGAGGGCATCCATCAGCAAAAATCCCAGCTGGTACCATAGGAGGGCGGATTCCAGCCTGCACGTTGAGTGCAGGTACTTTTGGAGGGCTTCCAGCATAATCAAACTAAGCTGGCACCAGTTCTTTACCATTACACTGCTCCATCCGCCATACATGAAAATCCGTGCCATGGCAGCCAGTATTCCTGCTTTGCTCCACTGGAAGGCTTCTGATGGGAAAAATCCTTTGGCAGCGTATGGGCAGCTACCAATGGTTATGGAAAGGATTGTTTCCAGTTCTAGATGGTTTAGATTCGAATTCCCACTTTGAGCCATTACCAGCCCAAATCTGGGGTCATAACCCCTTTATCGCTGTTGCCAACTGTGGTAAAACCTTGTGTTCCATCCACAGTTGAGCTGACATAAGGGCGAACCCTGTGGCGTCCCAGTCTGCAGATCAACCAGTGTGGCGACGTCATGCCAGAGTTTTCATTTTGTGATAGGGAACGGCAAGCCCTGGAGAGTTTTGTGGATAAGCTTTGTCACTCCCAGACCCGCCCACTCACAAACTTGATAAATACTGGCCCCCATGTGGAACCAGTATTTATCTTCCAATGGGGTGAACCCATTGGCGGACCATTTGATGGCCTCTTCTGGTGACCAATCCTGGAAGGGCCCCCAAACCACTGACTTCTCCTTTATCCAGCTCACCTTCATCATGTTGGATGCAGTGGCTGGTGGAATATGAGTATATGACAAGTGTAAGGCTTTGGTAGCCTTAAAACTGACCGCAATCCATGGCAGTGCCTCCTCTGAGGAGAACGTGATATTGTACCATTCCAGTGCAGTATCAGCTGGAATGGTATGTCAAGCCCACTTGAGGGTGGTTGAAATGTTTGAAAAACTGTTTTACATAATTGATTAGTTACGGTGGGGTAAGACCTGAGTATCTGATGGCCTGGGTAACTTTCGCTGGCATGCTGGCCTTATTGTACTTCATTACATTAAGGATGTCAATTCATGCTGCAATTCATGGCTTTGCGTCCACCAGCTTCAAGTCTTCCAGAACTGCATCTTTAATTATCTTATGCTTGAGGGGGAGTTTCATCCACTCCAGGGCATCCTCAGTTTGAATATGTGACAATTTGAATACCATCACCATGTCAAATGATATCTGGGTGTTGAGCCAGCATTTGGCTGCCCCAACAGAAAATTTATAATCCTTCCAGATGGCCACAATGGTGGGCATAATGCTTTTTGAGATCCACTGAATCGCCATTAAATATGGGAACTGTAGGGTCTCCTATCGCTTAATTTTTGTGAGAGGACATGCTAGGCTGTGCTAGCATGTCCTTCTAGATGGGAGTGTACTTCACTGGGCTCTTGTTGACAATTTGACTACAGTTGGAGTTTCATCCCCTTCCAGCTGCACTCTTATTTTTTTGGATGAACTTTCCCAGGCATCTGATTCTTCGGATTTGGTTCCCAATACTCCTCCATCCCCATCAGGGGTGATCCTCAATGTTTACTCAACCTTACAGATCAATTTTGGACTTGTTTTGCCCCCTGTCAACTGGAATTTTTCAGGGATTGTCCCTGATGGTTTGCTCAGTTTTCAGTTTGATTATTATCAGGAATCATCCTATCCCAACTGGTCATTGTCAGGAATGTTGCAAGTCTCGGGGAGTGTCCTTTGGCTCTCAATTGAGCTATCTTTATGTTCCCAAATAAGAAAACACTGAAGAGGATGGCGGTACCCCTCATCACCCAGGGTGACTTCGCCCACGTAGTTGATGAGCAATGGGTGATAGCCCGTCCGCTTTGGATCCCGCCCCCAATTCCCTCACTAACCTCAGCAGAACTGTTGCAGGGAATTAGTGAAATCTGTGCTGAGATTATTGAACTGAAATCGGTTAGATCTAATTTGGGCAGCAATCAGGCTGATGGCCAAAATTTGAATGGCTGTAAAAGTATGAAGAATGAGATATTGGCCGGATCACCCAACAGTTCCAATTTGATCCCAAAATCAGTAGAACAAATATCAGGTGACATTGATGAGAGTTTGAAGCCCTCTGATAGTAATTTGGATGTTGTGCCCGATGAGCTACTATTGACTGAACAAATGGTTAAATGACTGAGCGTGGGTGGGTTGGCCATCCCAAACCCGTTCCCAACCAAATGGTCCCATCCCTATATGGGATGGCCTTGGGGGATTCCCATCACTCATTGGGCCAAATGCCATCATGCTAACCCTTAGAAACATAATCGACCCCTGGTTCAGACATTTGAGGTTGAACTGACAGAGTTTCAGCCCACCGCCAAATTTTGCGATGTCAGTTCCCAAAGAATAAATCCCCCCACTACCATCCAATTCACCGGTTAAGCTGAATTTGTGGATCCTGCTTAAATCATTGCCACTACCCAACTGACCACTATTTAATCAGTTGCATGGCACTGAGAAAATTGTTGGTCGATTTTCTTACTTTATTTCCCAAAATAAAAATTTTCAAAACCCCAAATTTTTATCTCATTCCCTTTGACCACATTCTATATGGAACTTCCCTGGTGGTTCGCCGCTCCACACTCTGGGTGGGCCTTACTAATTCTCTTGGTTACCATGGTTCCCTCCATTGCCAATTGGACTCAACAAGTATGGAATTTTTGGGTCTATAACCCTGTTCTCATGACCTTCCAGCAGCAATATACAGGGATCTTATGTCCTTATGTCTGCCAACTACAAGAGAAAATGCGTCTCTCTACCACACCTGACAAAATGATTTTAACAAACAAGAACCTCGCAGTAACTATTCCAGTAGTTTCCACACCTGTTACCAGGTCCCCTGGGTCTGAAGTTTATTCAGTGTGGTTTGCCGTCGGAATACTCCTAACCCTGACATTCCACCACCATTTCATAATATCTTATTTACCGGCTCCAAATCAAGTCATATGGTCAGCAATGCCTCTGGCATTCTGGTTTGCTTTCTGGATGCTCACGCATCCTGACTGGCAGATCAGTCTAAACTTTTTCTGCCGTTCCCATGACAAATGTTAACTGATGTTTTGTTCAAGAGATTAAGTCAAGTGTCATTGAAGAGTTTCTTCATCTCAGTCAAAAAATTGGTTTTAGTGTTTCCCTGACAATATGAGCCTTGGTTTTTTGGTTGATTTAGCTTTGGACTCCAATTAAACTAGTACATTGTCAGGATTTTTTTATTTTTTTTCCCTTCAGGGCCCCAATCCCCTTCCCGATTGAGGTTTGGTGGGGAATGTCCCTGACACTGCTGTTCTCAGTATGCTTTGCACACCCCAAGGGTGTTGTCAATTGTATGGTTTGTGGCAGAAACTGATCCTGTGGAGTCAGTTGTGTTTACCTTGCTTATCATTGGGTCCTTGAGTTTTTTGAAGCATTTTTTGTTTTGCGTGTTGTCAACAATTTGTTATTGGTCAAGCAGTTATTAGTCAAGAAGTTATTGTTGTCAATCAAGCGATGGCCTTTGTCACCAGGAAGTCATCCAGAAAATGTGTCCATCTTAGCGTACTTTTGATCAATGGCATAGTCAGCATAAGCAAGACATCCGTTTCTTTGTGCTTAGCACTGACGGGCGGAAGGACCTTCTTGCACTAAGTGGTTGGCTGTGGGGTACTGCTCTATGGGTGCAGTATCTCACTGCAGGTGGATGCTCTCTCTAGTATTGTACTGGTCACTTTTAAATTTAAAAGTAAGCTTCATGAGAGAGATGGGGCAAGAGGGTTGATGCAAGTGAAGAGAGTAGCACAGCGTAAGGATGAGAGAGTTGTTGGCTAGAAGAACCAGTGATGAGCTGATAGGTTGGTGGTGGGTGAAGTAGCCCTTTTTGTAAATAGTATAAATACCTAGCGCATTCCTTTCAATAAATGTCTTTCTTTACCTATTCTCTTTTGTGTTATTAGTTTATATTTATTACATTGGTTGGAGTTTAGACTGGGGGATCCCCGAATGGCGAGGTGATATGTCAAGGGGTCAGCTGGTGCTGCTGGCCCTGTGCCTAAGGCGAAATGGCAAGGTCTGACTAGTCTTCATACTGGTTGGCAGGCCAACCAGCGGAGCCCATTATTGCCAGAAAAACGATTTTCTGACATAGAGTATCAGATATGATAGATTTTTTTATTTAATTAATCCATCAAGAGAATTGATGCCTAATTCCATAAAGGGGTTAAAGAAAACCAATTAATTACAATATGAATAAACCTATAATTAATAAGGCTCATTTCAAATACTAGGAAATCTCCTCTGTTCTGACTTGAGACCATAACATAATAAAGCTGTAATTCTGATTAGCCAAAGTAATGGTTCATTGGAACTTGAGGCATCTTCTCCATTGGTTGGCTTATGAGGTAATAAATCAATCCATACCCTTGAAAGGTTACAAATCTGGAATCTGACCAAAGATTGACTTATACTATAACAAGCCTTATCTGAATGGGCATTTAAAATACATTTTTGTGCCTAAAATAATTATGCTTAAAAGCATTTAAAATCTGAATTTGCTACAAAATGAAGAGCCTCCATTTATATTGCCTCCCCTCTAAATATTGTTCCCTTACCTTAAGGGGCTATATTACCTATATATACTTTGAAATACACAATGTTATTTTATAATAAAGTTATGCCTTATATTTTTAAGTTTCTGTTTTGGTGACCTTGCTTCAATAAGTCCCTTCTACTCTTACTATAGGGTGGTTACTTTAATTGCTGAAACTAAGCGAGACTTATCTTTTCCTAAAATATATACTTATAAAAGTCCTAAACTCAAAGCAAGTGTTGATTAGCAGGCTTCTTTGAAATAGCATTATTGAGTCTCTCAAAAAAGAAGCTCTACAGGATGATGCTCACTATAGGGGGCACAGCTATTGCTTAACAATGCCTACATTTAAATGATCTCACCATACAAGATATTCATTTTGGAAGGGTTAAATGCTAAGTGCACAATGGAAAATTGAAAAAGATAACCAAATGGGAAGTTTTTCCTTGGTCACGTTTAAAGGAGTACAAGAAAATTTAATAAAGGTCCCAGAATCTCAACTTCTAACCTGGATTTAACCAGGTCGTGGTCAGAGACTTAACTCAAGGATTATAAACACAGGAGAAAGAGCCAGCCACAAAAGGGCATCCACTATGAACAAGTCTCTTAAAAACTATATGAATCTAGTGTTCTCTCAGAGATATACAGCTCAAGTTCAAATCTCTACAGAGATATTATTTGGATTGTACATCCATCACTTTACCTAATTGTTTTCCTATTAGGATTCCATATGAGGAGCTCCATCATCACATCAACACCCAAGGGGCGTTGAGAGTGAACTATGAACAGGTATACAATTTAGCATCACAAAGTATAAGGGATACACACCAACAGATCAAAGCAAATTGTTCCTATATATTCCAATTTCATAAAACAAAAACGGGGTCCATCAATTCTAAAGCTATAAAACATGTGGAAAAAGCCATAAAACTCCTAAGAAAGGACATTGCAGAGTCTGATGAAAGGATTTACATACTACTAAACTTTTACCCTTGAGCTTTGACAGCAAGATGCCAAAGCCCATGATGAAATTGTGGCCCATGTTTCTACTAGCCGTCTTAATAGAGAAGAACAAACTACAATGTCAGAATTCAGGCTTTTGATGCTCGCTGGTGCTGTTTACACCTGAATTTTGACAATGTTTTGCAGGAGAAGTAATACTCTCAACTGCGGTAATAAAGGATTTTTGGGGGGTTTATTACCACTTATAATAATATATCAGAATTAGTAAAGACTAAATAAACCTGGTTTTTATATATTTTTATTAATGATGGCGATGGGTTGAAAAGAGAACCCTATATTTATGTTGCTGCTTAACATTTAAGTAATCTGAGGCTTGAAGCAAATGGGCGAATAATTCATTATTAAATATGAGCCTAATTAGGAAATATGAGGATTTGGCCTATTGAAGCTTTCAAAACTCATCTCGATTTGAGGGAACAGCTGATGGAGAATTGATCATAGGCAATATGAACTCATGGGGTAAAGATTTAATATATTTAGGCCAATTGGATAGTGGAACCTCTGAATGACCTGTTGGATTCTGCCACAGGCTCAGCAAATCTCTATTGATAATAATCAAACCATCTTGCTGAGAATAGGAGGAAATCGCATTTATCCAGTTTGATGGGTTCCACTGAAAATTGACCAGGGTTTTTTTTTGGATAATTTTAACCTTATTCAACTCACTGGAATACTCTTTTCACAATATTGGACAGGTAATTGTCTGACATGTACTTTCATCTTGACTAGAGCTCTCTTTAAATTGAATTTTTTCTTGAAAATCACCAAGACTCAGTCACAATAATACCTCAGAGTGTTATTAACCATGTAGCCTGTGTTGATAGGGATCTGGTGTCCATGCAACTCAGGTGTCTACCTACTCAATTGCTGAATGACTCAACAAACTAATGAGCGAGATAAGAAGCAAATTAGCTTCCTCAGAAGTCTCTAACCATATTTATTTACATCTCAATGAGGATGAGCAGCATTGGAACGTCTTCATGGAAAAGCTAAAAGCCAAAATTGACAAACATCTACAAAGCACTGAATTCCAAAAAGATAAATGAGGACTTAAACTATCACATTAGAGTATTAGAAGATGAAACAAACTCTTATGGACTTTTCGCTCTAATGATTATCAGCAAATCAATGCTCTCAATATTCTAATTAAGAACCTGGAGAATAATATCTTTATTAAAAAAGCATTAATTTTCTGTATGTCACATAAAGACTTACCATTGAAGAAATGGAGCAGCATCTTGACCCTACTAAGATTAAATTAGCTGAATCTCATGAAAAGTTGAGAAGAGTGACACAATATCCAAAATAAATGAACAAGATACTCTAGGTGTCAACGTCAACTCAAGTCTAAAACTATTCCCTTCAAACTTACCTTCAAAGACAAGTTTACACCTGGAGAAGTAATTGATACTCTTTTCTATATGTCTATGAGCCTGCAATGAAAAGCCTCAACTGATAAAAAAAGGTTAAGCTTATCTTGTCTTGTTTAATTTAAATGCCACGGCAGGTTATGGCGCCTCACATTGACACCCTAAAGACTTGGTTAGAAGAGAAAAATGTGTTTATCAAAGAATTTGGATAAAAGCAAAGATCAAGTATGAAAAAACAGGCTATTATGAGCTTGAGTTGCATCAAACTGAAACTCTAGCTGAATCTACCTATTGTATACATATTGAGGCTCAAACTCTGATAACCTCAAAGATGCTCACACTGGATGATGCTGTAGCAGCTGTTGTTACTGACTTACTTAGTAATACCAAATTAGCCATGTACGTCACTATAATTAAACGAAGCTTTAATTAAGCTCTTGATATCAAAGAAGCCCTGCTTGATGAGGCTGATATATAAAATCTGGAAAGCACCCAAAAGGCTTCAACAAAACTCAAATTGTATACCGTGGAGGAAACCAAGCCAAAAAAGTGGAGTAACATAAGTGCAATTATTGCAAAAAAAATTTACACCAAAGATGAGTGCCTCAAGAAGGACCTTGTCCTCGCTGAGAAGGGAAAAGGGAAGTCAGCATAGGGTCAGATACTCCTAAAGTTGAGAAAACTTTAGAACATGAAACCAAAACACTATTAATTGCTCACCTCACTTGCATTTAAATTTTTCTAGTGACGATTATGATGTGGTTATGAAGCTACAGTTGACTAAACTTTAGGTAAACCTCTGAGATTTTCATTCCATATCGCTTAGGTGCTGAGAATATTAACAACACCCTTATCTTGGAGGATACCTATCTCGGTCAAGTTATTGGGTATCCAATAGTAATTAATACAGTCTGTAATGCTAATCAATACCTTGCCATTTTGATCCAACCTATATTGTGCATGCTTATTTGATGTATAATAAGAAGAAATATCCTGAGACTGCCAAAAAGCCTAATATAACGTTATGCTATAAGGAGGTCTTTTTTTTTTTTAGTACTAGATGGTCCCAACCCAAGGAGGGGTATAAGGAGGTCTTAGCCTTTCCACAAAGTTTGGATGAACTATCACACAATTAGTAGTGATGAATCAAAAGGTCAGAGTAATGGCTACCTTGGATATGGGATCACCTATCTCCATTATTTTATCCCATCTAATCAAGAAGCTTAAACTTTCCATGGACCTTGAGTACACCCAGGAGTCTAGCACTGCAGGTTTAAACAACACTAAGGCAATAGGTGCATGCTCATCCTTGCTGATTCAATTTGGCAAATTAAATTCTAAGCTCCCGCAGTTGGCCTGGATAATAACCAGTATGATATACTTATCAGGACGCAGTTTATAATCATATATGAAGGAGTCATCAATCTGAAAATAGGGTACTTATCACTCCTCAATTATGCAGTTTTCCTTATGGTGGATAATAAAGGCTCCAATATTAAGAAATACTCTTTTCTGGTCAAGTACCATGTTTCTTTTTGCCATTACAATATTATACCTCTGGAAGAGATAGGAAAAAGCTCTCCAACTCATTAGATGCAGCAGATGACATATCATTTATATTGCCAAGTTGAGAAAAATAAACCAGTAGAACAAAGTGAATTCTACCAACATACCCTGAAATTACCTCTGAACTTCTTGCTACATATCACCAACGTTGATGGGGTCAGTAGATTTGAACCAAGATTATTACCATGAGTCCTTGACCCAACTTATCAGCGGCCTATTGAGATATCACTTGGAAACCTTAATAATCAAGAGAACTTAGTCAAGGAACATCAAGATAGTGGGTCTGGTCAATTAACTCTCATTGATAAAGTTGACAAGGAGCACTTTATTAGTAATCGCCTTGATTTTAGCCTACCCATCAATCATTTAATTTGCGCCATATCTCAAATCAAAATATTTGATAAGTTAGATCAGTAGGAACTTGAGAAATTCATTGTTTACTTGAAGATTATCAGGATGTTTTCTCAACGGCAGATGTTTCTATAGTCATATGAAAACTGAACACATAGTACTGATGTAGAAGATTAAACACCAGTACAATCAAAGACATATAAGAAAGTCAAAGGTAGAGGAGCAATAAATTAAGATTAAGCTCAAGCAATTACTAAGCCAGCTCATTTGTGCCCTCCCAGAGTCCATGGTCGTCACCAATGTTACTTATAAAGAAGAAAAATGATGGTCACGGAATATTGGCAGATTATAGGAAGCCAGTAAACCTCACAAAAAACGACATCTGTCCAATTTTGCATTTTGACAATGATCTGGCCTGCTTCCCTGCTTTAATTTCTTTCTATGCGTTGGCCCTTGCTAGTGGCCATTGGAAAATAGATCTATCGCCAGAAACTAAGAAAAATATGCGTTGAAATGCACAGAAGGATTATATTGATCTACCAGCTACTAAAATGGTTTAACGACCATATGAATTATATTAATTTTATTTTTCTAAATTAATACTTTATCTAATAAGTAGTTAGCTGTTTCAATCAGTTCATAGTAATTAATTCAGTTCTAGAGCCATGCTTTTATAAGTAGTGACCTACTATAATGATTTACTTTAATTAAATACCTAAATACTGGTGGCGCAACTCTCATTACCATAATTTATGGCATCAATTCTGTGGCCTTGATTAATATTGCCGCCTATTTTTAATATACTATTTTTTGCTGCTCCAAGCCAGCATAAAATCAGTGGTAATAAGATCCTTTACATCTACTATGGCCATCTGCAAGTAGTTTGGTTTCATCTGGCTTATTTCATCTTTTTATGGAAATGCCTTAAGTCCTAAGTATTTACTTTCTGATCCAATTTAGTTGTTAAACTTAACCTACCATATTTGAGTGCTGCTTAGTAACCATGGAAAACACCAATGAAAACTCTGGTAGAAGGTGGATATCTGGGTGGTATTTACAGCTGGAGAGGGGATCTTTTAATATTAATCTGTGAGAGCTTATTTGGAAAATTGATTGAGTGAGCCCTGGAGCCACTACAGTATTAAATACTACAGGGTACTTTCTTATTGTATAACAAAAACCCTATTGCTGTATATTTGGTCACTTTTTCTATGTTTTGGTCAAGGTTACTATCTTCAAAAAGTACCTTGTGTTTTTGTGTGTATTGCCCTGTGCGCTTAAAATTCATTGCCCCAGCGTCAATTTCAACACCTGCCTTTCTTTAACAGGCTACAGATCATATCATGAAAGATCTCAAACTGAGCTGCATGACTATAGATCTAGATGTTAAAACAGTGTTCCAAAAACCATTATTGATCATCTGGACCACCACAAGTCAGCTTTTCAAGGATTATGAGAGAACAAAATTAAACTAAAGTCTCTGAAGTGTACCTTATTTTAACATAGAATTTATTTTATTTAACCGAGGCAAGTTGACCAGGGGATGGGCATTACCAATATGTGTGTAGAAATGGGAGGGAAGGGAAGAAAAGCGATGACTAGATAGGATTGGGCACCACAGGGTACACAGGTTACCCCTGTTGACAGCTGGGACCGCCAGGTATGGGGAATTGGTGCTCTACTCCAAGGGGGTTGCCCCCGCTATGGAGCATGTGTGAAGGAAGGGGTCCATGTGAAGAAACCAGAGTGGAAACCATGACTTTATGAGCCTCTGTTGCCTTGGCTTCATATACCCATAGAGCCAGGCTTGGAAATGCTCCAGTAAGTGGACGTGGAACCTATTGACAACCTATGGATGGTAGGGACTGCACCCTTGAACGCATCCAAGGCAATAGTGTGGATCATCCACCTTGCAATGGGTATCAATAGAGAGCGCAGGGTAGATGGAATTGGGGACATAAGTCAGATCGTGAGGAGGCTCTTTGATATAGAAAAAACACTGGTCATCTTAGATCTTAAGCAGGCGTGTGACTTCTCACCATATGGCTCTGGATGGGGGGCAGGTTTCTAAGCGGTGGTGTAGGAAGCCCTCTCCTCCACATACTACGCAGGTTGTGTGGAGGGAGTGGGTACAGTCCGCCGTTCTGTAGGTCCTTCTTAGGCAGTGCCAGGCGTCGGCTCTTACTCTCAGTTAAAGGAGTGGATGGTGCATCATCCTACATATTGCCTTTTGTGTGGCTAGATTGTAGGGGATGTCCAAAGCATCTAGGTAGTCAACTCTGGCGATGGTTGGGGTCATGGTAAGTATGTCTTTGTGGGGGTGGTCTTCTGGCTTTTGTAACATGAAGTGGGATCTAGGTTGTCCCCTTCCCTGCACTGTACCAGTAATAACGATGGTCCACCCCACATGGTGAATGGTTCAGAGGAGGAACTTAAGTTAGGGGGGGTTCTGTGTGGGCCCATTGCGTTGGGGCAGTTAGCAAGGTACGTCAGTAAGCTGGAAGGGTGGTGTGGGTTAGGTATTTCAAGTGCATGCGCAAAGTTGGCCCTCGCTGCCCTGGGCCAGTGCTGTTGCAGGGGATCTGGGGTTAGCACTTCCTCTATCCAGGTGCCCAGGGTGCGGTTGGCATGGTTCTCAAAATATATCAGGCCCATTACTCCACTGGAGCGTGGACCATATACCGTTTCAAACTGGATGGGTAGGCGGGATCCAGGCCACATCCAACCCTGGATGAGTGCACGGATTGATGTTATAAAGGTGGATGAGAAGGAGATCGCATATGCAGGGAACCACAGCATTGGGAGGATGAGCAAGTTGGCAACTGCCACTCGCCCCATTAGCCCAGGGGATCTACCCTTGAGTGAGGCGATTTTGTTGGATATCCGTTGCAGCAGGTTATTCTCAATCATCTCATTTGCATACTCCCCTGTTTCCAACCATATCCCAAGGTGGCGGACAGGGGTGGTGGTAGGGGGTAATGCAAAGGGTAGGGAGAGTGAGTTTTTGCATCTTGGGTTGTGTGTAGTGGGGGATGTGGTCCAGTTGGTGATGTATTTGCCAAGGAGGATTATTTTCGGTTTTATGTTTATTAAACGATATATTACTCACTATAGAGTATTCCTCTAGGGTGCGCTCCACCTGTCAGGTGTCGCTATTATCAGCTATACCTGTTACACAGTCATTTGCAAAGGCTAGTATCTTGACTGGGGGCTGGCCTTGCACAGTTATGCCCCTTAAGCGTGAGTTGGCAACGTGGAGGAGTGGGTCAAAGCTGAAGTTGTATAGTAGTGGGCTGAGGGGGTCCCTTGCATGAGCCCTCTGCATGGGGTGAACCTGTTGGTCAGGAAGCCAGGGCCACATACAGCCATTGATGCGGATTCTGTGAGGAGCATCACCCAGTTGATGAACCTGGGTGGGAGGTTGAAAGCATGTAGCCACTCTTTTAAGTATGGCCAGCTAGCATGGTCGTATGCCTTCTCCTGGTTGAGGAATACCAGGGCACCCAATGCTTTGAATTGGCATACATTGGTAATGGAGTGTATGTTAGACCAGATGTAGCGCCCTGGTGTAAAACCAAATTGGTTGGCTGATAGGTCTTTAAAGGCTAGTGTGCCCAGTCTGGTAGCTAAAATTTTGTGAGTACTTTAGTGCCAGTATTTGAGAGTGCTATTGGGTGCCAGTTGGCCAGATCCAGTCTGTCGCACTTTTTAAATAGGGTAATGACATATGAGTCCTGGCTTCCTGGCAGGAGATGGGTCTCCAGTAAGCACTGGTTCATAGATGCTAGGAGGAGGGGGGCGATCTGTTTAAAGTATTTTTTATAAAATTTGTAGGATATCCATCAGGGCCTGGGCATTTCCTATGTGGTGCACTATGGAAAGTATTACAGAGCTCCTCCTGCGTTATCAGGTTTAGGAGACTACAGTCCAGCGGTGCACTCTGTATTCTGGCAGAGTGTATTTTTTTAATTTTTGGGGGTTGGGTGGGATGTCACGGTAAAGATTGGTGTAATAGCAGTGAATTTCCGCCTTGACCTCTGTTGGGTTGGTTGCCACGGTTCAGTCAGCTTTGCAGACCTGTGCGCACTGGAGCAGGTTGCCTTGGGAGTGGTATTGGCAGAAGAAGCACGCCGAGCAGGTTTCACTTTCTTTAATGTGCTTACCTTTCCACAAAACTTTGATTCTGTGCTGGTGTTCGTGGATGAGGGCATTTAGGCAGGTGGAAATTTCCGCCCATTTGATCCCCCAGTTTGGGCTGTGTCACAAATCCAATATGACTGGACGATTAGCCTAAGGAAATATGGCGAAATGAATGGATCTGCCAGAATCAAAACGTTAATGGTAATTTAAGCGCTTCAGAATGAGGAAATATTATAATTAACAAGTTATATTGGATATAACAATTTTATATTGGTTTGCCTCTAAAATAAGGCGATGTCAACATTTGACAATTACCATTTAAATTTCCTACAATTAAGGCGATAGTAATTTCAAGAATAACCAGCCAAAGAAAGGAGAATCGGTGGAACCAAATAGTCTAAGCTATGAGAGTGGTATCATCCAAGCCGCTGTATTATAAGCGAGATGGGTAATCATGAGGAGGGTTGTTGTTAAGTAAGTAGAGGAAGAGCGGAACAGAAGGAATCTGTGAGATTGAGCAAGATTAAATAAAAGAGGTTGCAGGAGCAAGTGCTCCATATTTTATATTAAGTTATTTTCTGTTATTTTGAGGACAACGATATTCATATTGTTGGTCCTGATTGCTCAGTGGGTCAAACCCTGTGCAAAGTCCGCCTGCGTATCTAGGGATACTGTCAATTTTTATAACAGTGGTGCTCACTACAGGGGGCCCATTGATCAGTTATATAAAATATAAAACCCAGTTGCCTGCTATGCCGCAGTCCAGTTGCTTTGATAGGGAATCTGCACAAGACGCTGGGGCTGTTGCATATGAGGAATTGAAATTTGCCTTGGACACTGTGCTCAAAAAACAAGATGAGCTGATTAAGGAAGTTTGCTGTGACAATCTACCACCATTTAACTGTGATGTAAATATTCATTGTGCTGAATTTTTGGTCTATTGAGGATGACTGGTTCTTCTTATGCGGTAAGATGAAGTTTTGAACATCTATTGTATAAAGACAACAGACCAGATGGTGACTATAATTAATATATAGCTCCTTGGTAATTATACTTGAAGGTGTATTATTCTGTCATTACTTAGACAATGGCACGCTGCCCTGATCTTTCTGATCCCAAGTAAATCCTCAACTTAATACAATGTAAAGTATTAATAAAAAAGCTTATAAGAAAATTATAGAACTGTAGGAATATTTGACTTTTTTTATTAGTATTAACTTAAGATAATTTATAGGGTTTGATGTTCACCACATCTTACCCATGATGCCTTAATTTTAATGGCACTTGGCCAGAGAAAGTAACGAGTTTGTTTGAGGGTTTACAATCCATTCAACTTGAGACATCCCAAACATCTCAGAGTCAGTCTCAAACTTGGAAATATATAAGACAGCATTTCTAACACATCTACAAATAGCTGAACTGATACTCATCTCAAGCAATTGGCAGCACATACCAAGGCGATTCATACCACTAATTAGTAATTGATTTGATCAAAAACATAATTGGTATTAAAAACTAATTTTGACATAGACCAACAAAGCCCACGTGCCTGGGTTATTTAGTTGGTTAATATTATAGGTTCGACTAAACCAACAAAGCCCCTGTGCCCATGTCATCATAGTCAAATATTATTAAGTGGAATTGCTAGGCCACGAATCCCAAGTTCAGATATACTTAGGATATTTTTGATTTATAATTACCAACGCTTTATATCCAGTCAACCATTAAACACTTCCCCTCCTTGACTGGATAAAAGCAGAGGTATTCATTTCCTATTGGTCACAACATCCAATTTTTTCTCAACCTTCAGAATAGGATGCTATGTTAATAGCTGAATGCTACAGTTAGTTCATGCATTTGCCTTCGTTTCTTCTATGCCTGCTGAGGCTCTAGCAATCTTTGGCAATCTTGAACTAGCCCCCTTGGCTTTAATTTCACTCTTCTCCCCCTCCCAAAGATGAGTTTCCTATTTTCAATGATGACAAGGCCACATTTTTAAATAAATATTTATATTACACTTATTTCTTGACTTTTCTATGCTCTTATAATTTTATTATTATTATTAATATCATTATATATCATTTCTTATACCTTTCTCTTACTTTAATTTTTCTTTTTTTACTTTATTATTGTTACTATATTTTTTATTCTTTACAATATGGACAAAGGAACTTAGCGTGTACTTGATTCACAACCCAGCCACCTTGATCTTTTATGGTATATACATCTTTCGGACAAATCTCCAATACAATAATGGACCTTTCCAAAGTGAGGCAAGCTTGTGCACGCGGCCTGCGCTATGAGTATCAGAATATACTACCAAGTCTCCCTCTTTAAATTTAGTCACTGCTGCTCATTTAGTTTCATCATAGCTCTTTTGACTAGTTTTTGACTAATCACATTTTGGTAAGTTTCAGATTGTAACCTGATTAAGGTCTTCACTAACTGCTCAACATAATTATTTGGACTAATTGCTTCAGTTGAACTGAGTACTGAATAAAATAATGGAGGCAGAGATGGCTGTCTACCATACAGAAGTTGAAATGGAGAGTGGCTGGTACTGCTGTGGTGTCTAATATTGTACACAAACATGGTAGCACTAATATAGGTAGCCCACTGCAAAGGCGCTAAGGCTGCGTTTTTGCATAAAATGCTGACTAGAGTGCCTTTCACTCGCTCTAACATACTGTTAGTCTCAGGATGGTACGGTGTTGATAGCACTCCGTTGATAGACATCAACTCATTTAACCGCTGTACCATCTGAGCAGTAAAATTTGTGCCATTATCTGTCAATATCTTCTGGGGGCATCCGTTCTTATAGATAATATTATCCATAATGAACTTGGCAGTAGTTAGGGCCCTGACGTCTCAGATTGCTTTTGCTTTCACCCATTTTTTTAGATGGTCAATAGCAACAATTATGTGTTTGTTGCCTAGGCTGCTCACAGGCAAAGGGCCAACTACATCTATTAATACAGTATGCTAAGCCCAGTCAGGTTTGATTAAATGATACTTCACATCTGACTTCATAGGTTTTGTAATTTGACAAGAATGACATTTGTTGAGTACATCTTGGATATCAAATTGCATTGAATACCAGTAGTAATTTGACCAAATTAATTATAGCGTTTTGGTTAATCCTCTGTGCTTCACAGCCTTGTGCGCTTGTGTAATAATTTCCATTTGATCAGAAGGTTTTGTGAAAATTTGATGCTGCCCATTGGGCCTGAGCTTGTATAAAACTCCAATCAAATATTCAGTATCAGTTATTGCTTTTTCAATTGCTTTTTTCACTTCAGTTGGCTTGTCCTCATATTTCCGGTTAATCATCTTTTCATGAAGTTCATTGGCTAAACTGCTCAGAACAGCTACAATAGGAAGTCTCAATAATCTGTCTGCATTTTGATGGGCCGCCCCAGCTCTATGAATAATTTCATAATCATATGCTTGTAATTTCAAAGCTCAGCGGGCTAAAAGTCCTTCAGGTTCCTTGAGGTTGTGGAGCCATCTTAATGAGCTGTGATCTGTTACTACTTGAAACTTGATGCCATGAATGTAAACTCAAAATTCTTTACATGTGTAGATTACAGCTAAACACACTCGTTCAGTCACTGTATAATTACGCTCATGCTTATTCAGCGTCCTGCTGCAATAAGCGACTGGATGCTCCTCATCATCCTCCCCAATCTGAGATAACACACTCCCAATCGCAGTCAATGAAGTGTCAGTTTGTATGATAAAAGGCCTACTGAAATCTGGATATTGAAGGATAGGTGCGGAGCTCATTCTGGTTTTCAAAGCCTCAAAGGCCTATTGGCATTCTTCTGCCCAGCAAAATCGAACTCCTCCTTGCAGCAAATGGAATAGGGGCTCAGCAATCCTTGCAAACCCTTCTACAAATCTTCTATAGTACACTACCATGCCTAAGAACATTTAAACATCCCTCATACTCATTGGAGGTTGCATTTTGTTAATTGCCTCCACCTTTTGAGTTTGAGGCCGCAAGCCTTTGGCATCAATAACAAACCCAAGGTATTCCAATTGTTCTTTAAAGAATTGACATTTTATAGGTTTTATCTTCAGATTAGCCTTCAACAGTCGTTCAAACACTTGTTCAAGGTGCTCCAAATGTTTGGAAAATATTTGTGAAAAGACATTGATATCATCCAAATAAACCAGTACACAGGATAATTTAAAATCCCCACTTAAATTGTGTCCATGGCTCGTTGAAAAGTTGCTGGCGCATTGCACAGCCCCTGTGGCATGCGCGTTGGTTGAAATAGTCCTTGAGTAGCAATCATTGTGCACTTCTCCTGCTCCTCTTGAGGCAGTTCAATTTGCCAATATCCTGAAGTAAGGTACATTGCAGTAAAGTATTTCGCCCCTCCCAGATAATCAAAAGCATCATAAATTCTAGGCAACGTATAGAAATCTTTTTTCATAATGGCATTTAGGCATCAATAATTAATCACAACTCAATTACTGCCATCTTTTTTCTTTATAATTAAAACTGGACTGGCCCACGGGCTTTTGGATGGCACTATCATTCCACTTTTTAGTAATTTTTCTAGCTCTTCGCTGACTATTTTGTCACTAGCCCTGGGGCGCTGAATTGGCCTCATTCTAATAGGTGCATGGTCCCCAGTGTCAACAAAATGCTGGACTCCTTTTGCACAACCTAAATCTTGATCATCTTTGGCGAAAATTTCAGTAAATTGTTTGAACAACTCTAGTGCTTCATCCTTCTGTTGTTCTGATAATCTGGTAAATGTTTCTCGAGGGATTACAGTATGTGCCCCAAGGATTTTGTTTGGTAAGCCTAGCTCGGATAAATCACCAAATTTGATGTCTGATTTTAATTCATCCCTTGGAAACAGATGCATGAATGCAACTACTTGATATTTATTGATCTTAATAGTTTGGCTGGTCAGATTTGCTAATAGGACATCAATTTCCCCATGTCCTGGTATAAGTAATCCAGGCGCCATACAAGGTTCCATATGAGAGTGATGCCATGGGGACATAACCTCACCATATAGTCCTTCTGGAATATCCAGCGTGGTCCCAGTCTTCATAACCAGTTGATGGCCTGGAGCTATTGTCGCATCCTTGTTCACATGTAGGGGTATTCCTCAATTTTCATTTATAGCATTTGGCATGGAACAGCTTCAATTTCCCTGCTGAAGATCCTATCAGTATTATTCCATTGGCATAAAATATTAATAAAGTTTTGATGATGGCTTGCGGGCTTCATATTGTCACAAGAATAATAAATTGGAAGTGATTGGCCTAAAATCATCAAAACGTTTTCTTTAAAATCACATGAGATCCTATAGGTCCTTAAAAACTCATTATAATTAAGATGTAGTAATTAATGTTCAGAAGCACTATTGCGGGTACTGCTACTACTAAAGCTCCAAATTTCAGTGGCAAGGCGCTGTAAGCTCCTTCACTCTTAGTGCTGTTGAGGCCTGTGGTTCCATACCCCCTATGATGGTCAATGTATGGCGCAATTTTCAGTTTCTTCACCAACTTCATGGAAACAATGTTTACAGGTGCTCCTCTATCAACAATAGCAACAACTTTGATCTTGTTGACCAGAATATCCACATAAGTGCACTCAGAGTAGTAGAAATCGATAGAATTTACTAAGTGAATATGTGAAGAATCCAGAGAATTAAGAGTGTTCTTTAGAGTATTTCCAATGCTAGGACATTCATGGATGAATTTGTCAATTGGCATTGATATATTAACCCCTTTCAGACTTGGGGTATCAGATACATTGCTCAGACCTTCTACTGGAATATTTTCTCTTTTGTTGCATATATGGTTTAGCTACTACTTCAGAGGCCTCAGGTCTGACAACCTTACTCTGAGAGCGAGTTACCGCATGTACATTTGTAGAATCTTCATTAGGTACTAGAATGGAATTTGTCTCATTGTTAAGCAAGGCCCCGTGGCCTGTGTTTTCTTGTTGATCAGGCAGGAATGGTTTTTGGCACAATAGAGCATCCCGCATCTATTGTGCTTGTTCTTTTCTTTTCTCCTGCACATTATCAGGAAGGACTACATTGACATTGCGCTGATGGCATCGAGAGGCAAAGTGCCCTTTATGGTTGCATTTATAGCAGATAATATCATTCATTGAGCGTGTGGGCTTTGTATCTGAGTTCTGCTCAGTTTTCACAGGTGAATCATTTTCAATCTTCTTAATGACTTCAATGGGTTTCCTAACAGAGGCAGGTCCTGATTTGTACCCAGTATTAGGAGGGCCATAATTCTGTGAAAATCTGCAAAGATAGTCAACTAGTTCAGAGGTTGTAAGATTTTGTACAAAGGCAGGCATTAAAACGTTTGAGAAATTTTTGGTAAGATTGTACCGCATGTTCTAATGCAATCTTAGCATCAAAAGCGACCATAACTTTGGTGCCTAAGAACTTGCGCTTTGCGATAGAATTGATCCACAATTTCATCAATGGCTTCATCTTTTTTAAATCAAATATTTATAAATTTATACATTCTGGTTGACATCCATTCTGGACCTCCAAATTTGTAAAGCACAGCCTCTTTGACTTCAGCATAAGTTGGGTTTTCATTGATATGGGGCATAATCAACTCAATGCTCCACTGATCCAAGCAGTTAATCATGGTAGCTGCTTTGTTGCGGTTGCTGGCCCCATACATAGCCAATTCAAAGCATTTGATAAATGTGGTGATACTTCCATTCTTGTCAAATATAAGCAGGCTCGCTGGTTTGTAATTATTGCTTTCCCACCCAGGGTTATCAGAATTGCTTCTTTGATGGCTTGGGCCAGATGCACTAGGGCGTTGAGGCACTGCACCATGATTTAAGATATTGGGGTTGGCCAAAGCAACCATATTACTGGGCATCTATCAATGTGGTACTGCATCTACTTCAGTGGCTACTTCCAAAGCTTCATCCTCATAGTATTTGGAAGCATTTTCAGTTGAATGGTTTGTAGCACATTGGCAATGTATGTCATCCAAGTTTCGGATTTGATCATAAATTTAATTTTCCCAGTTAACACAATTTTGAATCTTTAACTCCAACTTTGTAATTCCTCATTCAAAGTGGTGGTTTGTAATTGCAAAGTGGAAATCACTTGATCTTTTTCCTTAATTGTCTTCTTATACTGATTTACTTCTCCATGAAGAAGATTGTTCAACTCATTAATATTGGTGACCTCCTCATTAATATTATTAATCTGCCAATTGAGATGATCAATAGAATCTTGAATTTTTTCATTTTCTGCCCGTTGGCCTTCAAATTGTGTTTACCAGCAATTGATTTTTCAGTATATTCATCCTTCATCTGTGAAATTTGGGCGCACAGTCATTGATGCTGATTACAAAATTCATCATTAGTGTTTAGCTGTGCCTCTTGAGCTTCGTGATTAAGCCTCATGAACTCTGAAGCATTAATAGAAGTCTGTGTGATATTGTTAACTCAAGTTTTGGTAATTCCTCTTTCTTCTAAGAAATTGCCAAAGATAGGATGCAATCTGTCATTTAGCTCTTGTGCTACTTCTGCCACTCTGTCATTAGCCCTTAATTAGCTAGATTATAATTCGCTTCCAAGCTAGAATGGACTTCAGCAAAGTTGGCCTCTAAACGCTTATTTAAAATTTGGGCCGCCTGGCTGGAGTTGCATAAGAAGTTAACCAACTCAGTAATGGCCACATGATGGCGAGCAATTGTCATCTGAGAATTTCTAGAGGTGGGATGTACAAATTTGATTAGGTATTGGGCAATATTCTCTATCCCAATTAAATTAATTCTGACTTGAGCTACACTCAATTGATGATGTGCTAGATATCTCATCCACAACACATCTTGCTGTCGTTGACAATAGAAAGGATTACTGTTGTTGTCTGCAGGCCCTTGTCCCATTTGGTACCCTCTTAACAACTGATGCTCAAGTTGTTTAAGTTCTTCATGTGAAATGGGCTCATCAGGGTAGGTAATGATAGGTACATTATTCAAATTAATTTGGGACACAGTAATTTTTGTATTCCCATTAGGTCCATAATAGTTCTAAAATAATTGATTAAATTTACTCCCATACTTGACGCGGTCACCATCTGCATTACCAGCCATGAGCGCCACTTGTTGAATTTTTGGTCTATTGAAAATGACTGGTTCTTCTTATGCGGTAAGACGGAGTTTTGAACGTCTATTGTATGAAGACAACAGACCAGACGGTGACTTTAATTAAGATATAACTCCTTGGTAATTCTACTTGAAGTTGTATTATTCTGTCATTACTTAGACAATGGCACGCTGCCCTGATCTTTCTGATCCCAAGTAAATCCTCAACTTAATACAATGTAAAGTATTAATAAAAAAGCTTATAAGAAAATTATAGAACTGTAGGAATATTTGACTTTTTTTATTAGTATTAACTTAAGATAATTTATAGGGTTTGATGTTCACCACATCTTACCCATGATGCCTTAATTTTAATGGCACTTGGCCAGAGAAAGTAACGAGTTTGTTTGAGGGTTTACAATCCATTCAACTTGAGACATCCCAAACATCTCAGAGTCAGTCTCAAACTTGGAAATATATAAGACAGCATTTCTAACACATCTACAAATAGCTGAACTGATACTCATCTCAAGCAATTGGCAGCACATACCAAGGCGATTCATACCACTAATTAGTAATTGATTTGATCAAAAACTCAATTGATATTAAAAACTAATTTTGACATAGACCAACAAAGCCCACGTGCCTGGGTTATTTAGTTGGTTAATATTATAGGTTCGACTAAACCAACAAAGCCCCTGTGCCCATGTCATCATAGTCAAATATTATTAAGTGAAATTTCTAGGCCACAAATCCCAAGTTCAGATATACTTAGGATATTTTTGATTTATAATTACCAACGATTTATATCCAGTCAACCATTCAACACATGGGTTCTTTTGACAATTTGAGTTTGCAACTGAAGGAACCTTTGACTGACAAAGGACAAAACTGATGATCTCAACCTTGGATGTTGGCAGCGCTAAAAGTAGTTTAGTATCTTCCAGATAGTTCTGTTACCTATCAAGAAGTCAAGAAGACGGTGCTAAAGTTGTTTGGTGGAACTGCAAAAATGTCGCAGCAAAAAGCCAAGTTCTTGACCATTGGGTTCCAGCAAAATGAGACTCTCACCACATTTTCTGAGCGTTTTGTGGCGGAAGCCCACATGTTGATTGGGGCAGGGATCTTATCTGAAGTTGATGTGTGAATTACTATGTCCTCTGCGGTAAAACCATACCTTGAGCTTTTCAACGTCATGGCCCCTTTGTTGGAGCCTGATGTACCTCTTCTTAAACTTGTTCAGTTTGTATGTCACTTAGCTGTATCCTTCCCGCCACCCAACATTGAACAGATTCGCACTGTTGCTGTTGCTGACCCTAGTTTGTGGGGGAAAACAATCAGTTGGCTCAGGTTTCTCCAGGATACTCATCACAGTCCAACATCCATTCCATCTCTGCCAATCAACAACTGATCAACTACCACTTTGACCCTGAATATGCCAATTGATAGCAGATGTTCTACTGATGTGGGTCTGGTTATGCTGATTATCTTCGGAATACCCTTCCAAGTGGGCCAGATTATATTAAGCACAGCTGTAGGACCTATGGAATAAGTTGTTCTAATTGTGGTCACACTGGGCACATGGGGTGATGGTGCCTAATTGACGGACCCTTTACATACTACAGGATCAAAGCTATCAGGGAAAAGTTGGAGTGTAGTAGAGATGAGACTCTCTAATTCCGCTAGCTCAAATTCATACGTCCCGCCTGAAGCTACTGTGTTAATTGCAGCAGAAGCCTCCCAGTATGATGATACCTCCCTCTATCAACAACCAGTTGAGGGAGTAAAAGTGCTGTCTCAAACACAAGTCAAATAAATGGTGAACACGAGGTTTCTGGAGCAGCTAAAGCCTTACACTTGCCAAATGTTTGACCAAAGTCCATCAGACCAGCTAGAACCATTTGCAGATGCGTTGTCTCTAAAAGGAGTAGAGGTCGCTTTTCCAGTGGATGCTATTATAAAAAAGTACCCTACAGTTGGTGCAAGTATTATAATTTTCTGGGAAAACGTGAACCACTGAATGTACACATAGTAAATAGCCAGCATTCATCTTACTCGGAGTGCACCTACTGTGACATTGTGGTAGCCAAAACCAGAGTACATGCTATAGTTGATACGGGTGCCCCTGTTAACATTGTCTCCACTAAGTTGGTGGCATAGTTATCTTTAAAACCTGACATAGACCACAGGATGGTTTATGGAACTGCTGGGGCGGAAACTACTGTCTCTAAGGGAGCGTATAACGCACTTCCCTTGCAGTTTGGATCCGTTGTTGTGGTGGCTCCAGCAGTAGTATTACCAAATAGCAACTATAATCTGTTAATTGTAACTGCTTTTATGTGACACTATGGAGCTGTCGTTGACATGATGGAAGAGACCCTCACTATTTTGGGGCAGCGGATCCCAATTTATTTTACCTCTAGAGGAGTGCCAAAGGATTCAGCGCATATGGGACAAATCAACCTTGCCTACAGCGATGGGGTGATTCCAGTGCGCTATCATCAATTAAAAGGGAAAACTTGGCCCCTTCCCCATTAGATATATGAATATCAGGGACTACCGCTTAGAGCAGCTGGAGCTATATCCATTCCCTCTAGACACCAAGTAATAAAAGACACTGAGTTAGAGGTGGAATTGCCATATGGGCTTTATGGGGAGATCATTGGCCCTTATCAGCAATCCTGGCTTGAGCCCCACATGGCTCCAGGAATCATACTTCCAGGATATGAGGAAATCAAGATATTGATAGCAAATCTTCATAGAGAACCACTCCAAATCCGCTGGCAACATATTATAGCATATTTACATCTGATCCCAGTTGAGGAGATCAATGAGGTTCACGAGTTCAGTTCCTTGGATATATTTGGTCTGCCCATTGAGCTGCCTCCCAGGGTAATGGCAGTTGTGCCACAGGAGAATCTTATGTAGTTCTCAGAAGATCAGAAGGATCGGGTGGAAGCTTCATTTCAAAAATACAAAGAGGTTTTTGTGGTAGACGATCATAATTTGGGGTGCGCTCAGGGGGTTGTTCATTGACTAGACACTGGGGATCATCCCCCATCAGGTCTCAGCCAACCCGTCAATCAAGGGCAGCTGAAGAAATAGTTACTGAGGAAATTGACAGGCTGCTAGAGCAGGGGATGCTTGAACCATCTAAGAGCCCATGGGCGTCACCTGTCCTAATCGTTAAAAAGAAGTTTGTATTAACCACATATTAATTGACTACCAGAAGCTCAATAGTGTCACCAAAAAAGACTCATACCCTCTGCCGCGGATTGATGATGTGCTGGATCAGTTGGGTGGAGCTTGCTACTTCTCAGCAATGGACTTGATATCCGGTTATTGGCAAATTGAGTTGCCCGCAGAAGAACAAGAAAGATGCGCCATAATCACATCCAGGGGCTTTTCCAGCCAACTCATATGCCGCAAGGGCTATGTAATGCCCCTGCTACGTTCCAACGAGCAATGGACACCATTCTGGGCGATCTGAAGCTGTCATGTGTAATCATGTACCTTGGTGATATTAATGTCTTCTCTCACACATTCACTGAACACCTTACCCATTTGGAAGAGGTATTTCGCCAAATGGCTGAGGCCAATATTAAGATCAAGCCCCGTAAATGCCACTTCTTCAAGGATCAGCTGGAGTACCTCGGTTTTGTGGTGGATGCAACTGGGCTGAGACCCCAAACTGACAAGGTGGAGGCTATCTAGAAGATGACTATGCCAGTTAGTAAGCGAGAAATTCATGTGTTTTTGGGGATGGTGGGTTATTACCAACGCTTCATACAAAATTTCAGTTGCATTGGGAGTCCACTGTTTGAGCTACTAAAGAAGGATGCCATGTTTGAATGGAAGGAATGGCGCCAATATGCCTTTGATACACTCCAAACGGCACTAATTAGTGCGCTCATGTTATGCTACCCTAAATTTGATAAGAAATTTATAGTGCAGATGGTTGCATCACTTTCTGCTGTTGGGGCAGTCCTGTCTCAGAAGGGCGATAAGGGGGAGGAGCATCCTGTGGCGTACTGCAGTCATAGCTTGAATTGCCATGAACAAAATTATACCGTAACCAAGTGAGAGTTCTTAGCGGCGATTTATGCATACAAGAAGTTCTGAGTCTATTTGTATGGAGTAAAATTTAAGGTTTTAATGGATCATGCATCGCTGCGCTGGTTGCAGAACTTGAAAGAGCCTGAGGGGCGGCTAGCCCGATGGGCTCTTAAGCTGCAAGCTTATGAATTTGAAATTCTTCATCAGCCAGGAGCAAAGCATCAGAACGCCGACTGCCTATCTCTTTTTTAGTACTAGATGCCGACTTCCTATCTTGATTGCTAACTGTTGCAGTGATGGCGGACCTCAGTGATGTGATGTATGGCAATATACTCAGTGGAAAGTATGAAAACGAACCACCCCAAGTAATCAAAGTGTTAAATGAGTTCTGCATGAATAGCTTCCAGTGGAATGAAGAATTGTACAATTGTATTGGCAGGTCTACGGTGAATTTTCCACGGCCCTCCACACGGCTGGGAATTATTATGAGCGCTCACAGGTCAGTCAGGCATGGTGGTGTGCGTAAGACTATGGAGTTGTTACGCCCACAATACTACTGGTAAAGTATGAGTCTCGATGTGCTTGAAACTATTTCCTGTTGCCATCAGTGCCAAGTGGAGAAGCCATTCCACCGTACAACGTCATATGGTTAGTAAAAGCACATTTTGCTTGGCATACGGTCTCCCTCAATGTAATTGGTCCCTTGCCAATAGGAGCCAACCATTGTAAGTACATTCTGGTGGCTATTGACCACTTGACTCAGTGGGTTGAGGCAAGGCAAGGGCAATACGGGATTTGGAAGCAGTTATGGTGGCCAAGTTTATAATGGAATGCATTATTCAGCGCCATGGTTGCCCTCAGTTCATTCTCACTGATAACAGAACCAACTTTAATTAGCACATCCTCCCCAAACTAGATGAGCTTATGGGTATCCGCGGAGTTCTGACAACCCCAAACCACCCTGATTCAAATGGAATGGTCAAACGGGTGAATGGAACTTTGGTGAACATACTACAAAAACTAGTAATGGATCGCCTTCTGATTGGAGTTCTCTTCTTTCCACTGCCGTGTTTGCCTATAACATTAGTTATCATTCCACCACGGGGAAGATTCCCTTCCAACTACTATATGGCTGACACCCAGACCTTCCAGCATTACTTTATTTATGTGTAGAGGACATGGGCAAAGTGGAACCCCATCACTAAGTGTCAAACCTCGCGAACATTCTGATCAGACTGCAAACTGAAGCATATCCCTTCAGCTTAGCTAAAAAGATTAGGAATCAGGCCAACAATCAGGTACATCTTAGCGGGCTGGCGACATTCAAGGATGGTGAGATGGTTTTCTTCCATGACCAACATGGATTTGGGTGGAAACACAAGCTGGCTAGTATATGGATTGGTCCATTTGAAGTCATTGAGAAGATTGGGGTCAATGAATATACTATCAAGGACCCCATTAGCGGTCAGATCATTAACTGAGTACATGCAAAATTCCTCCGAGCTTATAAGCAATAGGAGCCTCATTGTCCAGTCAAGGAGGGGTAATGTCACAATTCCAATATGACTGGACGATAAGCCCTAAGGCAATATGGCGAAATGAATGGAATCCGCCAGAATCAAACTGGTAATGGTAATTTAAGCGCTTTGGAATGAGGCAATATTGATATTAATGAGTTATATTGGATATAACGATTTTATATTGGTTCGCCTCTAAAATAAGGTGATGTTGACATTTGACAATTGCCATTTAAATCACCTACAATTAAGGCGATAGCAATTTCAAGAATAACCAGCCAAAGCAAGGAGAATCGGTGGAACTGAATAGTCTAAGCTATGAGAGTGGTATCATCCAAGCCACTGTAATATAAGCGAGATGGGCGATCAAGAGGAGGGTTGTTGTTAAGTAAGTAGAGGAAGAGCAGAACAGAAGGAATCTGTGAGATTGAGCAAGAATAAATAAAAGAGGTTGCAGGAGCAAGTGCTCCATATTTTATATTAAGTTAATTTCTGATATTTCAAGGACAACGATATTCATAATGTTGGTCCTGATTGCTCAGTGGGTCAAACCCTGTGCAAAGTCCGCTGGCATATATAGGGATACTGCCGATTTTATAATAGTATAAGTCCCCAAAAATCTTCTCAATTCCTTAACTGAAGTTGGAGTGGGCCACTTACAAATCGCTTTCTCCTTGTCTGGAGTTATCATGTACCCTTGGTCAAACATGAAGTTGCCCAAAAAGGTGACCTAGGACTTAGAGAACTCACACTTAATTATTTTCAGTGTAAGGTTGGTAGCCCTCAAACGTTTTACCACCTGCTGAAGGTGTACTGCATGGGACTCATTGTCAGGGGAAAATGCCAAAATATCATTATATAAGCTACTGCGCATAGCCCCAACAGGTCCCCCAAAGCCACATCAATATGACGTTGAAAGATAGCAGGGGCATATTTAAGCCCAAAGGTCATAACCCAAAATTAGAATATTCCTTTTCTGGTATGGAATGTGGTTAGCCACTCCTGTCCCTTCTTGACAGATCTGATTGAACGCGTATAAATAATCCAGCTTGGAGAAGACTCGCGCCTTCTCCACATAGCATTTAATCTGTGAGTCCAGGGGGATGCAATGTAAGTATTATATGGTGACTTTGTTAAGATTCCCATAGTCTATGCATGAGAGTAAGGTACCATCAGCCTTCTCTACAAAGAGAAGTGGGGAACACACAGGGGAGGTACACTGAAAAATAGCATCTTTGGCTAACTGCTCTTTAACCCACACATCTTTGGCCGCTTCCTCCCATACAGTAGATGGGTAATCTGAGGAAGATATATGAACCAGATCCACAGTGATCTTGAACTCGCAATCAAACTCTGAAAGATCTGGTAATGCATTAACTGAAGCTACATCAAACAAAGATATCAACTCTTCCAAGCAGGAAGGTAGGAGAACCTCCACTGTGGGCCTCATCAATGGGGCAAGACTGAGAGTGTGCATATTAGGCCAGTGGGGCAAATCGCCATGAATGTTGGCTTTGGTAAAAGAACAACCAACTTTAGACCATTCTCAAAGTTAAAAATAGGGTATTTTCTTTCAAGTTAGTCCTGACGTCAAACTTTCGCCACCACTATACATCCAAAATGATGGGGTACAAGGGATTTTTGATATCTTGGAAGTGGTCAGACAAATGATATGTGCCAACTTGATAGTCCACTAACCCCTTGATCTTCAACGTGTGATACCTTGGGAAGCCCCTTCTCTAACCATACCACCTGGTAAGTAACTCAGCTCAAGGTGGTCGGCTAGGTTTTGGTCCATAAAATTCTCAGAGGCTCCAGTAACCACCAAAATAATAGTTCTGATTTTCCCTAAAGGGGATGAAATGGTAGTAGTCAGTAGAATATAACCCGAATGATCTTTATTTATAGCAGAAAAAACCAACACTTCATTACCAAACGCTTCTTCAGGGTCAAAAATTCCCCCAGGATTTGCATTTGCATCAAAGAATGGAGAGGGATATTTGGCCACTTTTACTACTGAGGCCACATATCCCACCATATCTTCAGCAACTGCATAAACGTTCTTCTATTGTAGCTGTAACGCCTTCTCCTCCTACTGGGTTCCATAGATCGTGGTTATGGTCAAGCGTGGGTTTTCTGGGGTGATTACACTGAAATGGAGTCCATATCTGAGCCATATGGGAAGAGACATGGCTTGGTAGTATATGTAAAAACGTCATCAGAAAATGTGTTTTGGATCATGATTGACCCTACCCCCATCCCAATGACACTTTGTATGACGTTATCCAAGGTCAACACCATCAGGCACTTTGTTGATGATCCCACCTTTACCATCTGAATGTGATGCCAAGAAAAACGATTTATATAGTTAATTTCATTAAATTTGGCAGAAAGTCAGGGAATCACAACTCTCAGATCATGAAGTGACCATATCCACCAGGTATGGGCAAGAAAAGTAAGTACCTTCTGGTTGGAGGTAGTGAAAATAACGCCAGATTTCCCCAACCCTCAGCAAAATGCAAAAACAGTGGTGAGCCCCACCGCGGCCATGGCCATCAGCTGGCGCACACCATTTGAACTTCACAAAAGTCCTACATGGAACAGTTTGTGCACATAAAGATAAGAGGTTAGTCGTCTAATGTCAAGAGAGTATCTATAACTCTCCAAAAACCGGCGTGGTGGTGCTTGGTGCACAAAACCAACGCAAGGAAATAGTAGTCATCGTTATAATAATCAAAAAGCAGCAAAGGGTTCTATAGCTGAAGAGGCTCATGGCGAGGGTGTTGAGCACAGCAATCATGATAATAAGATTGGAATTATTTAAAACTTGGCCGTGCCCCAGAGGGCTGTTCAGAGCCAAGTTTGGTACAGGGGTATGGTGCACTGGTGACCGGGTTTGGAGGGAATCTGGTAGGCCCAGCGGTATATCAGAAGCTTTATTAAAGTTTAAAAGAATTAAATAGACTAACATGTCATAAGACCTCCTCAAAGAGGTCCACGCACAGGTGCTCCCAAGTCAACATATGGAAAACGTAAAATGACTATTGGGGTTTATTGGGGAGACAACCAATGAGAAACGTTGGTCTTGAGAGAACATAATTAACAAACTTGGGAAATTCTGGGTTGGAAGAAGTGGTCCCAAGCCTTGGTGCACAATAGGCACACGCACCCATCTGAAAGGATAGCATACCTTAAAACTGACCTCACTTGAGTGATCAATTGAAGTTGTACCTGACCCAAGCTCATAATTTCATTGATGGAACAGCTTTAGAACCCCCGTTCCATAATTGACTGGATAGAACCATTGTCATTCATAAAATAGCTCATCCGTTTTAACGTCTGAGCTGAAACAAGGGTCTGGGCGTTTTACACCTCCTTTGTACCAACCTGGACATATTTGGCTTGTACCAAGCGTTGGTCCATGGTGTGCTTGAGGTCAGGAAGGGCCTGAAGTTTAACCTTCTGGACCTCCTGCCGCCTAGCCTTGTCCTTGGGGTTGTTGCCTTCTATCAAGTCATGTAAACATGACATCTACCACAAAGTCCAGTATTCCTTCCCAGTAGTAACGATTTTTAATTACTCATAGGTTATTATGGCTCTTCCAAGTCCTAAAGAGTTTTTGGCTTCCATAATAACTGGTGCCATGATTGTCATTTCATCATTTTCTGAACTGGTTCATCTTTGTCCTCACAATAATCTTGTTACATGAGTAGGTCATATAACTGTCAGCTTTGATGTTATTTTAATGTATTACAAAAAATCTTAATAGTCCATCTACGTTCATTTATTTTGTTCCTAATAAATAAAAAACTTTCATTTTGTAGTGCTGCAGTTTGAGAGCAAATCTGGCTACCCTCCTGTTAGTCCCTTCATATTTTGTGACCACCTTAAAGAATCATGGTCTATAAAAACATTAAAGTTTGTACCATACAAGATATGCCAGAAGTGCTTCACTGTGAGTAGAATGGTTTAAAATTCTATTAAAAAGATAATATAATTGCACTAAGCCTTTGAGAGCGTCTTGTTGTTATAGGTCACTGGGCAATCAATGCCTTCATCATCCAGTTATGAGAGAATGTACCCTAGGGTTAAGTCAGAGGCATGTGTAAAAAAGGATTAAAGGCTTCCCATAATCTGGGTGTCTCAAATTTTGGTCTTCTTTTTAATAAAGCTCATTGTCTTGACTGTAGTTCATCACTATACTACTCATATAAAAGATGTGTTTTTGGCAAGAAAACGAACAAGAGTTCAGAAGTTTGAGATAAATAAGTGATAAATTGTTTTAATATCCAATCATTTTTAATGATATTTATATATCTCTGAGACTCTTTGAATCAGGCTTCCTAAAAAATTTTCAACCTTATTGTACAAGAGGTATATTCCTTCATGTAATAATGGAGTTTCCTAAATATTTAAATTCTATGTTAAATTTTTTATTTCTAATAAAAATAACATCAGTTACCAAGATTTGATTTGATCAGATAATTTTGATAATCACACAGGTGAGATGAGCGGATTCAATAAAACCCAACAAAACTTGGCAAAAGTCAAATTTTGGGCTTTGGCCAAAACGGTGCATTCAAGGGCAAAAAACGCCCTGGAGGAAACCAGGAGCCAACGTTTTCAAAAAACCCCAAGCCCAAACACCACCTGGGTTTGTGGAGTTTATCACATAACAAAACCAATACATGGAAATACAGTACACACAGCCCCTATCAAAAATGGAACATGGGCTCCGACTTTTCTTAGGGGTAGATTCCCCAACTCTGTGGGAGAAGGTAGGTGAGGCACAGGCCTCCCTCTTTCCACACACGGTATACATTATCACCCACACCATCCACCACAGCTGAATTGATATGGGTTTTAAACCCAAAGAAGATGCAGACGCCGCAGCAAAAGTCTGTGTCAATATAGCCCTCCCCAGGGGCAAAAAAATTGTGCACACCGCGTGCACCAGATGGAACAAAGCAAACACTTTGTTCATCTCATTCAACTCACTTCCCACCAACCTCCACATAAGCTAATCGAGGAAGGACTCTAATTTGGCCTTCAGAGCTATGGAGAAATAAAACAACTAGAACTACAGCGTTTCCACCTGATTTTAAACCTGTGCACAGGAAAGGCAATTGATGTAATTGACCTGGTCCCTGACGTGGCCACAAATTGGACCAAAATTCCATGCACCATGGTGGTTCACCTCCCAGATAGGGGAGTGTTGAAACCTTTCTGAATCACATTGGAATGCGCACCACCCATCTGCAACCATTGCATCACACTGGGGCATAGGGAGCATGCGTGCCCCATAAAAGGAGGGAATCATGGCCCTGCACTTTTGCAACAATTCCATGGACAAAGATGAGGAGTCCTTCAGAAGAATGGCCAACGTCAACCATGCTTTCCTCTGGGGAGAGGACGGACACTACATCCTCATTGACCCAATCTCACCCAAATTATGCAAACAGGTGCAGAAGGCCCGCAAGCAGGCAGCAGCCAAGGATTCATCTCTCATAACATCCTCCATCAACCTGAACCAAATCCATATGGACAGATAGGAAATCAGACAAACCAGCTAATCAGAAAACAACTCCCAAGCCGGAGAAACCATGGAGGATGTGATCTGAGCTAAACAGTCAGATTGGACAACCCATGCAGAAAGTTTTCTCAGCAAGCTGACAGAATCACCATGTGACCCCAATCAATAAACCTACCAGGACATTTTGAATCCACTATGGATGAGCCAACAGGGCCCAGAGCTCAAAATCAAACCCCAAAACATCAGAAACCAATCAGCGCACCAATTTGAATTAAACAAAATCACATGTGGAAAAGCTTAATACAATCCTAAAATCTAACAATACCCACAAAAAACCATCACAAGATAAGGAGCCAGAAAACGCCTCAGAGTGGACTGGCCCAATCACACGGAGCAAGTCCAAGGCAATGAGAGGGGGACTAGGGCTGGAAGGCCCGCCCAACCGCTCCTGAGGTGCTGCGGGCACCTCAGTGCCACTAGGGATGCTAAACATCGCAGGAGCCAGGGCTCAAGCGTCCTGAGCCAAAAAGCTGGACTTCCTGTGCAAACCCCCGGTAGCTATATTGGCCATCTAAGATACCCACTGTCTACAGGGGGAAGAGGGATCCTGGGCGGCCAGGGTCTCACCATCCCAGTCAATATGGACGTCCAACTGTGGGGTGGTCATCCATAATAATAACAAAAAATTAAAAAGTGTCAAATCCTCCTCACACTTAGATGGCTGCATCCTAATCACAAGTATTGCAAACTAAGAGGCCACACTATTGATAGCTTGTATCTACACACCATGCACCGCATCTGAGAGGAAACAAATCCTCAAATTTCTCCCAATGCTCAACCTCTCACTGGACACCATCCTGTTGGGCGACTTTAACTGCTGGGATGACCCCACTATGGACTGATGGCCCAACCCCAGGGGATACCTACTGGGACACGTCAAGTTACACACAATGAGGGCATCCCTAGGCCTGTATGACACCCTCCCCCAGGTCTCCACTCCTTCCCCACATGACCCAACCACAGCATATGCAAGGGTGCGCTCATCTTGATGAGCTGCATCAACCACATCCTTGCACCAAAATCCTATCACTTGTTTATTACTAACTTCGCCACTAAAAATTAATTTCTCTGACCACCATCTAGTTTTGGTGCAGCCCACGCCAACCAGGACTCAAACGCAGATGTCACCCTGGAGGAAGCTATACCCAGAGAAT
Organism: Massospora cicadina; assembly: GCA_022478985.1. NCBI lineage: Eukaryota > Fungi > Entomophthoromycota > Entomophthoromycetes > Entomophthorales > Entomophthoraceae > Massospora > Massospora cicadina. The sequence goes on from JAKSZP010009202.1 coordinate 240,364, forward strand.
ATAAAAATCCCCAAAATTTCCAACTGGGTCAAGCACGAAGCTTCAAACCCAAAATTCACTACCCCGTTCACAATGGATTCATCAAATCTTGGGAAAAATTCAAATCTGAACTAATAAAAAACCCGCCATATTACATTGCACAAATACACCACAGGTACTGCCACAATCAGACGCACCCTGGCAGAACTTGACCACCATTAACTCAATACCTCAAAAACCAGATACAGCCTGTCATGATTTTAACCAGATGGAATCCTCCAATGATTAAGCGTTATTTGGAATGATATAGCCAATCCTGGAAGAATGGTTTATTGACTGAATTTCGTGTGCTTTAAATGTGATTGCTGGTTAGTTGCTCCCCAATTTTGGTTGAGCCAAAATTAGTATTCCGCCAAGGTTGGTATTTTAGGTTCAAGTGGGGACAATTGGTGGCCCCAAATTAGTAGAAGGATCACCAGCGACTAATAGCTGAGGATGATCCAAACAGTCGGTGGAATCAGTGGTTGATGCCAACAGCAATTTGTGGTCCATTGTGGGATTTCTGGTGCAAAGCCGATGTATTCAGTTCAGACGTTCGCTGCCTGATTATCTGATGTTGGTGGATCCAACAATTATGAGTATGAGGTGGCTGAGGTTGTTTCCAGTGCCTAATTTATTAAGAAGTTGATGTAAGCAAAGATGCCAAGATATTCCAAGTCAAGCAAGTGACCAAAGTTGTGGTGCATTATTATTAATTTAAAGGTCAAATCCAAATTTGACATTTATTTAAATTATTTGTTTATATGGTTCACTGTTGACTTAAGGCTGAGGATAAGACCAAAACTAATTTGGACATTGGGAAGGATGGAGTGAGAGGTTCGACGCCAGGGAAGAGATTATGTAGAAGTAGTAGAAATAGAAGAAGAAGAGAAGTGGTTGGCTGGAAGAACCAGTGGAAGAGCTGATAGGCTGGCGATGGGCGCAGTAGCCTTTTTGTAAATAGTATAAATACCTGGCGCTTCCCTTTCAATAAATATCTTCCTTTGATAATTCTTATTATGATTTAAGTTTATATTTATTTCGTTGTTTAGGGAATGAGTATAGGATCCCTGAAATGGCGCAGGTGACATGCCAAGGGGTTAGCCGGCGCTGCTAGCCCTGACGCCTAAGGCAAAACGGCAAGGGCTGACCAGTCTTCATACTGGTTAGCCTGCCAACTACATGAGCCCAAAGTCGATTTTCAACATATACGTTCCTAAGAAGTTCACACCAAGCCTTTCTGAAGTTGAGGCGTCTTTGTATAAGGCAAGTGGGGCAAAAGTACTTCATTGGTCCTCCATTTTGGAAGATGCCCTATAAGTAGTAAAATGTACTCTGCTGTCCACTTCCATTCTTCGCTATGTTAACCCCAATAAAGAGTTTATTTATGCTTCAGATGGCTCCAACTTCGCCATAGTGGCAGCCCTATTAAAAGTAGGTGAAGATGGAATAAAGCATCCAGTGGGATATTTTTCTAGGAAGATGTCTCTACCAGAGTTAAACTATGCCGTGTATGATAAAGAGTTATTAGCAGTGGTTGAGGTGCTGACTTATTGGTGTCATCACTTGCATGGCTCATCCCAACCCTTCCGCATATGTACAGATCACTGTGCCTTACTGTATTACCGCGCACCCCATGTCTTAACCCCACGGCAAACCCTCTGACATGAGACCCTTGTCCAATATGTGTTTTCTTATGAGTTTACAAAGAGAAAGGAGAATGGTTTGGTGGATGCTTTAAGCCGTAACCCTGCACTAGCTCCCAATACAAAGGAGGTAGAGTTGCATAATACCCATTTAATGATTCCACCGAGTAAGATTGTGTATCAACTTTCCTCTCCCTTGGCCAATGGGCCAGCGCTCTCTCCTCTAGAAAACGTGGTGGAAGATGGTATGCTCTGAAAGGTTGTCCTTTCTCAGCTTTTGTTGGCTGAATATATGATGGTACTTGCAAAGAGAGCATTGAATTAGGAGGATATAACCAGAGATTATCATGTAAAGGATGAGATGGTGTGGTTTCAGGGGCGCCTATGGGTTTCTGCTGGAACACTTCGCCTGGAAATTATCTGGGACCATCATGACGGAATTACCATTGGTCATCCTGTGAAGGCGAAGAGCCTTGAGCTTTATCCATTGCACTTACAATTGGAAGGGATTAGCCACTCAGGTGGGCAGGTATTGCAAAGAGTGCCTAGTATGCAACTAAATGAAACCAAATCGCCAGCCTTTAGCAGGGTTGTTGGTATCAGTCCAAAAGGCTGATGGGCCTTGAATTCCTTATTGTTTGATTTTATTGAAGAATTGCCTGTCTATTGGCTATGATGCTATCATGGTGATGGTGGACTGTTTTATGAAGTTCTCAAACTTTATCCCTTGCAGAACCAAAGTCACCGTGGCTGAAATAGCTAGTCTCTTTATTACTAATGTGTTCACTCTTCACGGGGTCCCTCATAATAATTAATGATTGGGGACCCCAATTTACCTCTGTCTTTTAGAAAGAGTTGTGTAAGTCTCTGAAAATCTGTCCCTGCCATTCAACTGCCTACTACCCCCAAGCATTGGGCAGACAAAACGAGTAACCAGTGCCTTAAACAGTTCCTGCAGTGTTACACTGTCATGGATCATTCAGATTGAGTTTCCCGTCTTCCTAAGGACCAATTTAGCTATAACAATGCCCTTTATGCATCAATCGATTGTTCCCCTTTCTTCGCCAACTATGACTTCAATCTGGCCTTCAATATGGAGCCCAGATGTGGATACAAGGTGGAAGCGTTGGTGGACTTTGCAAAATTAATCAATAAAGTACACCAGGGGATGAGCACAAATTTAGAAGTGGCCATGCAGGCTTATAAGGTAAACGCTGACAGTAAGAAATAGATTGGACTAACGTACAAGGAAGGAGATCTCGTGATACTGGATGCTAAAAACATTTCAATCAAGAAACCATGCAAAAAACTAGGACTAAAGAGAATTGGGCCATACCGCTTTGTCAAAAAGGTGGGCCACGCCTCATACAGTTGGATCTCCACAGTTCATTTCGATTTTTTTCAGTGCATTATAAAAGCAAGCTAACGCTGTTTGATGGTCCCCCTCTAGAGACTCCTAAGGCTTATTTCGTGGATGGGGCGCCAGAGTGGGAAGTGGAGGAGATTGTTGCCTCTCGTCAGGTAAGAAGAAGGCGCAAGTATATTGTATCCTGGAAGGTATTCGATGCATAGGAGAACAGTTGGGTCCCAGTGCATGACTGTGCTCATGCCCAAGAGCTAATTGCAGAATTCCACGAGCGTTTTCCTGAGGCTACAGGATCAAAATCCAAGCCAGCCGTCGCTGCCATGAAGTTGGCCCCTTCCCAAAAACTTTTCCTTGGCAAATGCCCCTGGAGGGGGTGGAGCCTAAAAAGGAGGAGAGGTAATGTCATGTTTACATGACTTAATAGAAGGCACCAACCCCAAGGACAAGGCTAGGCGGCAGGAGGTCCAGAAGGTTAAACTTCAGGCCCTTCCTGACCTCAAGCACACCTTGGACCAACGCTTGGTACAAGCCAAATATGTCCAGGTTGGTACAAAGGAGGTGTAAAACGCCCAGACCCTTGTTTCAGCTCAGACGTTAAAACGGATGAGCTATTTTATGAATGACAATGGTTCTATCCAGTCAATTATGGAACGGGGGTTCTAAAGCTGTTCCATCAATGAAATTATGAGCTTGGGTCAGGTACAACTTCAATTGATCACTCAAGTGAGGTCAGTTTTAAGGTATGCTATTCTTTCAGATGGGAGCGTGTGCCTATTGTGCACCAAGGCTTGGGACCACTTCTTCCAACCCAGAATTTCCCAAGTTTGTTAATTATGTTCTCTCAAGACCAACGTTTCTTTGGTTGTCTCCCCAATAAACCCCAATAGTCATTTTACGTTTTCCATATGTTGACTTGGGAGCACCTGTGCGTGGACCTCTTTGAGGAGGTCTTGCGATGTGTTAGTCTATTTAATTCTTTTAAACTTTAATAAAGCTTCTGATATACCGCTGGGCCTACAAAATTCCCTCCAAACCCAGTCACCCTTGCACCATAAACCTGTACTAAACTTGGTTCTGAACAGCCTTCTGGGGCACGGCCAAGTTTTGAAGAATTCCCAACTTATTATCACAATTGTTGTGCTCAACACCCTCGCCTTGAACCTTTTTTTAGGTCCAGCACCCTTTGCTGGGCTATTGATTATTTTAACGATGACTACTATTTCCTTGCGTTAGTTTTGTGCACCAAGCACCACCACGCCGGTTTTTGGAGAGTTATAGATACTCTCTTAACATTAGAAGTCTCAGAAGCCTAGATATCTTTTAGAGACACACGCCACATATTGTTAAATTCAAATATTAGTTAATGACCCTTCAGACGTTTCATACCACCATTTTGGTTGTCATTGGTCCACTGCCTGAGTTTATAGGAGAAATTCATTATTTTCTTGTAGGTACTGATTACTTCATTAGATGGTTCAAAGCAATTGCAATTCCTGTGCAGACTGCCAAAGCTAACGCTAGTTTTTATATCAATATATATTTACTAAACACAGTTGACCAAAGGTACTAATATTTAATAACGGGGGAAACTTTGATTCAAGTGATGTAAATATCTTAGCTACAAGCCTGGAGACTCAACAACTATTTTCAGCACCCTATAACCTACAAACTAAAAGGACATAGAAAGAGAAAATGGATCATTATCCAATACTATGAAAGATGGCTAATATCAAAACAATACACTGGGACCATTACTACCAAGTGCTTTGATGGCTTACAGTATAATTTTCATATTATTATCAGAATGTCACCCTTTAGAGACTTATATAGATGAGAACCTGGCATCCCAACATTATTAACCCGTGAAGTTGATTGTGATAAATCTAAAGGTCCTGAAAAAATACTAAGAAGAATTGTTACTAGTTCTATACAGCTTCAATTAAAGGTAATAGCAAGTATAGCCAAAAAAGTTACATGAGAAGGCCAAGCAGCAAGATGCATCTCGTCAACCTTTACACGCTTTTTAGATTTCATATTTAGAGTTGTGTTACCACAATTGCATAGCGTCATAAGGAAGGAAATTGGTTTCATCTAGGTGTTAATATGTTATAACCTATAAATTTGGAAATGAATACTCCATCAAGACTTTATAAACTGGATTATCTATCAACTGCATAAATAGCTGAGGCCTAAATTAGTACTCCCTGGCCAATATCCTTGAAGCGATGATGTCCAATAGCAGAGTATTGTATATTATGGGAAGAAGATAAATATTTAAATTCCATGAAATAATAGACACTTGGACCTAAAAAAAGGGTTTAAAAAATTTCTCTAATCAATTATATATGAAAAAATCACCAGTTGGTAAGGCAACTGAAAAAGAAAAACATCATAGAAAATACTTGAGCCAAGAATACCTCAAAATTATTCCTGATTAGTTGAGGAAAAGAATTTAACACATTATTTGGTGTTTTTTACATCAGGTGACATCTGAAGCAGTAAATTAAGATGTATCTGCAAAAGAGTAAGAATTAAGAATCTACTAATGATCAACCTAAGTGATACCAAGTCTCATCCAATTTGGTTTATTTTAATTTTTATTACCTATCATAAATATGCTACAAAGGCATTAAATATGGATGTATCACCTGACCAAGTGCTTTCCATCTAGATCTTCCCTCTATTGATTTCATTGAGCTCTTTCCTAATTAAGGTTTGTATTGTTGTATGTAATGTATAAAAATCCCTATTTTAGACTAGGGTAAAGTTATCCATTTTTACTATATCTCTTTTTTGTTACTTGTCTTTAATAAGCCCTTTTTACTGACACTAAAAACAATAATACTCTAGCTGATGGGACCTAAGCTTGACTTGGAACCCAATAAAATAAATAAAAGACGTGCTTTGAGTCTTTGACTGCTGCCAGTATTGACTGTTGGGCTTCTAGGGCACAGCACCATATAGACATGAAAAATGGAAGCCCAAATACGTCAAACATTTAGGAGATATCCATGCTTTTCTTAAGTTCTATTATGAATTTAAAGTGCATGCCACCGTTAGTTTTAACGGAACTCTTACTTTATAATAGTTATAGTTTTATACTTTAATTAAAGAACAATGACAACATTTTGGAAGAATCTAGTAAAAGTGAATTAAAAAAGGAGATAGGATTATAAACACATGCTTTATTTACTTAATAAAACTTTAGTAATTCAAAAAAATAACTTAGCATGCATTGTCAAAAATCACAAGCTTTGCAAGATCAAAAGACCAAATTCACCAAATGTAATTAGGTCATGAAAAATTAAAATGTTTTTGTTGATTCACAATTTTATAAGCTATCAGTTTTATTTATTTGAGGTAAGCCGACCAGGGGTCAGAAATTACTGAAACTAAAACTGACTTAAATTAACTTAACTACTTGGTTCAAACAAAACGCCCTAATGAGTGGATTGAATGAAATGAATTGAAAAACAACCAACCAGGTGGGCAGCAGAAACCGCTTATCCCTCCATGGCGGAAGGGGAGGGGGGGTCAGGGGGCCCATCTTCGGCAGCCTCTTTGGTAGCAGCTTCTTCCTCCCATAGTAGAGTGCATGTCATGGCTGACAGTAATGGCGTTGGGGCATCTGCGGCATGGGGTTTAATATCACTGATAATTGGAGTTTCATGGAAATTTCCAGCTAGATAAATGACACTGAGATATTCAGTTAAAGCTTTTTCAGCTTTGATGTGGACGTCTGGGAGTTTAACAAATGTGGCAATGTTGGTTTGGGTTATTTTTGCTTTTGGATTCCGTGCTATAGTTGCCACGTTCTGGATAGCATTTTTTGCATTTTTGTATAGCTGGTTCACTGTGATTTTACTTTTTGGAGTTAAGGTTGCAGGGATAACAGGAGGTGGAATTCCTCCTGTGAGCATTGCTACTGATTTAGTGACGGCTTTATGCAGGGGATGACAATCCGGTGTTGCAGCTGCTTTGACTGCAAGCTGGTGATTACTGCAAAACGATTCAGCATTTGGTTGTGGGGTATATAGTCAAGGGGGGTATCTGGCGTCCCATTCTGCATTAATGAACTGCTCAATTTGCAGTGATGGTTCTTCAATGAACTTACCTGATTTTTCAAATTCAGCCAATAATACCCACTGATTTTGGTTGAATCGGATTGGGGAATCAGCGTACAGTTGAGTTTTGGTCGATTCATTTGAGGAAGCATGGGATTGAATTGGGATCCAATCTGATACTTGATTGGAGGAATTATTTGTGGCATTGGGGCGAGGAGGAGGTTGATTGGTGGCTGCAGGTGCAGCTGCAGCAACAGGCTTTGGGGGTGAGTGAGGTAGGATTGTGCCCCATACCAGAACTTGTACAGGGTGGGCAGTGGATTAGAGGTCAGCGGATGAGTTTTCCAATCTTTCAGAAGTGTTTGAGGAGGGGCACTTGCATTTTGAGTGGTCCAACACAAAACATGATGGACAGATCGTCCACCCACCCTCAACGTGTGCCCAAAATGGATGGTCAGGCGCTGAGAGAATAACGGTGCATGGTGGCATTGACATAGTTATTTTGTTAAAACAGGGCTGATCTTGGCATATCCCCAAGGCCCAGCGAGTCATGTGGCCCCATTTGGGACCACAAATTGTAAGATGGGTGGGAGCCATAGGCTGCCAAACCGTCCATCAGCTCCTGGTGGAGCACTTCAGGGGGAGGTGGGTGGGCAAACCAGCAAAGTGAACCACCAAGGTGGTGTCTGCTGGGAGCCAAGTCCAAGTTGTGGGGAGAGGGGTGCCCTGGAATACCAGGGGCACAGTTGCTGCAGTGGCAGCGTTGGATTTGCAGGTGAAGCCGAGGTCAAAATACCCTTTGTATGGGTGGAAATCTATAAATCTGGTAGTGTCATCACCACCTGTGCCATTTTGATAATGGCTTGGTCATGGTATGGGGATAGTTTCCCATATTTGACCCTTAGGGCATAGCACATGTTGCTCTGGGGGAGCACTAGGGGGCAGCAGGGTACCACTTGGGTACAAGCAAGGTGGGCGTCGAGGTCCTTGGGCAGAAGAAATCAACCCATGGGTTTAGAATAATTTGGGTGAACCAGTACTAGCACGTTTTCCTGCTGGACGGAAAATGGTGGGGGAGTTTCGCCGCTGCCCCACGCTGGAGCAGCTGGCAGAGAATCTGAGGACATCAGAGTGAAACTACTATGGGCAAATTTGATTCATTTAATTATTTTAGTGTAATTTTTCTCAGAAAGTTATGCCAAGCAGAAAGAGAGTTTCTACTATAAGTTGTCAGTTTTAAATAAACAATTTTTTTGAACAACTTATTTTTATATTTTCTAATTAGTTATAATCCATGTCCCACAAAATTGCCCTCTTACTTTGGGTTACCTTTGTCATTTTAATCTTGAAATCAATAGATGAAGTAACTTAAATTTTTAAATGCCACATCATTCAGCTAATCCTTGCAGCCTGTGCATTCTTATTTATAGTGCCAATGATGTGGCAACCATTAGTGATCTTTCTTGTAGTTATTTTTTAAAAGCCCCTCACTTTTCTAGACTACGCTGCAGGAATCCAGCTTATGGGTGCTCAATGGTGCTTACGCCGCTGGATCCCACAAAAGTTTTATTAAAATTTTATAATTATCAGTTATAAAAACTTGGGTTTATATGGGTTTTTAATAGCAGCGTGGGGTGAAAAGGGAAAACTATCCCCCTCAATATCCAATCAATCAGTATTAAACTGTTTTTAGGGTTGGGGGAATTTAAGGATAGTTTCAGAATAGCTCTGATGAATTCCAAATTCGGAAAGATGGCATACTCTCTATCAGATCATGGAAATTTGAATTACTCTTTGGAAAAACGATAATTGGGATGGGGGTTTGGGGCAGAATGTACCCATTTGGTAATGATTTAATTAATTTAACCAATCACCATCTGCTAAAATAATTGCATCTCTGGGGGCTCTACCATGCCTATAAAAAAGGGGAGTTCCCGCTTAGATGCTGAATTGATACTGCCTGGGGCAAGTGGAGAACCATTCAATGGGTGACCCTGAATATTCCGCAGAGTTGTAATAATCCAACTGCTAGAGTTAGAATTAGTAGCCCGTTTAGCAGGTGGAAAAGTGTTGTCCTGATTTGCGGGGTTCCACCAAGAATTGGCCAGGGTCTTTAGGCCGATATTATCATTATTACCATTCAAATCAATATTAGTATGGAGTTGGACATGTAATTACCCAATTGTATTGTTTAAATTGGGGTTATTCTTCCCCAAAACATTCTTTCCCCAAAGTAGAGGTTGCAACTGTCAGACATTACCCCCCTCAATAATGTTGGGGGGAGAATAGTGCTGTAGGAAATGGCCATGTACCTGATTAATAGTAATATCAGTAGCTAATAAATTTGATAGAGTACTCGTTTCTATCTTTTAAGTGATGATGAAAGGTCCCTCCCAAATTGATACAAGCTTGCTGCTTCTTGGAGTGATGCAATTATGGTAATATAAGACTATATCAGAAACTTGAAATGAAGGCAGTGAAGCCTGAAGCTCATTTGCAGCTTGTCCCTCTTTGATGACCGTTTTAGCTAGCTTTGTCATAGCTTCATATTGAAGCTGAATGATACGGTGAGCTAGTCTCCTCATGGCTTTCTCAGGCTCCTCACCACTAGAGAAGACATTCTTAGTTAAAAGGGCGGGTATTCCAGGTTCCCACCCATACAAAACATGAAATGGAGACATCTTTAAGATCTGCGATAGCTAATCTTGTATGCCATCAGTGCACTGGGTAGATATTGATCCCAGTTAAGAGGATCAAAGGAGTTCATTTTTTGAAAAATGGAAAATAAGGTTCCATTTGCTAATTCCATGGTCCCATTTGTGGAGGGATTATATGGAGCCAAGAATAGTATTTGAGCTCTCATGGAAGTGGCCAGGATTTTCACTACTTTGGAGGTGAAGTTCTTCCCATTGTCGCAGAGTAGTACTTGGGGGTAGCCGTGACAAGTGAGAATGTATTGGTGTAAAAAGGTGGCAGTGGCCTTGACCATTTTTGCAGAAAGAGCTACGGCTTCCACCCACTTAGAAAGTGGTCAATACTGACCAAGATAGATCTGTTTCCACCAGTCGTCTGAGGGACGGGACCTACTACATCTAGGCTAATGGTGTGGAATGGTTGTTGAGGGGGAGTTAGTTAATATTGGTATTGTGCCTTAAAACTGGATTGATTTTTACATTTGAGACAGGCATCCAAGACTTCCACAATGGTTTACATAATCCCTTTCCAATAGAAATGATCCTCAATCCATTTATAGGGTTTCTTTGCTCCTCCATGACCTAAGGTGAAGTGAGCTTCCAGGATAGCAGGCACACGTTCTGAGGGCCAAAGGTAAGGCAACCAATTCACCCCTACCTGATTATATAGTTTCCCACTCTCCACTTTAGTGTTGCAAGAGTACCGAGCTAACATTTTCTGTATGGGCTCATCCTCATCATCCCGATCCTCGGGGTCATAAAAAGATCAATAACCTTTCTGCTTCACTATTATCCAAATGAATGACTGAAAGCCGAGTTAACCCACCAACATTCATGTGACAAGTCCCATCACGGTGCTCAAACATCATGTCATAATGCTGGAGTTTTAGTGCCCAACAAGTAACCAGACAGTAGATTCCTTTATGTTATGTAACCATTTTAGGGAAGCGTGGTTTGTAACCACAGTGAAGGCAGTCCCATATAAAAAAGGGCGGTAGTGCTTCACAGCTAACAAAACTGCAAGGCACTCCTTCTCAGTTACACCATAATTGCATTCCGCTTTTGACAGCATCTTACTGAAATAGGATACTGGATGATCTACACCATTTTTATCTAATTGGGCTAAGATGGCCCCAACGGCATATTCAAAGCATCAGTAAACATGATAAAAGGTTTATTGTATTCTGGGTGCCTTAAGATAGGACGTTGTTGTAGCAGTTGTTTCAACATCTTAAAGTGGCATTCTGTTCAGCACCCCAATAGAAAGGGGTGTTGTTAGCCAATAAGCGAACAAATGGTTTGCTAAGCTGGGCAAATTTGGGGATAAACTGATGGTAATACCCCATCTTCCCAAGAAATACCTGAATATCCCGTAGATTCTTAGGGGGAGGCATTTTCAAAATCGCTTCAACCTTATCTTTCATGGGTTTAATTCCTTCTCAGGAAATGGAGTGTCCAAGAAAATCCAATTTCTTTTTAAAAAAGGTACACTTTGAAGGTTTCAACTTAATATTTGACACGCGTAACCATTCTAACTCCTTTGGGTGATAAAGATGTCCATTGAAGGTTCATGGGAGCACTGTGATATCATCAAGATATACTATGACACAAGTTAACTTCAGGTCCTGAAATATGCGGTCCATTTTACGCTGAAAATATTTAGGTGTGTTACACAACCCTTAAGGTAATTGGGTTAGTTGGAAGAGAACTTCACTACAAATGAGAGCACATTTCTCCTGATTTTCAGTGGCAAGGTCCATTTGCCAATAGCCGCTAGCCTAATCCATGGCGGAAAAGAATTTAGAGCAAGAGAGTTGGGCTAGGGCATCATCAATGCGGGGGATAGGATAGCTATCCTTTTTTGTTAGGTTATTCAACTTTTGGAAGTACATAACTATCCGGTGACCTCCATTTTTTAATAAGCAATAAAGGAGAAGATCAAGGGCTTTGTGAAGGAACTAACAACCCCGCATCTATAAACTGCTGGAGCTCCTTCATCATCTGCTCTTCTTCCACTTTTGACTTATGGTAAAGTTTTGACCAAATAGGGTGGGCATCACCCACATTGATGGCGTGACACCAGCCTTTCATGTAACCATAGTCATTGTCTGATTTAGAAAATATGTCTCTATATTCGTTTAATAAAGTATGAACTTTATATTTGGCTGGGGTTAGCTCCTCCAAAATATGAAAATTAGGTAGAGTACACACTAGGTTATCAGTAGAAGAACCCAAATCCGCCATAGAACCAGTGAATGGATATGTTCAATATCCTCTAATGGAAGTAAAAAGCCTCTGCCAATCTCCTGGTGTTTTTGTATGATCATGTCTTTCCATTGAGGTTTCCCAATATAAGGGTAATAGGCCACTGTAGGCTGGGTCTAGTATCACAAGCAATACCCTAGGCTTTAAAGGGCTAACACCTTCGAGACTTATAATATGCAACAAGCAGTGGCGTAGGATTTGGAGCGTGATTTTAATGTCAACCATGCGTCATTCACTAGACTTAAAAAATACCTTATCTGCAGCATAGAAAGGGATGTCATCCCTCGCATCCAATGAGTTGGGCAATTTCTTAGTATTGCATTTAGAGGTAGAATAAGCTAGTCATAGCTTAAAAGAGGTATTTGACCAGCCAAAAGTATTAATGCTTGCTGAGTTTTTTATTCTATAAGACTAACGGGACTTTATAATTAGTAATAAGAGAAACTCTGCTTCATGTTGATTATTCCCTCATACTCAATCTTGAACTGAATGCCAATGAGAATATCATATGCATTGTTATCCAAAGCCACAGCAGGAGCCGATAAAATAAGCTTTCTCAATTTGATTGGGAAGGGAAGAGTATGCCCTGATTGCATGAGTATTGTTGAGGCCAGCTGTTTTAAATTCTTGCGTGTACTCCAAGTCAGGTGCTAGCCTTATCTTTTTGATAAGCTTAGTGGAGATTACGTTACTTTGGGAGCCAGTTTCTAGGATGGCTAGTATTTGGAACTTTTGAATGACCACTTCAACCTTAGTGAGCGTTCCTCCAAAGTTAGCGTCAAAGCTAAGACCTCCTTGAGCCAGAAAGTGGAGGTGAGTTTTTTTAGCAGTCTCAGGGTAGTTATCCATGATGGATCTTATGGGATGAACACGCTGAAGAGGTCAAAATCAAGCCAGCTAAAAATGGTCACCCTTGCTGACAGTGTCAATAACTTTTGGATACACCAGGATTTGACTGAGGTACGTTTCCTCATGAATGGTGGTCTCATCTACTCCTCCAGCGTTCAAATGATCAGGAACCTTTACCCCTGTGGGGGCTCCTAATATATAGTAATTAACGTTATCATACCCCCCTCAAATTCATCCCCAAGGGTATTTTTTTCAGAATCCAGCAAGGGTTATGCTTGCTGGTGCTATGTGCCACTGTATCCCACGATGGAATATTTTTAAATAAATAAATTCTTAAGAAAACTAAGTTTTCACTTTTTAGTTTTTGTTTTTGTGAGGAAAACTAGGAAAAAGCCCTTTTTTCGATACTAGTATATCATATTTAAACTAGTTCCAATCCTTGGGGCCATGGGAATTTATGGCTAAAGTATTATAAAGCTGAGTCATCCAAATTAGGTGATATAGGCTTTCAGCCTATCAGATCGAGGATAATTATTTTGTGGCAAAACCAACCTGTGTGGTAATGATTTGATAAATTGTATCCAATCACCAGTGGGTAAAATCTTCTCACCTCGGGGGTGTTCAGATCTGAGTGGTAATGATTTGTTAATTTGCACCCAATAATCGATGGGTAAAATATTCTCACCTTGGGGGTGTTCAGACCCATGTGATAATGAACACCTCGAATTTGGCTAAGAAGTCAGAGCAATCCTATTATCAGTTCTTACCTTATTACGCCGATTTTGGGTATAAATTATATTTTCCCAAGAGATAGGGTTCCACCGAGAATCTGCCAAGGTCTTTTCGCTGTTGGTATTCATATCAACGATAACCACAACATTATTCAAAGATTGGACTCCAACATTCTTTTTCAGAAGTTGAGAAGGAGAATATCCAACGTTTCCCCCTCAAGAATGTTGGGAGGAGTGTAGGATCATAGGAAATGGCCATGTACCCAGTTTATGTTAACTCCCATGGCTAATGATTTGATGGAGTATTCATTGCCTCTTTTATAGCTGATGGAGAAAGGTCCCTCCCAAATTGAGCCAAGCTTACCGCTTCTTGGGGTGATGTGGTTATGGTAGTATAACACCTTATCAGCCACTTAAAAAGTAGGAAGGGGGGTGAGGAGCTCATTGGCAGCCTGCCCTTCTTTAGTCACTGTTTTTGCTAAGTTGGTCATAGTTTCAGCTTGGAGTTGAATAATTTGGTTAGCTAACCTTCGCATGGCTTTCTCAGGCTCCTCTCCTTTAGAGAAGACATCCTTAGCTAGAAGAGCAGGTATGCATGGTTCCCTGCCATACAAAACTCGGAAAGGGGACATTTTCAGAATCTGGTGATAACTAATCCGGTAGGCCATAAGGGCACTGGGTAAGAATTGATCCCAGTGAAATGGATTGGAAGAGGCCATTTTGCGGAGGATAGAAATTAAGATTCCATTGGCTCTTTCCACTGCCCCATTGGTAGATGGATTGTACAGAGCTGAAAAGAAGTTGTTGGACTCCCATGGAGGTAGCCAGGAGTTTGACTACTCTGGAGGTAAAATTTTTGCCATTATTGCAGAGTAGTACTTGGGGGCAGCCATGCTGAGCAAAAATGTGTTGGTGTATGAAAGTGGCAGTTGCCTTGGCTGTTTGGGCAGGAAGTGCCACAGCTTCAACTCACTTAGTGAAGTGGTCGATGGCTACTAGGATAAAACGGTTGCCACTGGTAGACTGTGGAAGGGGACCTACGACATCCAAACTATTATTGTGAAAAGGTTGTTACAGGGTAGTTGGTTGATACTGGTATCTAGTTTTGAAACTGGATTGTTTCTTGCACGTAAGGCAGGCTTCCAAGACATCAACTATAGCTTCCATCATTCCATCCCAATAGTATCGATCCTTAAGCCACTCATAAGTTTTCTTTGCCCCTCCATGGCCTAAAATGGAGTGAGCTTCGAGGATGGCAGGTATGCATTCTGAGGGCCAGAGGTAAGGCAACCACTTCGCCCCCACCTGCTTATAGAACTTCCTGTTCTCCACTTTGGTGTTATGGGAGTGTTAGGCTAACATTTGCTGAACCAGATCGTCTTCATCCTCCCATTTGTTGGGAGTCATTAATAGATCATGTAACCTTTCTGCCTCACTATTATCCAAATGGAGGACTGGCAGGCGAGACAACCCATCCACATTCATATGACGAGTTCCAGAACGATGTTCAATCTTCATATCATAATGCTGGAGCTTTAGAGACCAGCGAGCTAGTTGACCAGTAGTATCCTTCATATTCTGTAGCCACTTCAATGAAGCGTTTTCAGCAACTAAAGTAAAGGTGGTCCCATAGAGGAAAGGGTGATAGTGCTTTACAGCCAACAGAACAACAAGGCACTCCTTCTCCATGACACTATAATTAAGTTCAGCCTTGGACAGCATTTTGCTAAAATAGGATAAAAGATGATCTACACCGTTTTCATCCAATTGGGCTAAGATGTCCTCAACGGCATAGTCCGAAAATCAGTGAATAAAATGAAGGATTTTACTATAGTCTGGGTGCCATAGGATTGGGCGTTGTTGCAGCAGTTGCTTTAGAGTCTCAAAAGCAGCCTTCTTTTCTACACCCCACTGAAAAGGAGTGTTCTTAGTCAATAAGCGGACAAGAGGTTCTCCGGGTTGGGCAAGCTTAGGGATGAACTGATGGTAATATCCCATCATCCCTAGAAATACTTAAGTATCCCTTAGAGTTTTAGGGGGAGGCATCTTTAAGATCGCTTAAACCTTATCTTGGATTGGTTGAATTACTTCATGGGAAATGGAGTGGCCAAGGAAAACTAATTTCCTTTGGAAGAAAATACACTTCAAAGGCTTTAACTTAATATTAGACATGCGTAGCAGTTGAAACACCCCTTCAGGTGTTCAAGATGTTTGTTGAAAGCCTTTGAAAATGCTGTGATGTCATCGAGGTGGACAATGACACAACTTAACTTCAAGTCTTGCAGGATATGGTCCTTTGCACGCTGGAAAGTGGCTGGTGCGTTGCACAATCCTTGAGGTAATCAAGTTGGTTGGAAGAGACCCTCACTACAAATGAGAGCACATTTCTCTGGTCCTCAGGAGAGAGATCCATTTGCCAATAGCTGTTAGCTAAGTCCATGGCAGAAAATAAATTAGAGCCCCAGAGTTGGGCCAAGGCGTTGTCAATACAAGGGAGAGGATAGCTATCCTTTTTTGTGAGGTTATTTACCCTGCGGTAATCCATGACTATCCTATGTCCCCCATTCTTCTTTTTTATTATCAAGAGCGGAGAAGATCAGGGGCTTTGTGAAGGAACTAGAAACCTCGCATTTAGTAACTGCTGAAGCTCTGTACTCATTTGCTTTTCTTCCACATTTTTGATTTGTGATAAAGTTAGACCAAATGGAATGGACATCACCCACATCAATGGAGTGGCACCAATCCTTCATGTGGCCATAGTCAGTATTGGACTTGGAGAATATATCTCTATAGTCGTTGAGAAGATTTTGACCTTTTTCCAGCTCATCTGTGGTCAGCTCGTCCGAGATATGGATGTTATGTAAGGTACATACCAGGTTAACCGTTGGCAGGCCCATATCCATCATATTACTGTTGGAGTTAATTTTTTCAATGTATCCACTGGGACTAACAAGCCTCTTCCAATCTCCTGGTGTTTTTTTCTACTATTTTCTTGGAGGTGAGGTCCCCCAATACAAAGTAATGGGCCTTTGATTAGCAGGGTCAAGAATGCCAGGCAATACCAAAGGCTCCAAGGGACTAATGCCCTCAATACTAACGAGGTGCAACAAACAGGGATGTGGGAATTGTAGCGTGAATTTTTTGTCAACCACTCGCTGTTCACCAGGTTTAATCACGACCTCATCCGCAGCATAAAAATGGATACCTTCCCTAGCATTCACTGAATCAGGCAACATCTTTGTGGTGCGCCCCAAAATGGTATAAGACAAAGTTATCGCTGTGAGGGGGTATTTAACCAAGCAAAAGTATTCGTGCTTACTGGACTCATTATTGGATAAGACTAACGGTACTTCATAGTTGAGTAATTAGAGGTAACCTTGCTTTAGGTTGATTATTCCCTCATACTCAATAATAAACTGAGTGCCGATGAGCATATCATATGCATTGTTATCTAAGGCCACAGCAGGGGCTGATAAGATAAGCTTCCCAATTCAAATGGGAAGAGAAGAGTATGCCCAATAGCACGAGTATTGTTGGGTCCAGCGGTTCCAAATCCTTTTGATTACTCCAAGTCAGGCGCTAGCTTTATCTTCTTGATAAGCTTAGTGGAGATCACGTTGACTGGGGAGCCAGTGTCCAAGATGGCCAATATACGGACCTTTTGAATGACTACTTTAACCTTAGTGAGAGTCCCTCCAAAGTTAGGTGACAAAGCTAAAACCTCCTTAAGCCATAAGGTGGAGGTGAGTTTTTTAACAGTCTTGGGGTAGTTATTCATGATGGTTTGTAAGGGATGAACACGCTGAAGAGGTCAAATCAAGCTAGCTAAGAATTGGTCACCATCGCTGGTAGTGTAAATCACTTTTTGGATACCCCAGGATTTGACTGAGGTACGTTTCCTCATGGATGGTGGTCTCATCTACTCCTTCAGCGTTCAAATGATCAGGAACCTCTACCTCAGAAGGGGCTCCCAATATATAGTAGCCAAAATCATCATAGCCCCCTCAGATCCATCACCAAAAGATATTCTTAACAACTGGAAAGGCCTCAATGGGGGTAGGAGAGATAGCCACAGGAGATTAAATAGCCTTAGGGCACGCCTTTACCAGCTTATCTGGAGGGGTAGGCACAGCATCTTTTATGAGCTTGTGTGGGAGGATGGTAGATGCTACCTTACAGGGCTTTAATTAAAAAAGTGGTAACCTTTTTAGGTCGTACAGAGGGAACAGGTTTTGTAGGGATGGTGGTCATAGGTGAGCTCACCCTTAACTGTGCAACTGGTGGCAGCTCCTTGGTATTGATAGCTGAAGGAATCACCTCAGCTTCCTTGGATGTTGCACATTAATGGAAATTGGCAACTTTTAATAACGCCTCCTTTAGGTCACAGATATTTTAGAAATGTCATTTTACTGAAATAATATGCCTGGCTAGAGAGGGCTGAGAAGCTAACCCAGTTAACAGGGCGGCAATAGCATCGTCTAGGGTAATCATGTTAGAGGTTGTTAACCTTTGCGCAGCGAGGCAAAATTGTTCAGCAAAGTCAAGAAGTGGTTCACCCTAATACATGCTAAGGCGCATAAAGGCCTGTTTTTCCCTGAGTAAACTCTGCGTTGATCCAAATTCATCCAAAAGAGCTTTTTCACCTCTTTCAAGTGTGAAGGGTCCAAGTAAGGCACTATTTTTTCTTGCTCTAGGCAGCTCAAACAAGGGAGGATATGTTGAACTTTTTGTTTATCAGTTGTGCCATACATGGCAGCTTCATAAACGCACAAGAAAATGGCAATTTTTCCTTCGCCAGGGGTGAATTTGTCTTTTAGAGGGAGTTTTTAAAGGGCGCTCCTCCAACTTTTAAGATGGGATAAAGCGCTGGCAAGTTGCTCCTCAAGAGCAATGATTCTGGCTATACATAGGAATCCTGTAGTGAGCACCATTTTGTGGGAACCCAGATTACTTTTGCTTGCTGGTGCGTTCCGCTGGCTGGTTTCCACAAATATTTTAAATAAGATAAAAATTTAAATTTAAAAGCACTAATAAAAAAGTATTTTTATGATTTTTATTATGCGCAAAAAGGGGTGTGGCATAGTTGGGAGGACGTCCCACTATCACCCCTCAATTCATGGGTTCCAATCCCTTCATGGCAGAAATTGCATTTCTATGCCAAGAGGATATCAATACATGTGTATTTGTTCACCATGCCTTGGTCCGACCAAGCAAATTAGTGAAGCTAGATCATGTAATCCCAGCCTATCAGAACATGTGTAGGAAGGTTTTACCCCCATTACTTTGTTTTTGTCCTCCACTCCTATATTTTCACTCCCTACTCTTTTTCCTCTCTATTAGTGTGGTATAATTGTCCCAAGGTCAGCCCACCTCAAATAAAATTATTATGTGCACAATAAAGGGAAAAAACGATTATCCTTGACATCTGACTATTTAGGTATTTAAAGTAATTTGAGGGTTGAGGGTTTTGGGAATAGGTTTGGAATAGCTTAATCTAGTCCAAATTATAAAATATGAAGGGATACCATATCATAATTTGGGAACTTGCTTCAGGGAAGCATAGCAAATGAAGAGGAATTCTGATTGGCTAACACATACCTGTGAGGTACCATTTTTATGTACTATAGCCAATCACCACTTGAGAATTTTCTTACGCCTTGGAGGACCCCCGCCAAGCCTATAAAAGGGGGTCCCCATGCAGGTGCATTGGAGGACTTTGTTGGGGTTAAAGGAGTGCCTTCTGATGATTTCCCTAAAGTCCGTGGTGAGATCAGAGTAATCCTACTGGCTGATTTTATAGCTAGTGCCTGTACAGATTTCTAACTGGTGTTACCCTGATTAACAGGATTCCACCAAGAATCAGCCCAGGGACTTTTGGCCAACTTCTCAACTTCCTCATTTTTATTAGTAATAAATGAACTCTTAACCACATCACAAAATCACAAATCTGATATTTACCCTCTATGGATGAATTTGACTTACAACACTCTTATTTATCATTTGTTAGGGAAAATTTCTGACACCACTCCCTTGTCTTAGACTATTTAGTTCCACTGTATTCTCATTGGTTTTGTGATTACATTCTTAAATTCTCTATTGCCTTAGTTTAAGTTGATCTAACTAATATTTATCCAAATTCAACATCGCCTTATCATCTTATTTGAAGGTAATTCAATAATAGCTCATTATAACCCAATATTGACTCATCCCAAGGCACTATAATAATCATAAATAGTCATCTAATTTGGCAGATCTCACCAATATGCCGTAGCTCTTCAGGGCATATCACCCAGTCATATCAGAATCTTAATATTATCCCCTATTGGCTGGATGATAAGTCTCCTATTTTTATAAGCTTGGAGGAACTTTATGTACACGCAATTAATGATTTGACCACTCACTGGGTTTTTGATAGTGTAGGCGTCAACACCCTCTCTTGATTAACTTGAATGGACCAACCCAAATGTTGCCCAAATTGTGTTTCCACCCAAACCCATGATGGTCATAGAACAAAACCATCTCACCTTCTTGGAACTGAGCTAACCCCACCACACCTTACCTAATTGGCAGCCTGATTCTAGATCTTTTTGGCCAAGCTGAAGGAGTACGCTTCTGTTTGCAACTTGATCAGTGTGTCATCTAAATTAGTCAAGTAATGGCGGGGATCCATTCTTTCACTATTCTCTACACATGAATAGAGCAATGCTGGAAGAGCATGGTGTTATCTATATAATAATTGTAAGAGGCTCTTCCCCATGATGGAATGATAGCTAATGTTAGAAGTAAAAACGGCGGTATACAGGAGAGAACTCTAATCAGAGGGTCTATCCATTACCAGCTTCTGTAGTATGTTTACAAATGTTCCATTGACCCGTTCAACCATTCTGTTGGACTCAAAATGGTATGGAGTCATCAAAACCCCGTGGAAGCCCATTATCTCGTTCAAGTTTTGAAGATGTGCAAGGTGAAGTTGGTTTCAGTATTGGTTAGAATGAATTTAGGGCAGCCATGTCACTGAATAATACATTCTATTATGAACTTGGTCACTATGATCGCCCCAAAATCCCATATCTCCTAGGCTTTAACCCACCTGATCAAGTGGTTGATCATCACCAGAATATACTTGGACCAGTTTGCACCTGTTGGCAGAGGTCCAGCGACATTAATGGAAACCTTATGTCACGTAATATGTAGTTTTACTAACCAGTATGAAGTCTTCTGGTGGAACAGCTTTTCCATTTGACTCTGGTGACAGCAGGATATAGTTTCCAAAATGTCGAAGTTCATGCTTTTCTAATAATACCAAGTGTGCAACAATTCCAATGTCTTGCACACACCACCATGGCTGACTGCCTTGTGAGTGCTCATGTTGATACTAGGCCATGCCGAGGGTTGCAGGAAGTTCACCATAAAAGCATAACTCACTTGTACAATTCCCCATTCTATTGGAAGGTATTTGCTTGCATCTCATTTAATGCTTTTATGACTTGGGATTTTCATCGTCGTATTACCCACTGAACATATTAACATATTTCCTATCGCTGAGACTGCTGTCATGGCAATGGTTGATAATCTAGATAAGCAGCCGGCGTTCTGATGTTTTGCTCCCAGTTGGTGGATGATCTCAAAGGCATAAGCCTGCAGCTTAAGAGCTCATTGGGCTAGACGCCCTTCAGACTCCTTGAGGTTCTATAACCAACATAGCAATGCGTGTTTTGTTATAACTTTGAACTTTATCCAATGAAAAGATACCCTAAATTGCTTATACGCATAGATTACCACTAAGCACTCTCACTCAGTCATTTTAAAATTACATTCATTTTATTTCAAGATTTGACTGAAGTAAGACACTGGGTGCTCTTCCCCCTCATTTTCTTTTTTAGATAAGTACGCCCCTACAACGTAAAGGGACACACCCATCTGAAAGATGAACTCTATCAAAGTCTGGATATTGTAGCACTAGCGCGCTGATTAATTCCATTCAAAGTGTGTCAAAGGAGCATTGATGTCGTCCATCAATTTGAAAACAGCATCATTTTTAAACTCAAATAAAGGGCCCCCATTAAAGCTGAAGTTAGGTATGAAGCACTGGTTATAGCTGACCATTCCCAAAAATACCTATATGTCATGCTCACTATTTTGGTGTAATCATTTTTTAGATGGCCTAACCCTGGATGGCTGTGGTTTCAGACCCTTAGAGTCTATCACAAACCCTAGGTATTCCAAATGGTCCTTGAGAAATATATTTATGAGGCTTAATCTTGATGTTCGCTCAGCGAGCTGGCGGAATACTGCTTCTAGATGATCAAAGTACTCAGAAAAGGTTCAGGAGAAAACATTGATAACGTCAAGGTATACAAGGACGCATGACAGCTTCAGATCTTAAGGAAAGTGTCCGTGGCTCGTTGTAAATATCTGGGACATTACACAGCCCTTGTGGCATACAGGTCAGTTGGGAAAGCCCCTTGAACATAATAATGGCGCAACCTCCTGTTTAGCCATGGACAACTTGATTTGCCAGTAACCTTAATATTAGGTCCATTGCGGAAATGTAACGAGCTCCCCTAACTAATCCAAAGCATTTTCAATCCATGGCAAGGGATATAAGTCCTTCTTTGTAATACTATTGAGCTTCTGGTAGTCTATCACCACCCAGTTAGTGCTGTCCTTCTTTTTTACAATCATAACGGGCAAAGCCCATGTATTATTGGATGGTTTGAGCATCCTTTCTCCAGCAACTTGTCAATTTCCTCAGTAACAACGTCTTCAGCTACCCTCAATTGGCGGATTGGCGAGACTGGGTGGGAGGATGGTCCCCAGTGTTCAATCAATGGACCACCCCCTTAGCACGCCCTAAATCATGGTCATCAATGGCGAAAATCTTCTTATACTTCTAAAATAAAGCTATTTCTTAGACTTATTGTTCTTTTGATAATTCTATTAATTTCTCCTGTGGTACCACTGTCATTACGCTGGGCTGTGACTCGATGTTTAGATCAAATTCATCCAATAAACCAAACTTGTGAACCTGAAGGACCTCCTCAACTGGAGTCAAATGTAAATACGCCACTACTTAATGTTGGCAGATTTGCATTGGTTTGTTCCAGAGATTCACTAACGAAACCTTTATCTCTCCATAACCTGGGAGTATAATCCCTGGAGCCACTTGAGGCTCAAGCCGCGTTTTTCTGATAAGGTTAATGACCTCCCTATAAAGGCCAGCTGGCACTTCCGCCTCTATTTAGTGTTCACTATGACCTGGTATCCAGAAGGAATAGAAATAGGTTAGCGGCTCGGAGAGGTAGCCCTTGATATTCATATATATGCTGGGGAAGGACCTAAGTCTTAATTTTTAGTTGATGGTAGCAAACCGGAAACACCGTCAATATATGCAAGATTGATATGACCTATTTGCAGCAGATCCTTTGGCACTCCACTATAGGTAAAGTTAATTGTGATCTGCTGCCCCAAAATTTCAAAGGGCTCCTTTGTCATATCAACTATAGCATTGAAGTGTCAAAGAAAAGCATTTCTTATTAGCAAGTCGTTGTTATTGTTTGGTAGCACTACACCAGAGATACAATGACAATCAACCTGAACCGCAAAGGTATTACACTGTACGCCCCCCAGAGACCGTTCTTTATGATCCAGCGGTCCCATACACCATTTGATGCTCCACATCAGGCTTTTTCTTGTCAATTTCGCCACCAATTTAATGGACACTATGTTGCCTGGGGCGCCTGTATCAATTATAGAGCAAGCTATATTTTTTGCTACAAATAAATCACAGTATGTACACTCAGAATAAGAAGAATATTAACTGTTTAATACATGAGCATTTAAGGGACATTTTTCCCAAAAATCATAATCCTCTTAGAGACTTTGGAGTACTCTTTGACAATAGTGTTTACTGGAAGGGAAACGTTTACACCTTTCAGGGAAGGGCCATTGGCGGCAGAATCTAGCTTGTCTGAAGAAGCTTAATCAAACATTTGGCAGGCGTATGGCTTTGGCTGCTCCTGAGGTTTTCTTCCACTTCAAACTGGGAATGCGCTCATGTCAGTCCATTCATTCCTCCAACTGGTTACTGGTATAAAATCCCATCATCATATTGATGGACTTCCGCTGGATAAACTATAATTGATTCAGGTGGGACGTTCGAGTTTGGATAGCATAGGTAGAGAGTCCCATCTCTGCTCCTCTCCATCTTTTCCCTGGTAGTATTGATCCTGTTGCATGTATTGAACACGATGGTTAGGGCAACTCCATGAAAGGTGGACAGGGCACCACACTCAAAGCAATTAACCCCATAAGAGCTACGTCCTTGGCTCTCATAAGAGGGTTCAAATTGATATATTCGGTTGTTGACAGATGGCATAACTAGGGCTAGGTGATAGGATGATTGCTGACGCTCAGCGTAACTAGGTCTGGGTCATTAGTTGGATTGATTTTTGATTTTAATAAACATGTCCATAGTGGGAGTCAAACTGCTGAGGGTAACTTGGTCAAGGATGAGGCACAGGATTATAGTAAGGCCAGGGGTTACTAGGTGGAATATGGGTGAGAAAAGAGAGATCTCTCCAAATAAGAGGTTCCAGCGATGACAGTGGTATGTTTCTTCTCTGTATTGGGAGGAGGTAAGGTAGCGGATAGTTAGCGTAAAAACTGAACAATTTTAAGGCATGGGGTCGTCATCATCCAAAATTGTGGATATACCATTGTAAAGCTCACGTATGACTCACTGTGGAGGTCATTGCAATGCACACATTAGCTTTAGCTAGAACGCCTGCCTTAATTAGCACATGGGCTTCCGCCATAAGGCAGTCAACAAATGCAGGAGAGTCTCGTTACGTTGGAACCCAATAGTCAAGAATTCAGCCTTTCGCTGTGACATATTTGAAGTTACCCTGAACAGCCACAGCACAGTATCCTTCACTTATTAGTAGATAATGGAGTTTTTGGAAGTTAGCAGGTGACTTGATTAGAACTCATAACATCCAAGGCAGATATAAACAGTTTATCTTTATGCCAATCTGAGGCACCTTCCTTTGCAAACACAAAACATTTAAAGAAGCCATGGATATTCCCATTGCAATTGAAAATGGGTAGCTTCTTGATACAGATCTCCACCTCCCGCTCATAATACAAATTTTTGGGATGTACTTTTTATGGGTCAAGACCCATAAGAGGTCTCTTGATGAGGAGCTGGTCCAGCTGAGGTTGAGATGACCACTTCTTTAGAGGTATCGTAGGCTCCTGCAGTGGGTAGCAGTGAAATCACTTGAGGGATTGGCTCTCCAATGCATAATCATATCCAGAGCTGGCCTATTGGGTGTAGTAGTTCATGCAAGTGTTAGTCTTTTTCATACAATTCTCGCCGCGCAGCTCCTTGTGGAACATCCTCTCCCCAATGAGTGGACTGGGAGGCATTATTCAATTTCCACTCTGTGCAATGCATTTATTTGATAATGTCATCCAAGCAACTAGCAATTTTCTTTTTTGTTGTCCAAGAAGTTGCATTTGACTAAACGTTCTGTCAAGCTGATTCATAACGTCATTCCGCTCCTGAAGAAGTTCATCCTGTTTTTTGAGCACTGCATTTAAAGAGTTTGAGTTCCTCATATTTAGCTGAAGCGGTGTTTAGTGAAGATTCTTCAGCAAAGCTGGCCTGATGTGACATGGCCGGCAACTGGAGATTTTTGATTTGAAGTGGTTGATAAATGGGCCCTCTGTAGTGAGCACCACAGTTATAATTTGTGGCGATACTGTTAATATATGCTGTAAGGGTCACACAGGTCAAACCCTACGAGCAACGGATGATTGATGTGAGGATTGTTGGTCCTCCAAACACATTTGAGAATATAATAAAATATGGAGCAATTTTCCCAATGATACTTTTATTTATATAATAAATACAGTGGTTCCTCGCTGCTTTGCTTTGTCAAATCTAAGTACTACCTTCTCTCAATCACATTATCTTGCTTATATATCAGCAACTTTATATGATACCATTCTCTTGGCTTAGACTATTTAGTTCCACCGTGTTCTCATTAGTTTTGGGATGGTGTTCTTAAATTCTCTATCACCTTAGTTTAGAAGCAATTTAAATAATATTTGTCAAACGTTGACATCACCTTGTCACCTTATTTGGAGGCGATCCAATTAACCTGTTATAACACAATATTGCCTCATCTCAAGGTTTTTGAATATTAATAAATAATCATCCTAGTTGGAGGATTATCACCAATTGATGTAGCTCTTCAGGGCTTATTGTCCAGTCATATCAGAATCTCAACATGGATGATAAGAGCCTGTTTTTTATATGCCAGAAGAATCTTTGCGTGCACTCAGTTAATGATATATCCACTTGCAGGGTCCTTGATAGTATATGCATCAACAACTATTTTTCAATTACTCCAAATGGGCTAATCCAGGTGTTTGCCAATTTGTGCTTACGTCTGAACCCATGTTGTCATGGAATAAAGCCATATCCTCATTTTTATAATACATTAGCACACTAAATCATACCTGGTTGGCAGTCTATTTATTTACCTTCTTGGCTAAGCTGAATGAGTACGCTTCAGTTTGCAGCTTGATTAGTTTCAATTTGATTAGTCAAAAAATGTTGGAATCATTTTTTGGTATCTTTTATGCAGGTATAGAGCAGCGCCAGAAGATCATGGTGTCATTCATATAGAAGTTGAAAGGGCTCTTCCCCATGGAGAAGTGGTAGCCGATATTATAAGCAAAAAAGGCATTGGATTGATAAGAGCTCAAAGCAAAAGGTTGATCCATTATTAACTTCTGGAGTATGTTCCCCAAAGTTCCATTGACTTCTTCACCATGCCATTAGACTTGGGTGATATGGGGTCATTAGAACTCCGCAGATGGCCATCAATTCGTTGAGCTTGGTTAAAATGTGAGAGGTGAAGTTGGATTCATTGTCAGTAAGGGTGAACTGAGGACAGCTGTGTTGCTGAATTATAAGTTTCCTCGCAAACTTGGCACTGTGATCACCCCCAAATCCCGTATTGCTCTGTCTTCAACTCACCTGGTCAAGTGGTCAATAGCCACCAAATGTACTTGGACTGGTTAGCTCCTATTGGAAGAGGGCTAACGACATAAAGGGAAACCATATGACAAGCAAAATGGGGTTTAATTAACCAGTAGGAAGTTTTCTGGCAGAACGGCTTTTCCACTTGGCACTGGTGGCAGCAGGAGATGTTTTCTCGTATAAAAGTTCATGAAAACCCCATGTCCAATCGCCTTATGCGCGCTCATGATAATTCTAGGTTATACTGAGGGTCGCGGAAAGTTCACTGTCAGGTCTCCAATCTGTTTATACATTTCACCATTACGCTGGAAGGTATTTAATTCCATTTCATTTAATTCCTTTATGTCTTAAGGCAGCTTATCATTGTACTTTCCACTAGCATCTTACCTTACATTATGTCCCCCAAATCTGCCATAACTTCAATCATTGGTAGCTTTGACAATCAATCAGCGTTATGGTGTTTTGCTCCAGGTCAGTGGAGGATCTCTAAGTCATAAGCCTATAGTTTGAGGGCCCATCAGGCTTGGCGCACTTCAGGTTCCTTAAGATTCTGCAACCAGCGTAATGAAGCATGATCCATTATGACTTTGAGCTTTACTCCATGCAAGTACATTTAAAATTGGTTATATGCATAGATCACTGCTAAGCATAAACGCTCAGTCACAGAATAATTGTGTTAATGGCTATTCAGGATCCTACTGTAAGTCCAGGGGAGCATCCCATTTGCTTAGACTGGGTAGTGTTTCCATTCCACAGTAAAAGGGTCCAAAGAGGGCGGCTGTCCCTCTCATCACACAGGGTAATGTCGCCCATATGGCAGATGAGCGCTGGGTCGCATCTCTCCCTCTGAAGATTCCTCCCCCTGTCCCCACGCTTGGCTCAGCCAAATTAGTATGGTAAATTGAAAAATTTGTGCCAAAATAGTTGAAAAATACCACCTCATGAGCTGGTAAGAATTTATGAATTTGATGGCGCCAAGCTCTGAGATCAAAGTCCAAATGCCTTAAACCCTTGGCAATGAAGCCAAATGGGCTCGCACATTCAGTAGATGAAGAATCAAGTGTCAAACTTTGAAAAACTCGCCAATAGCATCAGGCCATTGAAAACGTTTCAGTTAAAAACCTGCTCCAAAACCTATGGGGACAAAGTCCAACAGGTGTTATTCTTAATCAAAATGTGTCTAGTGGTAAAACCTTGGTCAAAATTGCCAATGGCATCGGGCCATGGGGCAATGATGTTGCCAATTTGAAAACTCCCTTTGAAAACTTTGTGGAATAGCCTGACAGGCATGTACATTCATTGTTAAATAATTCTGATAGCTTAAACTCCTCACCTTAAAAATCAGGATCATCATTCAATGTTACTCACTTGGCCAAATGGACGCCAAAGTGACTGGGCATGGACGGTGTGGGTATCCCAAACCTGTTTCTGGCCAGTTGGGACCGTCCCTGTGTGGCGTGGCTTTGGTGGATTCCTGTTACCCATAGGGCAAGATGCTGTCATGCTAATTAATGGAAACGCTTTGAATTTGCAAGTCAGGCGTCCAAGGTCAAACCAACAGTGACTCAGCCCATCGCCGATTCCTTTGAAGTCAGCTCAGATTGAAATTAAATTTCTCCTCACTCTAAAGTTCTCCAGGTTAGGTCAAATCTTGAGGGCCATAATCCCACGCTTTTATAAGCTATTCCCCAAATGACTAATATTTAAACAGTCATAACACACTGAGGAAATTTCTACCAATTTCTTTAATTTACTTTTCAATAAAAATCTCCACAATAGTCCAATTTTTTTGACTTTACTTCAAATTTTTCTTCTTGAGCTCCCTATGGCACTAGCCCTGTGGCTCACCAGACCTTAAATTGGCTGGGCAATACTAGTCATGATAGTAACAATAGCTCCATCCGTAGCCAACTGAACTATCATGAAAGGAAGAACTAGGAATTCAACCCCATTTTCAAAGCCATCCACCAACAGGATTTTGGAATTCTGTGGGCTCATCTATCTCCAATTCACGCCTGAATATGCGCCACCACCTCTGTTTTTGTGCCAAACCCTCCTATGGAGTATCCCAAAGCAGTTAGTCCAATTGTTCGACTCCCTGCAGCAAGGTCCACGGGGTTTGGAATTGCTATATCCTGGTTCATTTTCAGGTTCCTTTTTATGCTAGCAACACACTGGTGATCATTTGTAACACCCCTCCCTGTGAAATATAACATTACTTGAGCAACAAAGTCTCTGAAATTCTGGCTTTCCTTTTGGGTGCTTTTACATCCTGAATGGCAGGGTAGTCTAAACTTCTTGCCGTCTCCCTGACATCTACTGCAGTACGCCATGGGGTTCTATTCCCCCTCCTCATCTTTTTGGGATAGGACCTCCCCAACGGTGTAAAGGGATGCATCCATCTGGACAATGTTTTCTTAGTCAAAATTAGGATAGAGTAGCACTGACGCACCGACCAACGCCATACAGAGGGTGTCAAAGGAGCACTGCTGGCGTTCAGTCCATTTTTTATACAGCATCCTTCTTAATTGCTCAAATAACGACCCCAATACAACTGGAGTTAGGGATGAAGTGGCAGTAGTAACCCACCATCCCCCAAAATACTTGTATGTCCCGCTTACTGGTTGGCGCAGTCATTTTCTGAATTGCTTCCACCTTGGCCAGCTGAGGTTTAAGCCCAGTTGCGTCTACTACAAACTCAAGGTACTCCAGTTAGTCTTTAAAGAAGTGAAATTTTCGAGGCTTGAAATTGATGTTGGCCTCAGCAAGCTGGTGGAAGACCTCCTCCATTTGGGTAAGGTTATCAGAGAATATTTGCAAAAAGACATAAATATCATCAAGGCACGCAAGGACGCATGACAGCTTCAGGTCACCGAGAATGGTGTCCATGGCCCGCTGAATTGTAGCTGTGGCGTTACATAAATTTTGAGGTATACAGGTCAGTTGAAAAAACCTCTTAGACGTGATAATGGCGCACTTCTCCTGTTCCACCACAGGCAACTCAATTTTCCAGTAGCCTGATATCAAGTCCATTTCCAAAAAGTAGTGAGCTCCTCCCAACCAATCCAAGGCATTTTCAATTAAAGGCAAGGGATAAGAGTCTTTTTTGTGATGCTATTGATCTTCCAGTAGTTTATTACTACCAAGTTGGTGCCATCCTTCTATTTTACAATAATAATAGGCAAAGCCCATGGCTCTTTGATGGTTTGAGTATCCCTTGCTTTAGTAGCTTTCAATCTCCACTGTTACTACTTCCTTGGCTGCCCTAGACTGGAAGATCAGCTGAGACCTGATGGGTTATGATCCCTAGTTTCCACTTGATGGACCACTCTCCATGCGCACCCTAAATCATTATTGTTGATGGTAAAAATCTCCTTATATTTTTGGAATAAATCAATTGCTTTTTTTGTTCTTTTAATAACCCCATTAAATTTTAGTACAACCACCATCATTATGCTGGGCTGTAGCACAACGAGTAGACCAAAAACATCCTGCAACCCAAACTCATGAACCTGAATGACTTCCTCAACATGGGTCAAGTGTAAATATACCACTATTTGGTGTCAGTGGTTTTACAATGGTTTCATTTGTAAATTTACAAGTCGAACCTTGATCTCCCCATATCCTTGTTTATAATGCCTTGAGCCATGTGGGGCTCAAACCGTGATTGTTGGTAAGGTCAAATAAATTCCCATAGAGCCTGTCTGGTACTTCTACCTACCTCAATTTGGTGTTTACTACCACTTGATGACCAGAGGGAATGGATTTAGGTCTGGTCTCCTGGAGAGGCGATCTTCAAAATTCGTATTCTGATGGGGGAGAGCCCAGATCTTCCTCTTTAGTCAAGTGTAGTGCACCAGAATTACACCATCACTATAGGCTTGGTTGACTTGTCCCAGATGCATTAGATCCTTTGGCACTCCAATTGAGGTAAAATAAAATGGAATCCGCTGCCCCAGTTTATAAACGTCTCTTTTTTCATATGGATGACTGCACCAAAGTTTCACATAAATGTGATTCCAATTAGCAGGTTGTAACAGCTGTTTGGCAGCACTATCGCTGGATCTATGATGACAATTGACCCAAACTGCAAGGTCAACGCACTATACGCTCCCTCTGAGATTGTGCTTTTGGCTCTAGCGGTCTCATATACTATTTGATGATCTACATCAGCTTTCATTGTCAACTTTGCGATCAACTTATTGGAAACTATGTTGACTGGGGCACCTTTTTATTATTGCACGGACTTGGGTTTTGGTTAAAAAATGTCACAATATGTACATTCAGAATAAGAAGAATGTTGACAGTCTAATATGTGAATATTTTAAAGGGTTTTTTTCCAAGAAAACTCATAATTCCCTCACTGACTTTAGGGCAGTCTTGGATGATAGCATCTACTGGAAGGGCAATATTCACTCCATACAGGGAAGGTGCATCGGAGGAGGGGTAGAACTTGTCTAGGGAAACTTGGTCAAACATTTGATTAGCATATGGCTTTGGTTGCTCCATAGATCCTTATTTTGCCATGTCCTTGGCTGGCACTCATGTCAATATATTCACCCTCCAATTGTCTGATGATATACTAATATGTCATTGTACTGAGGGGCTTCCGCTGAATATTCTTTAATAGGTTCAGGTGGGACTTTTGGGGTTGGGATAGTGGAGATAGAGAGCCACATCTCTATTCCACTCTGACTTTTCCTGGTATTGATGTTCCTGTTGTACGTACTGGACCTGCCAATTGAGGCAACCTCATTCCAGGTGCCCAGGGTGACTGCATCAAAAACAATTTACCCCATAGGGCCTATGTCCTTGATTATTGTAAGATGACCCACGCCAAAAGTTGGCTGTAGGTGATTGGAATAAACAGGTCCATGTCAATAGAATGACTGCAGACATTTGGTATAGTTATGCCTAGGTCAATTGTTGGGCTGTTGACAATAAGCAGGTCCAGGGCAGAAGTTAAACTGCTGGGGGTAACTTGGCAGAATTTTGAACCAGATGGGATAAATCCTGAAAATAACAAAAGTTTGATGATGGCGACAGTATGTTTACGTTCTACATTGGGTGGAGGGAAGGTAGCAGATAAATGGTGCAAAAACTAAACAATTTTGAGCAGTGGTACGTCATCATCCAACATTGGGATCATGAAGTTGTAAAGCTTGCAGTATGGCTTTGCTGCAGAGGTCATTGCAATGCATACGTCAGATTCAGATAAAGTCCCTGCCCCAATTGACACACGGGCTTCAACCATGAATCAGTCAGTAAATGCAGTGAGGATCTCTGATGCTGGAACCCAATGGTCAATAATTCAGCCTTCCACTGCAACATCTTTGCAGTTTCTCTTGACAACCTCAGCACAGTATCCTTCACTTATTGGTATGTAATAATATTGTTTGGAAGAAAGCAGGTAACTTGGTCATCACTTCAAACATCCAAGGTGTACATTAGCAGTTTTGTTTTATGCCAATCTGAGGCTCATTCTGTTAAAACTCAAATCACTTAAAGAACCTCGAATATTTCCATCATGATCAAAAATGAGGCAGCTTATCAATACAAACCTCCTGTAGAAGCTTATCCTGCCTTTTAGCACAGCTTCTAAGGCAAATTTAATTTTTTATATTAAGTTGGCACAGTGTGTTAAAAAAGTTACCCATTTGTGCAGGCCTGATGTGAAATAGCTGACGCCTTCAGTGTTTTATTTATTTTATTTTTTTGGTGTTGATCAATGGGCCCCTGTAGTGAGCACCACTATTTGAATTTCAGTGATATTATTGAGATACGCCAAGAGGTTTTTGCACAGAATCACCCACTGAGCAAAGGGCAAATGATATGAAGATCGCCAGCCCTTGAAACAACTTAATAAATATTATAGAATATGAAGCAATAGATCCAATGATACTTTTATATGATATTTATTAGCAGATTCCTTCAGCTTACTCTACTCTTCTTAACCACAACAATCCTCCTCCTTATCTCATCTCACTTATATCTCATTGACTTCAAAAGATATTGCTCTCTCAACTTGGGCTATTCAGTTCCACTGTATTCTTATTGGTTCAGGTAGAGTCTACTTAGTATCAGATTCACAATCGCCTTAGTTTGAGGTGATCTACTAATTATTCATCATATGTCTGTAACGGATCAGGAGGTACCTGATCCATACATTGGCTTGGATGAGGTGGAGTTTGATCCAAATTTGGCCCTGATTAATTGGGCATCAAACTCAGTAAGTTCAGAACTGGGTGAAATTTCCTTCCTGAACCCAAATAACATCTATGGAATGATGATGGGTTTATGCGAGGCTAGATGGTGATCCATTGGGATGGCAAATCTGCACTAATAATGTGGTGGTTAGGACTTGGAAATGTATAATCAAAAAAGAAAGCTTATTTTATATTCACAGCACACTATTAGGGGAAGACATGGCAGCCCTGAAGGGCAGTTGCGTCTTTTACAAGGAAAAACAGAATTAAAAATAAAGAATACTTTCTAGCTCAGATAATTTAATTTTAATTAGTAAAATAAGCGGATCAGATCGAAGTTATGAGCTCAACCAGTGAGCTCAGTGTGGCGTTGGCGTCATTCTTGGCCCTTTCCTGGTCCCAGACTCTGCTGTTAATGTGCAGCGTCATGGGAACAGTTGTTTGAGAATGCGTGGCAATGACAAGACATGACAGTCAGGTTTGAGGATAGGCCTCTGCGGGCCTGTACCTAGTATGGTCAGTAACATGGCTCTTACTGCCCAACTCATTTGTTGCATATTGGCGCAAAACCGCCCATTACATTAGACACATTTCAAATACTTTCTTGTCAGTTTTGTGGGGCCCCCAAGAAGAGATGGTGGCCCTAGGAGTGGAGGAATGGTACCGTCATGTGTTAATGGTGGTTATGGTGAGCTTCTCGCTCACATTTGTAATAAGAGAAGTGATTTGAGTGTGTGGATTGAGTCCCATTAGGATGGAGGAACTCCAGGGAGGACCAAAATCCCCAAAAAGTCGGGCTGCTTTGCCCATGGAAGCTTTGGAGAAAATCCACCAGGTGGTGTTGCAGATTTTGTTTTCAGGAACGGTTGGCTCAAGCAACAGGTGGGGAGACCCCTTTCTCATTGCAGATTGTGCAAATTGTGGAAGCATTACCCCCATAACTTTCTGGGTGGGTGCAAGAGTTGGTTGAAGAGCAAGGTTGTCTCCCTGGATTTATGGATGAGTGTGTAGATTGGATTGACCAGGAGGCCTGTCTGGATGAGGCGCAGGATGAGGCGTGGTCAGCTTTGTTGATGGTATCCCTGGGCTGAGGATCAGTGGAAGATTATGGGCAGATTTTCTGCCCATTGGTAAAGGCAGCAAGAGTCTCAGATTCACAATCATCGCGAAAGTTCAGACAAGGGCTGCAAGCAGATATGTTGGCTGCTATGGCGGCTGCTAAAATGCAGGGTTTGTTGGCGGAGGAAATTGCATTGGCAGTGCAAGTGGAGAAACAATTAGCGTTGGCGCATAACTGACGGAAGGATTCAATGTCCCTAGGAAGGGTCCAGTCGCCTGTTGTATCCAATAGAGGATGAGGAGGTTGGTGGGGTTCTCCTCAGAACTTTGTGAATATCCATGGGGGTGCCTGCCAGGGGAACGGTGAGGAGTCAGGGAGAACAGGCTAGGGACCTGGGCAAAGCCATAGTCCTCAAGCTACCTTGCCTGATAATTTGCAATCTGAGAATGCTTTTAACATTAAGCCTTCTTCTTTGCTTTATCCTAGGTTATTTATTCCCATGGAGTTATACTCTCATTGTCATACAGAGAAGGTGCCGGCCCTGGTGGATACAGATCCAAGAAAAATTATGTGGAATTTGCTTTGGCAGAACAGTTGAAGTTGGAGATGAGAAGGGGTCCTGAGGTGTTGTTTACTGATGTGTTGAGAAGAGCCCCATCATGGGTTCTGGAGCCCTTGATTGTCATTTGGAAGAACCCCTTTTGATTAAAGCAAGGTTTCTGTGCGATCTGGAATCTAGCCCACCCCGTGGTGCTGGGGATATGATGGTGGCATCACTTCCAGCCACGGATTGATTTATGACATAAGATGATTACCTTGTCACCACAGATTGGACCTCGGATGACATGGAAAATGGAGGTGGGTGCAACGTTCTGAGCAGATGCAGGAATTTAGGGGGATGCAGGAGGTAGAGCTACCACCTGAATACAGCAACTTTGTTGAGGTATTTGGTCCCATTGGTAGTTTGCCTTTTTCCCTACAGGCTCTTTCGCATTTTTGTTTTGGTTCAAGGAGGGGTCAGAGCTTCCCAGGGGATGCCCAGTCTATGCTCTCAATGAACGGGTCAGAGAAGCATTGGAGAACCATTTGGAGTCAATGTTGAACAAAGGGATGATTGAGCCTTCCATTTCACCGGTTGTGTCTCCTGTATTGTTGGTACCAAAGGCGAGTGGCAATTTATGCCCATGTGTGGATTTCTGGCGTTTAAACATGGTCATGGAGCCAGATCTGTATCTGATGCCCCTGTTGAAAAACATTCTTCCAATGGTCACCGGATGTATGATGTTTACAAAGCTTGACCTGGCGGATGCCTTTAATCAGATACTGGTGCGACTGAGCACCAGCAATACACAGCATTCAAGTGCCACCTAGGGGTGTACCAATATCACGTAATGCCATTTGTACTGAGGAATTCCCCACAGTGCTCTAGTGGATGATTGACCATGCCCTTTGAGGGATGATTGGTCGATGCTGTGCCGCTTATATGGATGTTATTCTAGTATTCTCATGGTCCAAGGAGGAGCATGTATGAGATGTCTGGGAAGTTTTGGGGGTGTTCAGCCATGTGGGTTTAAGGTTAAAGCCTTCCAAGTGCGAGTTTGAACAAAGCTCAGTAATGTTCTTTGGCAACTGGTGTTCCAGAATGGATTGGGAGTGTGTCTTGATAAGCTCTGGGTGGTGTTGGCATGGAAAGCCCCCATGGATCAGACAGGGGTGCAAAGCTTTTTAAGAACATTGAATTTCCTTTGTCAGTTTGTGAAAAATCTTTCCCAGATGGCCTTACCTCTCACTCGCTTGACCCAAGACATTCCATTAATATGGGGAAAGGAAGAGGCATGGGCCAATGAATTACTGAAGGTTAAGTTACTTACTGCACCAGTTCTAGCCCATCCAGATCCTGGAAAACCTTTCATGGTCAAGACGGATGCTTTGAATTATGCTGTGGGAGCAGTATTGCTTCAGGAAGGGGAAGACAGGTTGGAGCATCCCATATGTTACTTCAGCTTTAAGTTGCTACTCGCAGAAATGAACTATCTGATATATGATAAGGAGTTGTTGACAGTGATGGCTGACTTGCGTAAATGGCAACATCACCTGCTCTACGCATGGCACCCTATCATTATCTGGATGAATCACAAAGCCCTGGAGAACTATTGTGAACCCAAAAAGATGAACCAGCAACAGGTCAGATGGCATGTGGAGCTGGTCTGCTATGATTTCCGGGTGGAGTACAGGCCTGGGGCTTCAAATTCCTGGCGGATTGGCTGAGTCAAGATGGGGCTTTCGTGTATGAAAAGGAGGAATTGGAGGAGTTCAACACCGCAACAATGTTCCATCTGGACCAATTCGCAATGATTGAAGATAGGGGGAGTGTGTTGGTGGAGGAAGTGCATTGGAAGCAGAGGAGCGCGGAATTCGCCCAAAGGCTGAAATCCAAGATGATGGAGGGTTAGCCACACCGGTAACATGCAGATTACGTGAAGAGATTTGGGGTGTTATACCACAAGTCGCGTGTATGGGTATCTAACCCATCATTATGGCGGGAGTTAATCTGGGCTTCTCATGACCATCCACTGGTGGGTCACCCGGGAGTAGAGAAGATGATGGAATTGATACAGCAGTAGTATTCATGGCCAGGCCTTCATAAGGATGTTCAAAAGTACATGCGGGAGTGTTTGGTATGTTCAAAGTCAAAGCTATCAAGAAAACCACCATTGGGTAAGTTGAATCTGCTGCCAATACCACAATTCCCTTGGAGTTCAATCAGTATCAATTTCATAGTGGGACTTAAAAAAGTGCAGGGGAAGGACGCGATTATGGTGGCCATAGACAGGCTTACCAAATACGCTGAGTTCTTTCCATGTACTGGGAGTTTTTTGGTGAAGGATGCGGCAAGAGTTTTCATTGATGAGGTGTTCTCTTGGCATGGATTGCCTGAGGAGATCATTTTGGACTGGGGCCCACAATTAATTTCTAAATTTTAGTCAAGTCTACTGGGAAGCTTGAAGATCAAGCTGGGTCAGTCCTTGGCATACCATCCTCATCCAATGGACAAACGGAGAGGGTGAACCAGATACTCAAACAGTATCTTCTGTGTTACATGTCCAATCATCAGTATACCTGGGTTTTGTGGGTCTAGATGGGCCAGTTTGCTTACGACAACCCTTTTTAATTATTAACAGGAATGTCGTCATTTTTCATGAATCATGGGCTCAACCCAGATCAAACGAGATATCTGTGGGTGGCATATGTCAGGGGGCAAGAGATGTTACATACCATGTCAGATGTCCAGAAGAAGCTATGGGGGAATGTGGAGCAGGTGATATCTCAGCAGAAGTGATAGGCAGCTCGCCAAAGGGTGCCAGATCCGGAGTTTCTGCCTGGGGACTGGGTATTGGTGGCAGCCAAGAACTATGCCATCCCAGTTAAGAGTCATAAGCTGGGTCCAAAGTTTTTGGGCCTGTACCAGATCATCTGAGCCATTAATCGGGTTGCTTTTGAGTTGAGCTTGCCAGTAGGTTCATGAGCCCATCCAGTGATCCATGCTACCCAGCTACAAGCTTTTGTGGGTGTGGGGCTGAAGCAGCCTGGTCTTCTGAATCCTAGAGATTGGGAGATGCCAGAATATGAGGCGGAACGTTTACTGGATGCCAAGTGGGTGAGAGTCTGGCAGCAACTGCCGATGAAGTGGAAGGGCAAATCAGTGGAGGAGGCGACATGACAAATGATGGATGACTGTGCACATTGCCCAGAGAAGGTCAGGGAGTTCTGGTCTTCACAGGGGGTGATGTAAGGGATCAGGAGACACCTGATCCATACATTGGCTTGGATCAGGTGGAGTTTGATCTGAATGTGGCACTGATTCAACGGGCATCAAACTCAGTAAGTTCAGAACTGGGTGGAATTGCCTTCCCAAACCCAAATCACATCTGCGGAATGATGACGGGTTTACACAAGGCTTGGATGGTGATCCAGTGGGATAGCAAATCTGCACTAATGATGTGGTGGTCAGGGCTTAGAAAAGTCTAATTGAAAAAGAAAGCTTATTTTTATATTTGCAGTGCACTATTTAGGGAAGACGTGGCAGCCCTGAAGGGCAGTTGCGTCTTCTATAAAGAAAAACAGAATTTGAAATAAAGAATACTTGCTAGCTCAGATAATGTTAATTTTATTAGTAAAATAAGTGGACTGGATCAAAGTTATGAGCTCAACCAGTGAGCTTGGTGTGGCGTTGGCGTCATTCTCAGCCCTTTCCTGGTCCCAGACTCTGCTGTTAATGTGCAGCGTCGTGTGACAATGGTTTGAGAATACGTGGCAATGATGAGACATGGTGGTCAGGTTTGGGGATGGGCCTCTGCGGGCCTGTACCTAGTAAGGTCAGTAACATGGCTCTTACTGCCCAACTCATTTGTTGCGTATTGGCGAAAAACCACCCATTACAATGTCAACATCACCTTATTTCTTAATTTGGAGAGAATCCACTAAATAGACATTTTAGGCTCAATATAACCCTATTGCCTTATGTCAAGGCGATCTCATTTATGGGGATACAGCTTTGTTCAGCCAATTCTTGCCCATTCCACTGTAACGACTTAAGGGCTTATCACCCATTAATATCAGAATCTTGACACTCATCTTTGCCAATTTGAACTGACAAATTAGTTTTCTCAGTTCCCATAGTTGCCCTGGAATATAGTTAGTATGATATGACTATTGGGATACAGCTCATAATCATTTACAAAGGTGTCATCAATCTGAAAGAAGGATTTTATCACTCCTCAAATATAAAATTTCTTCTTATTTTGGATAATAAAGACTCCACCAAGAAATATTGCTCTCTTATGGTTGAGTATCCTGTTTCCAATTTACTGTGTAATATTTTACATTTGGAAGAATTATGAAAAAGCTTCCCAACTCAGTAGATGCAGTAGAAGGTATACCATTTTATTTTACCAAAGTGATATAAATTAAACCATGAGAACAGGGATTAGTTCTACTAACTTACCCCTGAGTAAATACCCAAATACTTGCTACATATTACTAGTAATGATGAAATAAGTAGACTTTTACCAAGAGCTTCACCAGTTCCTTAACATAGCTTATCAGAGGCCTAATGAGATACTAGAATCATAACCAAACAAGATATTTTAGTCAAGAAACACAAGAGATTAGAAGGTAAACACTTCTTTTGATGAAATTGCCTAGGTACATTTTTTGTTACTCACATTGATTATGGCCTAAATGCCAATAATTTAGTTTGAGCTAACCTCAAGTCCATATCTAATTTTTTTGAAAAAAGAGAAAATTGAGAAAGCGCAGCAACTACTTGAAGACTGTCAATGTGTTTTCTCTTAGTCAGATATCATATATGGTCACATGAAAGACTGGACACATATTTTGACATGTAAATTCAACCCTAAATTCAATTGAAGCCATAGAGAAAGTCAAAGGTAGAGGAGCAATATGTGAAGACCAAGCTTTAAGAAACTATCAGAGGAAGTCTTAGTTGTGTCCACCCAGAGTCCATGGTATCCTATCTAGTTTCTATAGAAATAATGGTGGTCACGGAATATGTTGGATTACAGGAAGCTTAAAAGCTTTTCAAGAAAGGACAGCTATCCAATTTTACAAATTGGTGGTGCTCTGGCCCATATTTCCAGTTCAAATTACTTATCTGTGTTAGACCTCCCCAGTGGCTATTGGAAGATGAATCTGTCACTAGAGGACTAAGAAAAATGCGCTTTGATATGCACATAGGGCCATTTCAACCTACCTGTCTCCCTCAGGGATTAAGAAATCCTTCACCTCATTTTATTGGGCAATGGATCACATCATGCAAGGTCTCAAAATAAGCTGTATGATCATAATCTGGATGACATAACCATGCTCTCAAAAATTTTACTGATCATCTGGACCATCTTAAGTCTTTTTAATGACTAAAAGAGAACCACCTCAAGTTAAAACCTACAAAGTATACCTTCATCCAGCAAACTGGAACTTT
Organism: Massospora cicadina; assembly: GCA_022478985.1. Taxonomy (NCBI): domain Eukaryota; kingdom Fungi; phylum Entomophthoromycota; class Entomophthoromycetes; order Entomophthorales; family Entomophthoraceae; genus Massospora; species Massospora cicadina. Next base: position 280,317 of record JAKSZP010009202.1, read on the forward strand.
TAGGACAAGCCATATTCTGGGTAGGAATTCAACCCTTGTAAATTAAGTTAAATCAATCTCTAAGATCCTTGAGCCAAAGAGCCTCTGAGACATACAGGTTTTTAGGAATGATGTGGTATTACCATTAATTTATCCATAATTTAGCTCAGCTCACTGAACCTTTTGTCAAGTTGCTTGCTAAAAACACCCCTTTTATGTGGGGAGTAAAGCAAAGAGCTGCATTCACGATAATGAAGAATTTTGTTATAAAAGAAGACCAATTCTACAACATCCAGACTATGGGAAGCCCATCATTCTGTTTACAGAAGCCTGAAACTTAGCCATAGAGGCCATACTCATACAACTGAATGATGAAGGCATTGACCATACGGTGTTCATTATATCATAACGCTTTTAAATGCTGAGCAAAATTATAGTGTGATTATTAAAGAGTGCTTAGGTGTTCTCCTTGCGGAAAAAAATTTCAGATCTTGTTGTTCAGTAAAAATTTTACAGTTGTTACAGACCACGTTTCCTTAAAATGGCCTCAGAACATGAATGATTCAACAGAGACTATCCTGATAGACTCTCAAACTTCAACACTATTACATGAAAATCGTCCAATGAGCTGGAATGAAGCACATGAACATAGATGGACTGACTTGATTGTCCCCACTACATCTAAACAATAGTTAAGCTGAATGGTTACATAATCTACAAATTGAAGACAGATTTTGTAAGCAATAAGTTAAACCAATCTAAATGATGATAAAATTGGCACTGTAAAAAAACAAATTTTTAACAGACTATACATTAAAGTCATTGCCATTTTGTTACCTTACTTGCGATTTTTGAAACATTTACCAATTATAATTGAAGCTCACAATACCTTAGCACATGGAGGAGCCAGAAAACCTGATGGATGGATCAAGGTTTGATATCATTGGAGAGGAATACTGGAAAATGTAGTGGAAGTCTTAGACGCTTGCATAACTTTTAAAAACAAATTCTGCATAAGTTCATTTATAAGTATCAGCTGATAACCCCTCAGTAGTCATTTTCATATCATCAGTTTAGACGTCATAGGTCTATTGCCAGAATCCACAGGAGTAATTTGATACGTCCTTCAGGGATAATCATTTTTACAAAGTGGGTTGAAGCAATTGCCATTCCTTCTCAGACCGCCAAGGCTGCTAATCATTTTTTATATAAAAATATTTACTAGGCATGGTTGCCTGCATGTCCTACTATGCATTAATAGTAATAACTTTACATCAATAGTTGTGAGAATTTAGATATTATATGGGAACTCAACAGCTATTCTCAGCAACTTAAAACCCATCAACTAACGGAATACAGAAAGAGCAAATGGAACAGTAGTTTCTATATTACAAAAATATGGCTACTACTAATCTATTATATCGGGACCAATAACTATCAAGCGCATTGATGGCTTACAGGGTAAGTTTTCATCAATTTATCGAAATTTTACCCTAAAATGCCCTATATGGAAGAGAACCTGGAATTCTGGCTCTACTAGATCGTGATGTTACCAGTGATATTACCAAAGAACCTGAGAAAACGTTATTTGGATTAACTCAGAAGATTATACATCTTTAATTAGAGACAATAACAAATTTAGCTAAGATGGTTACAAGAGAAGGCCAAGGAGAAAATGCAACTCACCAACCTTTACCCACTTTTAGGATTTCATATTTTAGTTTTGTACTATCACAGCCATATAGTGCTCTGAGGATGTCAGACATTCTCCTTTTCGATTCAAGAAAAAGAATGATGGAGGTATTAGTGCTCCCAAGTCTGCTACCATGATTGGCCCATCTCCTGCCCAATCATCAAATAATAATGTGGTTATCAATGATATGAGTGCCAACGGCGAAAAGGCCTTGGCGGATGCTTGATGGAATTCTAACTATTGGAAAATTATGGTTTATCACAAAAATTGGCTAAAAAGGTAATAACTAATAATAGGATTACACTAACTTCTTGGCCAAATTTGAGGTGTTTGATAATACCCAAGTCTTCCCACCGCCAAGGTGAGAAGGTTTTACTCATTGATGATAAGGTGCAAAAAAAAACCAATCATTACCACTCAGATCTGAACCCTCCTGAGGTGAGAAGATTTTATCTGTCAATGATTGGGTACAAATTAACCAATCATTACCACATGAGTCTGACCACCACTGAGGTGAGAAGATATTACTTGACAATGATCAGGTAAAAACTAACCAATCATTTTCACCCAAGTCTGACCACCACTGAGGTGTAAAGATTTTACTCAACGATGATAGGATAAAAATTAACTAATCATTACCACATGAGTCTGACCACCACCAAGACGAAAAGATTTTACTCACTGGTGATTGGATACAATTCATCAAATCATTACCATGCAGGTTGGTTTTGCCTCAAAAAATTTATCTTTAATCTGATAGGCCAAAAGCCTATATTTCCTAATTTATATAACTCAGCTTTACATTCTTTTGCCTCAAATACCCATGGTCTCAAAATCCAAACTAGTTTAAGTAGGAAAAACTAGTATTGAGAAAAGGATCTTCCTTGGTTTTTTCCCTGCCTAAACAATAAAAAACATAAAAAACTTTAACAAGCGTTATTTATACTTTTATTATAAAGTAAAATTCTTACTTTAAACAAATTATTTGTGGCATCCATTGGCGGATCCCACAAACTGGTGCTCACTACAGGGGTTGAGCCCCCTGAAAACTTCGATAAGTATTAACAAAAAAATGGAGAGTGTCACCTGTTGGGTGCAAAATGGGGAAGGGACTGAAGATGATTATCGAACAGACAGCCCTACTGCTTTGATATTTGAAGAAGAACATATTGAGAATCTCTTTCTGCTAAGCATCACTTTTCAAAAATCAATTCAGCCTGAAATTTAGCTCCACTAAAGAGATTTATGAAAACTATTAGCAAATATGGCGGGAAACCCCGCAAAAGAGCCCACAGGCTCTGCCAAACAAGCCACCACCCCAAATGAAGCAACCCCTGGTTACCCACCTCAGGGTCAACCAGAATCACCCGCTCTCAAGCAGCAGCCATGAAAGCAGGCACCACCCCCAACCTGGAGCTACTTCAACTAACGCCAGTTCACCTGATCGCACTTCTGCAACCTGCACGCCTAACAGCTCTGTGTGCGCTGCCTCCCACCAACCCTCTGGGCCCCCTCCAACCAAGGAGGCCATCACCCACGTTAGTTTAATGGCGTCTGCTCAGTTAAATGCAACTCAGCCCATCCAGGCATTTACCTCCCCCATTGTGTCAGCTAATTCAGCCCCATCTATTATTGCTGACGCCGTGTTTCTGGCTTCCTCCATGAGGGGCGATACCCAGCTACCTGGCCCCCAAACCCTCAGATGTAAGGATGGATTAGCCGCACATTCTGGTTCACTAAGCACCAAATTGGGACAATCTACTCTTCCCAATGGGGATTCAAATGGTTTGGATTTTGGAACTTCACACCAGTTCCAATCTCACCCATCCCATTTAAACCCCATAATTGGCACTTCTCAAGTCGGCACTTTATCTCCATATGCTGAAAACGACCAATTCACCAATCAGCCAGTGAGTTTTGCCCACGAAATTATAGCAAATACTCGGGCTGAATTTACCCAAATAGGCTGGGATGGTGATGAAACATCGCCCTCCTCCCAATTTGGCTGGAGTTAATTCCAATCTGGATGGGCCTCCCCAATTTAGCGAGGCCCAACAAACCGCCCCTCTATTTAATATGACGCCAGCAACTGCTGTAACATTCCAGCAACAAATGAACTCCGCAAACTTGTCCAAACCACCAGCTCACACTCAACCCGTGACTGCAGCCCAAAGCAAACACAAACGTACCAAAGGAGCCACTGGGGCGTGGCAAAAACTTCTGGCACCAACGCTACCCAAAGCTGATCCCCATGAAGTGGCGTTTATTGCTTATGTTAAGAAGAAATGGGCCAAAACTAGAGCGCATAAAGCTCTACCTCACTCAACCCTCTCCCACGCAATTTGCCTTTATTATGGACATAACCCTGTTGAATTCTATATGGAGGATTACTTTTCATACTTTGCAGCGATTGCGAAGACATTCCCAATTAACACCACCATCCATGAATCAGTGGAGGGCCACTACATCAATGTGGGCTTCACTGAAGCTGCCCTTGCTGACCATGCTGCCACCCTCCAGGTCATTATTCCGCGTGGATCTCTTCGCATCTCCCGCACACGCTCTCACCTGGAGAAAATTTCATGGGTTACTTTTTCCAACCTACCAATGACTGTTGATCCTGAGTCTCTTAAACTGGTGCTCCATCGTGGTTTAATGGAGTTTGGGTCTGTTCTTTCAGTGGACTTTAGCGTCCCCTCTTACTATGCTCCCATTCAAAGAGCTCGCACTGCTAGGGCGTCGTTTATCCCCTCCCCCACTGTATCCCGCAACATTGAGGTTATTCCTCGTGTGGCAGTAGTTGGGGCATGCCCTGAGATTTTTTTTGTTGACCCTGATCAGGCGCGCCCCCGGTGTTCATGGTGTAATGCCCTTAGACACTTGTATAGTGGCTGCACAGCTCGAAAACAAGCCCTCTTAGCCACCACCCAGGGGCCTAAACCAGGCCAAAACGATCCCATGTGGCCGCAGCAGCAATTCCACAACCCACACAATGGGCTCCCATTCAAGACCTGTCCCCTGAGGCCTTATTCCTTGCAGTTGAAACAGCTAACCCCACTATTGGTATGGGATACCTTCGCGCTCATGACCCCCTTCCAGTGGGCACCCCCTCCAATCTCCCAGAGTCAACTCCCTCTCTCACCAAGCGCAAGGCATCTCCCACAGGGTGCCCCTCAACAGCCACCCCCACTCAGGGCTCCGCGGCTCCTCCACCAACCTCCATCAGCGATTTATCGCATCAACCCTCAGCTCCCAATGGAGCTATGCCCACCAGCATGGACTGGCAACCCGCGGCCTGCGGTAGAAGTGCCACCTCAAAGAGTCCTACCCCAACCCCACAATCCATTTCACGCGGATCCTTTGCAGTGTTGGAGGAAGTGAATATGGACTCAGACTCATCAAATGGGGACACCGCGGAGGTCACCATTGAGCACCCTCAGGTCCTTCCCCTGCAACAAAGTGGGGGCAGCATCCTAGGCTGGCTTACTGGGTCCTCCGCCCCCCACCCTCTCCTTCCCCTCAGAACCCTAGACGCTCCTCACGGATTGCAGTTAATAGTCAAGCTAAAGGACTCAAAACTAGCCGCCTCACAGCAGCAGGTTTAAGCGCTGGCAACCCCCAGGACATGGAGGGGAACAGCTATGAGTCCCCATGGCAGCACCCTGGCCCTGCAATCCATCAACGCAAATGGGTTGTGGGACTTTAAGTGGAGAGCCCGCCTCCTCCGCAACTTCAGGTCAGCACAAATTGACATCGCTGCTGTCCAGGTGCCCCATATCCTCCCCCACGAACAATCTGCATGGAATGAACAGTTTGGAGGCAACTCCTTCTGGACAAACCATGCCGCCCTTATTGTTTTGAATCCCCGGGTTAAAACCCATTCTTTTTCACAATATCTAGGTGGCCGCCTCATACTGGCCAAACTCACCACTCCTGACTTCTCTTTCTTCGCTGCGACCATCTACCTGCCTAATGCAGGTCAGGAGCAAAATTGGCTCTTGGAAGAGCTCGTCCAACTCAATCTCCCACGGAATACAGTCCTCTTAGGGGATTTTAACACAACCATAAGTCGCGTCCGTGACTCTTACCCCCTGCAGCAAAGGAACGCCCTGGATCAAGTCGCCTCCAGGATTTCCTTCGCCTGAGTGGCTTTATAGATGCGCTTCCACCCTCCGCGTCTGGCCTAGGTTTCATGACTAGGATCCAGTATGATGGAGGAGCTTTCCAGTCTTCGTCACGCATAGATATGGCACTGATTGGCCCCCTGCTAATTGGCCGCGTCTCCTCTCCCATCTCTCGTGACAACCATCTGAGTGATCACAGGTCACTCACCGTTGTCCTCACCACCACACTTAGACCTTCGCGTAGGTTCTGGCCTGGGGTTGCCCCAGCTCTTCTCAACAACCCCATCACTAGGGAGAAGCTGTCTATGACCATCAGGGAGACTCCCACCTCCCCCCACCCCACCTGCTTGACCACAAGGCTAGATGGGCGGTGACCAAGGAGGGCATCACCCGCGTTGCTTACAACTGTGCCAAAGCCCAGATGACCGCAGCTCGCGCCAGAGCCAAAAGGGCGGAAGCCAGAATCAGACATCTGGAGAAAAACTGCCAGCCTTCGCCCTCTCCCAGATGGTTGGAAGACTGGGAAGCGGCGCAGGAAGCACTCCACTTGGAGCTCACACTGCAGGAATAACGGGCAGCAAACTTTACAACATCTCGTTACTATGCTCAATGGGAACGCCCCACCCGCTTCTTCTTTCAGAAACAGAAAGCCCGGTCAACAGCGCAGGATATTAATGCACTGAAGATTGGCACTACAACCACTTCGGATAAGGAGGATTCACGCAGGAACTACACCGCTTCTACTCCAGCCTCTTCCATGCCACCCAGGTGGACCCGTCGGACATCTAAGACTTCCTGTGGCGGGCTCCAGAGCCTCCCATTGACCCACGGGCTGATGAGGCTCAACTGGCGCCTATTTCCATCCAGGAGGTGATGGAAACCCTTTTGAAATCCCCACGGCTTATAGCCCCAGGCCCAGACGGAATACCCTTTGAGGTGTACCTTCTGGAACCTGCGGTGATAGCCAGAACCTTCCGCGACCTCTTCGCTGCACTCTTGGTGAATGGCGAGGTCCTCCCTGACTCCAGAGGCTCAATCACGACCCTCATTCACAAGAAGTCAGACCGTGAGAACCTGGCGAACTGGCGCCCCATAGTGTTTATCAACACAGACCACAAGCTCTTCACGAATCTTCTGGCCAACCGCATTACCAAATGGGTGTCACCTCGCCTCTCCTCATCCCAGCACGTTTTTATTCCGGGGAGGTCGTTATGGGACAACTATAATGACCTTCACGTGACTTTGACTGCTAACTCTCGTAAGGTGAATGGCTTTGTGGCTCTCCTAGATATGGAGAAAGCATATGATCAGTTGGCCTGGAAGTATATTGATGCTTCCCTGGCCCCTTCCATCTCCCCGCAGCTAGGCGCTGGATATCAGCGCTCTATGACCAGCTCCACACCAGAGTCCTGGCGCCAATGGGGTTTACAGTGGCAGTACCAGTTGGACAAGGTCTCTGGCAAGGGGACCCCCTGAGCCCTATCCTTTTTAACATCACCCTTGACCCCCTCTTGGCATCCTTACAGGACAAGCTAACAGGGATTCTGGTTCCAGGTAAAACCCCCACACGCACCATGGCATTTGCAGATGACACCGCCATTGCATTTGGATGCCCTGGGGATGTTGCCCTCGCTGCTGTGACCATTGAGAGGTACACCAATGCGTCCAACACCATGGTTAACACCTCCAAGACAACAGTTGTACAGGTCGGCTCCCCCACCTTCCCCCCACCATCTGGTATTGAACCTGTGCGCGGTACCTTCCGTCACCTGGGCCTTCTCACCAACCAACAAGGAGTTGCGCTAAAAGACAATGAGGACTTGCTCCTCGCAGCAGTTAACTCCAGGATTTCCAGCTGGAACCGGCGGCTCATCACCCCCAGGGTCAAGCTCTGATGGCCAATGTGTTCCTCCTCTCCAAAGTCTTGTTCCTAGCGCACGTCTGCCCATTCACAGATGCCTTTTATACGCGGCTCAATGTACTCCTCCGCTGTTGGATCTGGGGCTCAAACCATCCACCAATGGCCCTCTTAACCATTGCCCGACCCTGCGATGAAGGGGGCCTAGGGCTTCTGGACACGCTATCCCACGCCACCACAATCTTCCTGAAGTTCCTATGGCCGATTGTCTGCTGGGACGCGACCTCCATGCCCCAATGGGCGCCCGCCCTCCGCCAGTCAGTGTTAGCAGCTCTGGGTCTTCCTAGAGCATCTCTGACCTCATTAGGGGAGTGGCTCACAAACCACCCAGGCCATCGCCTGAAACCAACCTCATCCCCCTACTGGAACCAGGCTCTCCTTGCCCTGAAACGAGTAGGCGCGCGGATTCACCATGCCTTCCCATACAGAAGGGAAGGCCCTGGCCTCAGCCCCGTCGCCATGCAATTGTGCACAATGGACAAGTTGTCATAACTCGCCTCAACCCCCAAGATCGACCTCCCATCCGCCCAAGACTCCTTGAGCTCCTCCCTCCCTCCGTGAAATTTGACCTTAAGCAATTGTGGAAGGACGTCTATCACCCCATTCTGTCAGCAAAGGTGTCCAACACCTTATGGAGGGTGCTCCACTGTTCATACAGGACAGGGGACCGGACTGGCCCTACCTTCCAGCACCGAAGCTGCCCCCACTGTGCGGAGCCTATTGACTCCCACCTCCATCGTTTTTTCACCTGTCCAGGTGTCACCGCATTTTGGCCAAAGGCCCGCGCGCTCCTCCATGCTCAGCCCTGGTCTGGACACCCTGTGCAAGACCTCATGTTCGAGCAGACATTGCCTGGTTGCCACTGACCCCTCCGTGTCCTCGCCTATGCCACAGCCATCTGTACCATCCATAACTCCTTCCTTCGTGCTGCCTTTGACTAGAAGGTGTGGACCCTTCCACACATGATCACCCACTTTCAGGTACACTTTGAGATGGCCCTGAAGGTCTTCACTATGTCGCCAACCCTCCCCGCTCAGTTGTCACTGCAGCACGGCTCTGGCGCGCAAACCCCCTCCCTTTCTCAATGCCTCCTCCCATTCCTTCCCTCACCTCAGGATCTTAGGAGTTCAGGCGTAATTCAATAAACATCGATGAATCCCCCTCAGGTTGGGACCATCTAGTACTAAAAAAAGAAGAACATATTGAGCCCATATTAATACCTGAGTCTCATCGCATCACTTGGCCAGCCACTGAAGCTGTGAGAGACCTTACTCATGGCATCCTTAACCCTGGCGACATTGCATCTTGCAAACGAGCATCATTGGTGGAGGAACGCCACTTGTTTCTTTATGAGACTAGTGTCCTCCCAGAGACCTATGGTCAGCTTACAAATTTGACCACCTACTTACGCAAGTTTGCTCACACTGCCTTGGTCCATATGATGCATCTCTTAGCCGGCCATCATGAAGAGCTTCATTGACACCTAGATACCCATGCAGCTCTGAATTTAGCCTATGATAAGTTGTATCAACTGACCTCCAAACATCTTGGGGCAGTTAAATCTGGTGTGTAAGCTAATTGCAACTTCATCATACAGCTGCATGACTGACTTACTACTATGGACGCTGGGATTGTAAAGTATGTCGAGGAGGCCATGAAGATATTACAGGATGTTGAATGCATCCTCCACTAGCACCCACTCATTGTTGGAGGAGTTTGCTAAAGAGCTTGAAAAGCAAAATGAGCAAACGTATTGTGACCTTTCAGCCCCCAACTCCATCCTTCAAGGGAAATATGAACAGCGTGTGGCTGTGGTGGAGCGGCAGTTAATTTAGGCCTTTTCACGTGTTGATGAGCTTGAACATCGTCTGTTGCTTGAACCATCTAGTGCCACTACCACCCTCGCGGCCAAGGTTGTTCAGCTAGAAAAGGAGCTAGCGCTTTGAGCTTCATTTTGAAAATACCAAATATTTGGCACGTTGCCTGACTGAATGCGAAATTGAAGCAAAAGGAATAAAAGCTTCGCTGGAAAGCCCTGTGCTGTTGAAGGAAGTATACAGCCAACTAACGCAGGTCGAGTGGAAGTATGAACAGATTAAGGAGGGGGTACAAGGACTCAGCATCCAATCTCGTGATGATGAAGCTTGTAAACAGCTAAAAGAAGAGCTGAATAACCGCGTGAAAGCCGTGGAAACTGATCAATTAAACCTAAGATCAATGGTGTCACAACTCCGTTTCCAAGTCTCTGCAATGGAAAACCAAGTGGAAGATCTTGAAACTCGAAAATTAGGGATCAAAGCTTGACTGAGACTATGTGAATCTGGGCCCCTAGAAGCCCTCTCTAAAATGGAAACCCGGCTTGAAGCCATGCATGACCAGTTTGATCGCCTTTCGCAGACCTTTGATCAATTAAGCTACTGCTCTGAAACATCGGAAGCAGAAGCTCCAGCTATTCATACCCTTACTGGGAATGACCATAATTCATTCAAACAAACGTTAAAGACAAGTTTATCCCCGGCGAGGGTAGCGTTGCTTCGTTTTTATACATTTATGAAGCAGCTATGGAAGGGGCGACTGATCGTCAGAAGGCTAAACATATCCTTTCCTGTTTGGGCCGCATGGCACAGGAGGTGATGGTCCCACATATGGATGCTCTTAGCACCTGGGCCGAAGTTAAAGAGGCTCTCATAAACACGTTTGGCTCAAAACAGGCTTTAAGTATGAAAAAGCAAGTTTTATGTGTATGAGTATCTGAAAGGGAGAATCAGTGGTCGCCTTTTCGGAATGATTCTATATGGAAGCACAGACGTTGTTAACCTCAAAGATGTTGACTTTGGATGGTGCTGTAGCCGCCGTTTTGATGGAGTGGCTTCTTACCCTCCGTTAGCAATGCACAACACCTCAGTTAAACGCTATTTCCATTCCGTTCAAGACATCAAGGAAGCGTTAATAGATGTTGCCAATTTCCATAAGCCCAAAGTTCCACGTGGAGCAGTATCTCTTTTTTTAGTACTAGATGGTCGTGGAGCAGTATCTCGTCCTCACGTCTTAACCATTGAAGATTCAAAGCTTAAGCCTCAAGCCCTAGCTATTGAAGACAAAAAGGAGCCCCTTCAGATAATGGGCCTGAAGAGCAAAACCCCAAAGCAAAATGTCCTGAACGCCCTTGGTGCGAATACTGCTACAAGTTTGGACACAAGGAGGCTATGTGCTGGAAAAAGAAAGCTGACGCCAAGGAACAGGAGCAGGGAAAAGAAATGTCGGTTTAGGGAAAGGCACACCTATTGCTGACAAATCTCATGTGCCTAACTCATTTAAACAACTTATGCCATTACCTCACGTTACAAATACCCCAGGAGATGATTCTGAGGGGGATACGGATGAGGTCAGCTATTACTTTGTAGGAGCACCTGCTGAAGTGAAAGTTCCTGATCGCTTGAATTCTGGGGGAGTAGATGAAGCCACCATACCTGAAGAGATGTATCTCTGCCAAGTTTTAGGGGATCCAATTGTCATTGATACTGCCAGCGGTGCAGATGAGGTGTTGTCTTACCTTATTCGCTCTATCCAGCATGGCCATACCATGCAGTCCATCCAGAAAAATTAACCTGAGACCGCATGTAAATTAACCTCCAATTTCCATCTTAAGTAGGTCTTAGCGCTATCGCCCACTTTTGGGGGGATACTTATGAAGGTTGAAGTGGTTATCCAAAGAGTTTGGGTGATGGCTATTTTAGATACTGGCTCCCCGGTGAACATAATCTCCTCTAAGTTGATGAAAAAGATCCAACATGCACCTGACTTGGAGTACAACCAAGACTTTGGAACCGCTGGACCTAACAACACCCGCACAATTGGTGCTACTTGTTGCTTCCCATTCATATTAAGAAGCTTAAAATATCAGCCCCTGCAGTGGCTTTGGATAACAACGCTTATGATATGCTTATAGGTACTCAGTTTATGATTGAGTATGATGCATTATCAATATGAAGCAAGGGTTCTTGTCATTGCTAAATTATGAAGTTCCTTTAGTTCTAGCCAATACCAAACCCATCAGGAAGGAATACTCTTGCATGTACACCAACCTCACAAAAACAGTAACTAAAGAAGGGCAGGCTGCCAATGAGCTCTGCACCCCCTTCCTACATCTCAAGTGGCTGATAAGTTATTATACTACCATAACCGCAACACCCTTACCAACATTCTTGAGGGGGCAATGTTGGACATTCTCCTTTTCAATTTAAGAAAAAGCATGTTTAAGGTATTAGTGCTCCTGAGTCTGCTTCCATGATTGGCCCATCTCCTGCCCAATCATTAAATAATTTTGTGGTTATCAATGATATGAGTGCCAATGGCGAAAAGACCTTGGCAGATTCTCGTTGGAATCCTAACTATTGGAAAATTATGATTTATCATAAAAATTGGCTAAAAAAGGTAATAACTAATAATAGGATTACACCAACTTCTCAGCCAAATTTGAGGTGTTCGATACTACCTGCGTCTTCCCACCACTGAGGTGAGAAGGTTTTACCTGTCAATGATTGGGTGCAAATTAACCAATCATTACCACTCAGATCTGAACTCTCCTGAGGTGAGAAGATTTTACCCGTCAATGATTGGGTATGAATTAACCAATCATTACCACATGAGTCTGACCACCGCTGAGGTGAAAAGATATTACTCAACAATGATAAGGTAAAAATTAACCAATCATTACCACCTGAGTCTGACCACCGCCAAGGTGCAAAGATTTTACTTGACAATGATAGGATAAAAATTAACCAATCATTACCACATGAGTATGACCACTGCCAAGATGAAAAGATTTTACTCACTGGTGATTGGATACAATTCATCAAATCATTACCACATGGGTCAGTTTTGCCTCAAAAAATTTATCTTTGATCTGATAGGCCAAAAGCCTATATTTCCTAATTTAGATAACTCAGCTTTACATTCTTTTGCCTCAAATACCCATGGTCTCAAAATCCAAACTAGTTTAAATAGGAAAAACTAGTATTGAGAAAAGGATCTTCCTTGGTTTTTGCCCTGCCTAAACAATAAAAAACATAAAAAACTTTAACAAGCGTTATTTATACTTTTATTATAAAGTAAAATTTTCACTTTAAACAAATTATTTGTGGCATCCATTGGCGGATCCCACAAAGGAGAAAAATTTTACTTTATCTGAGATGAAAAATATGCTATAACCTACAAATGTATGGACAAATACTCAATCAAATCTTTTTAAACTGGAGTAACTATCAGCCACATATATATCCAATTCTTACGTTGGTATCACCTACCAATATTCTTGATAGAGGCGATGTTAAATATCAGGATATCGGACATTATGGGAAGGATACTGACTATTTGACTCCCATTTTAGAAATGGTGCCAGACCCAAAAAGGTGGTTAAAGAAGTTACATCAATTAATCATGATGAAAAATCAATAGTTATTAAAGCTCAAATTAGTACTAGGAAAATTCTCAGACTAATTTGAGACTAAGATACCTTGAGATGAAATCCTGACTGACTGAAATGAAGTATCATCAGAACGAAATATGACCATTGCACTAGGTGGCACAAGAGGCATTATATTATGATGACTCATATAAAGGTAAGAATCAATAATCTGCCAAATGATCAACCTAAGTGATATCAAGTCTCATCTGACTTTGTACATTCAACCTACTTTCTTTTTTTAGTACTAGATGGTCATTCAACCTACTTTCTTGCTCTAACAAAAATATGTTACAAAAGCATTATACAATATGGAATGAATCGCCTGACCAAGAGCCTCTCATTTGGATTTACCCTTATTTATTTTATTAATTTTTTTACAGGATTTATTTTGTAATTGTACCATAGAAACTCATATTCTATAAGACAATAAAATTAAGTCATTTATTCTAAACTTTTTAGTACTTGCCTTCAATAAGTCTTTTCGCCACACTTATAGGAGATATACTCTAGATTCCAAACATAACTCAGTTTACGTACCCTATAAAATAAATAAGATACTTATCATGCAGCTTAGAAGGCTTCAAGTGTTTAATTTTAGATTTCTTGGGAATAGCACGAGTGAGCTCAAAAATGGAAGCTTAACACTCCCTTCTTGTGTCTTAGTTTTATCCATGGTATACACTTTGAGTTTTGTGGGAGCCTTTTAGTAATTTCTTGCTTATGTATATCAACCACATTGAGTAGAGCTTCCTAGATGTCTAGGACAGAGTTGAAGCTTTATTTGATTGAAGTGATGTGCATGGCTAAGTCAGCTTTATTATTTAAACTAGCTACAACGGCAGCTACAGCATTATCCAGTGTGAGCATCTTTGAGGTTATCAGAGTTTGAGCCTCAATATAGAATCTATTACAAATTTGACTAAGGTTTCAGATCGTTAAGCGCACTCCTTATAAAGGTATGTTTTTTCATACTTAATCTTTGCTTAAAACCAAAATCCTTAATAAGCTCTTCTTTCACTTCGCCTCAAGTATTCAGGTTGTCCATATCAGGTACAATAACCTTCTGCACCATGAAGCTTAAACAAGACAATATATGTTTATCTTTTTGATGATCAGTTGAACCCTAAATTGCAGCCTTATAGATATAGGGTGGAATGAGATACATCCTCCTCCAGGGGTAAACTTGTCCTTGAAAGTAGTTTTGAAGGTAGTAACTTATAATACTGTGCTAACATATGCTCTGGGAGCTTCTAATCTAGTGATTTCAGTATGTGTATCAGCGCTCAACTTGTCAAAAGAGTCAGCAAATTTTATCTTTTAGTTGATTGATATGTTGCTCCATTTCTTTGATGGTAATTCTTAGTGTGACATCCATTAAGTTAATTCGTCTTTTGAGGACACTTTACTATTCCCCTAGGTTTTTGACGCAAATGTCAAGAGCATTGATTTGTTGAGGCTTGATGTAGTGAAAATTTTGTAAGAGTTTGTTCTCATCCTATATACTCCAATGCGCCATTTTAAATTTCTTCATATCTTGACATTCAATGCTTTGAGAAGGTCCATCCATCTTGGCCTTTAATAATTCTGTGAGAGTATTCCTGTCAAGAGAGTGTCTATAACTCTCCATTTCCCATAAGTTAGTGCACAATGCACAGCCCCAATTCCAGGAAGCTCGTTGTCAGTACTAGGGTGAGGATAGCCCCACAGAGGGTGCAGGAGCCAAATTAAAATAAGGCAAGGGTGTTCAACGTGGTCTAGATTAATAGATATTGTACAAACAACAAGACTTGGGTGGACCCTAAAGAGGAGTCCATATCTAAGCGGTGATATGGGCAGGAGTGTAAGGGTGCTTCAGTCTGGAGGGGACTAGATGGCCAAGCTGTGCATCAGATGCAAGGGTGAAATTTTTACAAATAAACTAGCTAACTCTGTGAGAGACCTCCTCAGAGAACCACGCGCAAGTTCGCCCAAGTTAACATAATAGAAATGTAAACTGAAGAGGGGTTTTCTATCAATGGGAAGACAACCAACGAGAAAGGTTGGTTTCAAAGAATCATATTTAAACAATTTTGGGGGTATCAATTGATCACTGGAAGTGTTTCTAAGCCCACGTACACCAATAAGCGCATGCTTTCATTGGGCAGGGTACTATAGCTATAAATAGTTTGAACTTGAGTTATTGATTGAAGGCAAGGCTGACCGAAGTAGGAATTTTTAAAATTGAATGGGTTTTGAAACACCGTTTTTCTAACAACTGAACTGAATTGTTGAGGTTAATAAGATAACACGTCTGTTTTAAAGCCAAAGCTGTAACATGAGGCTGGGCGTTATTCCCTTCCTCTGGACCAACCTGGGCATATCTGGCCTGCACCCAGCGTTGGTCCAAGGTGTGCTTTAGGGCAGGAAGATCCTGTATATTGACCTTTTGGGCCTCCTGACGCCCAGCCTTGTCTTGGCTGTTGGTACCCTCAATTAAGTCATGTAAACATGACAATTCCAACTTTGCTCAGCTTCATTGATGCGATAGTAATTCTGATCAATGTCTTCTCTGCATGATGATTTGATCCTCATATCACTCTCCAATTTTTATGAGTCATTTGGCTATTGATTGGGTAGTCATATGAGTTGCATGAGATACCAGATCTTTATCAACACTTTCTACTTGAGTAATAATACTATGAGATACTTACTGAATCTCTGAATTTTGGTTTTTTTAAAGCTTATCAGTTGAATCTTTTTTAACACTAGGTGGTCTAAACTAATAGGGGATACAACTATCTCTCATCAGTTCATCCTAAGCGAAATAAAATTAGTACTTGAGGAGCTTAGTTTACTCTTCCTCATATGATGGCTGGTAGAAACAAGGACCATTATTTCACTACAGGCTTCAGCTTCAATTTTGCCTCAGCTTATGAGCAAAAGTTTCAATTAATCTTTGGGTCTTTTCATTGGACTCCTCAACATCCTTTCTGAGAAGTTCCATAGTTTTTTCCATATATTTGATAATTTTATACTTGATGTTACTCATTTGATAATGTTTTTGAATGATTTAGGAATAATTCATTTTAATCTGTCAGGTTACACCCACTATACATTGTGATGCTAAATTATATACCTGTTTGCATGACACTCATAACGCCCCTTGAATATTTCTGTGATGATGAAGTTCCATGTTATGGACCACTAATAGGTGAACTATATGGTAAAAAGTATGGTCTACAAATTTCTGATGTATAGGATAGATTTGTGCTTGAACCATACATCTCTCAAAAATCAGGGTAAAGCCTGATATTTGTGACATTCCTAAGATTTCAAATACTATTGAACAGATCAAGAGGATTTGTGATGAAGTTAGATTAATTAATTGCATATCAAACCATAAAAGTGATGGTTTTGTTCAATTAATTTCTTAGAGTACTTTGATTGCAATAATGAGTCAATTAATTGCAGCTAACCAAATTTACAATGAGACTGAGACAATTCCCACTGCTTTCAAAATCACTTACAAGATGCAATCACATAAGCTCAAAAGAAATATAATTCTCCTTTTAAAAATCAATGAAGCTTAGGTTTGTCCAGGAAGTTGGATGAAATATAAAACTAGGCCATTCATATGGTTAATCTTTGCGGTCAATAAACTATTAATACATTGTGATTCCTTTAGGTACTTCTTTTCCTTTTAAAAGTTTAATACATCATATAGTAAACAAGCTATATAGTATACCCATTTATTTTATAAAGTGCACCGCTTTGTACAGTTCCTACCTGCAATTCTGGAATTACTATATCCATGAGTGCAGAAACACATATACTTAAATAAATCCCTCTTTTATTACTTCCGCTAAATATAGCTGCTGTACTGGCTTTAACAGGAATGGTATTGATTGAAGCATTCCTTCCTTCTTTAGGGTTAAACTTTCCAATCGCCCTTTCTATACTTGATATCGTGCTCACTGCCCCTTGGTTATACTGGACCTTTAGCTCAGGATTAGAAAGTTCAAAGCTTTCTATCTTAAACTGGGATAAAGTAGTACCAGTCTCTGACAATTTGACCGCCAAGTTTTACAAAATCTATCATGTTGTGTTTTTTACTGGGAGCTTTGTCATTTGCTTTATTGATGAAAGGTTACCCGATATTTTCACGGATGTTTTTCCCATAAAACAAGATGATATGACTTATAAAGAAGCAATAGGACCAAGTCAAGTTCAGACGGTGACTTTGGCTAATAATGCACTCATGAATTATCCTATGGTTCCATTGCCTGAAATTAACATTAGATAATTTGAAAGGATGACTTACACTGTTGGGGGAGCTTTTAAAGCATATCCTGAGAACTACCCAGATGATGCATGGAAGGTTATGGAAGTGGGTTATCAGCTCTTTGGAGATTCTTTATGTTAGTTTACCATTGCATTGGAAAAAAGATGAGAATTTGTGCATAAATTACGTAGAGGTTAAAGGCCAGTTGCTGGATTCAGCAACTCCTTCTAGTACCAGATTACAGGAACGCATTACCATGATGAACATTCGGTAGGAATGTCAATTTGTTGAGAGATATATGCAGAAGTATATGGAGATCTTCCAGAAGGCTGAATTAGACGATAAAATGAGAGCACATTACTTTAGCCAAGGAAAAGATTCATCTGTCATATTTGATCCAACACAACCCATCACCCTGCCTTTAAAAGAATTGCTTAAAATCACTGCAAATCTGGTTATGGACAGAACTTTCATGTGGCAAGGGCCTGCTTAAAAGAAGCAAATAATCAACATGAGTCATTAAGAATATCAACTTCATTATAAGGAAGGATTGTGTTATTCTTGTCATAATCCTGGTCACATAGCATTACAATGTCCAAAGAAAGGTAAAGCTTCATAAAAATCTTTGCAATATAAAATGAAACTCAATCTTACCCTTTTTGCCTATACGTTTGATAATGGGAAATACTATATTCCATACTGAGGCTTTACTGGATAGTGGGGCCTTCCAGAACTTTACAACAGAGGAAATGGTAAATAAGTTGAGAGTTCCAGATGGGGCTAGGACACTGACCATAACTCTGAGAAGTGTTGAGCAGTCCATTGCCTACTGTTGTGCACATTTTGTAAGTTTATACTGTTCCCTAAAAATTAAAATTGAATTCTGGATTCTAAAGAGTACACCTCAGGCTATATTTCTTGGCTTTCCATGGTTAGGCCAGATGGAGCTTTAACATAACTATGGCAGAAACACTGTCAAAGTCAAAGTAGATGGAAAGAGAGAAGAATGGGCGTTGAGTAAGGGGATGCTTACAGGGCTGTATGCTGCAGAATCTCTCAAGGTTCTAATGGAAGCATGCAAAGGAATGATTCCAGCATACCTTAAAGCGTGTCTGAAGTGTTTATCTAAGAAGAGGCAAAGATTCTGCCTTCCCATAGCCTTTTTGATCATTTAAAAGACTTGATGGAAGAGATGCAGCTTACTCATGGATCAATATATAGTTGCAACCAACAGGAACAGATTTCATTACACAAGTACTTGGATACTATGTTGGAAAAATGTTTCATTTGAGTGTCCCAGTCTCCACGTCCATCAGCTTTATTTGTAAACAAGAAATATGGAGGTTTTCGCCCTTATGTAAACTACCAAAATGTTAAATGATATTACCATTAAGAACTGATACCCTTTGCCTGATGCTGACTACTTGATCGCTCAGTTTTCTGGGGCAACTATCATTTTTGATGTGTAACTGAGAGATGCCTTCAACAAGATCAAGATTAAGGAAGGTTATGAATGGAAAACAGCTTTCAAGACGCGTTTTAGGTTGTTTGAGTATCTTTTCATGCCGTTTGGGCTTTGAAACTCACCAAGTACATTTCAACAAATGATCAATACTGTTTTTGGCGTGTACATAGAGTTTTGCGTGGCTTACCTGGACGATATTTTGGTGTATAGAAAGCCACAAGAACATCTCCAACATCTACAATTAATCTTTAAGAAATTCTGAGAGTACAATCTTCATGTCAAGCTTTCAAAGTGTAGGTTTTCTCAGGAAAAAGTTGAATTTCTTGGTTATGTTGTGGGCAGGAATGGATTTACCATAGCTCCTAGAAAATTGGATTCTATCACATCTTGGCCTAAACCTAATTTCCAGGAGAAGGCTCTCAGCTTCTTGGATATGGCAAACTTTTGCAGGGATTTTATAAAAAGCTTTTTTCTATTGCATTACCCTTGACCCAGCTCACATCAGAAGGTGTTCCATATAAATGGTCCCAAGCGGGGAGGAAATATTTTTCATTGTAAGTCTGCCTTTGTTTCTGCACCAGTGTTGTCCATGCCCAACTATGCTACGCCCTTTGTGGCTGAGACTGACGCTTCTGGATATGCAATTGGGGGTTTTATTTCAGAAGGGGGATGATAGTAGGCTTCATCCCATAGCCTACTATTCCAAAAAGTTTATCCCTGATAAATGTAACTAATCGACCTATGACAAAGAGATGCTGTTAATTGTTCAGACCCTTAAACATTATGACGGTACTTGTGTGAGGCAAAGAACCCCGTGAAGATCATGACTGACCATAAGAACCTGACATAACTCTTTACTCTGTGCCATCTAAATCAGCGGCAAGCTAGTTGAGCTCTTACCCTTGTTGATTATGACCTGGAAATTAGACAAAAGCCTGGGAAGGTTAATGTGGCCCCAGATTCCCTAAGTTATTGCCCTTACTCGATGCCTAAAGAAGGGGAGATCACAATATATAACACACAGGTTTTACAAAACACGGAACCCAGTGGATCAGGTCTATCACATGATTTTGGTGGGATGAAAGGATGATATTTTAAAGGTCTAGAAAGAAGATGCACTTTGTCAAGCTGTGAAGGCTGACTTGAGTCTGAATTTGAATAGTGTATGGTACCTAAGGAATACTCTCTGATTGGACGTTTGGTCTGTTGGAAGAAATGCCTGTATGTGCATGAAGGGTCCCAACAATTGGAAATATTATGTGAATACCATGACTAAGGAATGGCTGGACATCCTGGACGAAATAAGATGGTAACTCTCATCCAGAGAACTTACCGCTGGCCTGGGCTGGTTAGAGATGTCAGTAAGTACCTGGCTGAATGTGAGATTTTTGGACGTACTAAGGCTAGGAAGGGCCATCCTGAAGGTCATTTGGAACCTTTGAAGTTCTCAAATGAGCCTTATGAGTCAGTTACCCTAGATTTCTTCATTGAGCTACCCCATTCTCAGGGTATAATTCAGTTTTGGCAGTAGGTGACCGTTACACAAAAATGTTTCACACCATTCATATGATTACCAAAGTTATAGCCAATGAGACAGCCTGAAATTTATAAAGAAGGTCTTCTTATATCACGGAATACCCAAGGATGTTATCTCTGACAGAGGCCCAAAGTCCACTTTACGCTTTTGGAACCAGGTTATGTCAGATCTTGGAATTAAGAAATTTCTGTATACTGTTTATCATCCCCAAACAGATGAAAAACTGAGCGGGTTAATCAGGTGCTGGAGCAGTACTTGAGATGTTACGTGAATGCTGAAATGATAATTGGGTTGAGCTGTTACCAATGGCCCGGTTTTGTCACAACACTATGGATCATGCCTCCATTGGAATGTCACATTTAAGGAAAACTATGGCTAATACTTGAGTAAAAACCACAGCCAACTACTGAAGTGAACAATTCATAAGGAAAAGAATTTCTGAAGGATATTCATCAGACCATTGCATGATGTCTAGCAAATTTAGCTTGAGCAGTGCATACCTACAAGGAATTGCAGATAAAAAAGAGCCCCTGTTAAGATGTTAGAAGTTGGGATTGAGGTTTATTTATCTGCTCACAATGTCCCTTTAGATGTACCATGTTTGATATTAGCCCATTGGTGTGTAGGATTATATAAAGTAAAGGAGGTCATTAGAAGGTTCATACCAAGTTGCTCTTCCTGAAGGATAAAAAAATTATGATGTTTTTAATTGATCACTCTAGTACAATAAGGATGGTAGTTCCTTACCTCATCAGAAATTTAAAAGAGCTTCCCCCTCTGATTGATGTTCCATATTCAGAGTATGAGGTAGAGCCATCTTCAGCAGATGTAAGAATTGTGAGACAATGCAATTCCAGATTAAGTGGGCCGGATATCCTGCAGAAGAGAGCACTTGGGAGCCTGAGGAGAACTTAAAGAATGCAGGCAATATAATGAAAAATGGAATAATAAGGCCTTGTAAGTAGCTTCAGCCCTGGTGGGGGATGATATCAGGGAAAAGCCTGATATTAGTGACATTTCTGAGATTTAAGATATTATTCAAAAGATCAAGAGGATTTGTGCTGAAGTCAGATCGTTTAAATGCATATCAAAACATAATTGTAATGGGTTTTGTTCAATTAATCACATAAGTTACCCTAGTTGCGATGATATTGAGTCAATTAATAGCACCAAAAACGAATTCACAATGAGAATGAGACGATACCCACTGCTCTCATAATCATTTGCAAGATGCAATCACATAAGCTTAAAAGAAATATAATTCTCCATTTAAAAATCAATGAAGCTTAGGCTTATCCAGGAAGTTGGATGGGATATAAAACTATGTCATTCATATGGTTAATCTTTGCGGTCAATAAACTATTAATAAATTTTAATTCCTTTAGGTACTTCTTTTCCTTATACTAGTTCAATAAATTTTATAGTAAACAAGCTATACAGTAAATCCATTTTTATAAAGCCTACACCAGTTTGTTTAGTTCATACTTGTAATTCTGAAAATCCTTTATCCATGAGTGCAGAAACATCTATATTTGAAAACTCTCTTTCATTACTTCCACATCCAAATATAGATTGTGTACTGAATTTAAAAAGAATGGTATTGATTGAAGCATTCCTTCTTCTTTAGGGTTAGACTTCTCAATCACCCTTTCTATACTTGTTATCATGCTCACTACCCCTTGATTATACTGGACCTTTAGCTCAGGATTAGCAAGTTCACTACTTGCTATCTGTTGGGATTTTTTCCCATATTCCCAGCCTGCTAGATTACCTGGTGTCGCTAGGGGAAAATTCCCTAAAGTGAAGTGAATCAGAAATTGGTTGACCCGAATTTTGGAGGTTCTACATTTGGGGGATTTTGGGATATTCGCCTGGTCGTATCTATTGGGGATTGATCCAGATGAATACCTAATATCTCATTGGGCAGAGTGGCTGACAAAATAGGGGCATCTGATAGTGATTAACTATCAGGTGTACCAATTGGGGTCTTTCAGGTTTCATCACCAACTGATTGGGAATGTATGGCGAGTTTTTAAGGCGAGTGATGCTGCCTGCAACTAGAGAATCAATTGGTTGGTGAAGTGACCTGCCATAATGGGTAAAAAGTCCCATTACCTAAGCAGGTCGCTAGCCAATTATGGTTGGTTTTCTTGGATCAAGAGGAAAATGTTGGGGACACGTTTCTGACTCTTTCTATTTGAGGTCTCGAGGATGTCCAACGACAGTATCCTATCCAGGATGGGGAAGACCATCACTGCCAAGATGAGGAAAAATGATTTAATGGCAACAGCTGCCGTTTCATTGAAGAGGTGTCAACTGAGGGTTAGATGGCCAAATCCCCTATAAATTCCTTAGGATTCACTATAATAAAGGATACAGATAAAAACATATACAAATTAATACATTAGAACATTGTTAGTTTTATTGTAGATTTGATTATAGTTAGACTATCAGCATCCAGTGTGAAGTTTCATCTCAAGGATATTATTGCAGAATACAATAATTGCTAGACTCTTAGAAGAAGAGTAGAGATCCAAGTGGGGATCTAGAGACAAAGGGAATCACGACTAGGGGATTGCTGCCAACTGTGTGTTGGGCTGAAGGAAACTATCATCAGAGGATTTTGATGAAGATCGAGTGGACAGTAATATAGAGAATGAATCCCCATGAGTATGACTATCGAGTATTTTATTGGAAATACTGGCCAAAGCGTTGGGCCTGAAAATAGTCTAACTTAACTACAGATAATAGTCTTTATGCTATTATCAGATCATATATTCTTACAACGTGAGGTGCACAAGGAAACCAAACCTGTGCAGTAAAAAGATTACTAGGGTTGACAACCAATAATCAACTCCTTAAGTAAATTTTTACAAGTTGGTGCTCACTACAGGGGTAGTTGAGTAGAAGAATCTATCAATAATGTCATAAAAAGAAGATGTTTCCAATTTTGGAAATAAGTTACTGAAGAAAGTAATGTAACGACCATCTAGTACTAAAAAAAGGAAGTAATGTAACGAAGGTAAAATGTGGAGAGGATCACCTTCAGTGGCATTCACCCAGCTCAGCAGTGGAGCTCTGAGTGAAGCGAAATGAAGATACTCAAGTTCAGGAAAAGGACTTGCAGCCTAGATATGGAACAATCTAGTTCTGCAAGGAAACCAGTTCCACCAGACATCTAATTGAGATGAAGAGTATCAGCAAGGCCAACTTGGGTTAGAATTAGGCCACTGTAAATAGTCCCAAGGAACAGCAGGATCAACTCAGGTTGAAATTGGATCCGCTTTAAATAGTCCTGAGGAGAGAGTGTTTAATGAATCATTGGACAAAATAAAAATCAATCAATCTGTAGAATTGGATTGCCATACCAATGAAGAGATGAAATCAAAATAGGAAATGATTGATCCAAGATAGTGGAGGAAATCATTTGATTTAATAACACTCAATCACTGGTCAGAAGTTGGTGGTGACGAGCTCATTAATTCTGGAGAAATTGGATGAAGCTAATGAGGCCAGAACGACCTGTGGATAGCCACGAAGGCTGAAAATCGTTTTCAGAGGAAAAAATGAGCTGGATAATCGGACAAAACTGTTGGCTGATGAGATACAAAGATCTAAAAGCATCAGTTGCCAGATAAGAGATGAAATTAGTGCCTGTTGGACGAATTTCCAGTCAGAACTAAAAAGCCTAATTTAGGAGAACTGCATGAAGTAAGTAAGTATGGCCTATACATGATAAGACAGCGCTGCTGGTCATATAGGGAGAAAGGTCAATACTAATTGGTAGTATTGAGCCTAAGAGAAATTAATTGCAATGTTCCCAGCGGACCTCTGAACCATTATATGGTTATGTCCTGAGATTTTGGTCAAGTCCCAAAAGGAGACCACTGAACCAAATGGTTGGTTAAATATTAAGAGGATAAGATTTTGAACCATGAAAGTGGTAGGTTTATTTAACTGAGGTAAGCCGACCAGGGGACAGACATTACTGAATATATGTGAAACTAAGAGAATAACTAAGAAATATAAAAAATTGGGCACCCCAGGGTACTCAAGTTACCCCTGTTGCCAGCGGGACTGCCAGGTATGGGGGTTGGTGCACTACTCTGAGGGGGTTTCCCCTGCTATGGAGCAGGTGTTAAGGAAAGGGTCTGTGTGGAGGAACCAGAGTGGGAACCGTAATTCTATGAGCGCTTTTTGTCTTGGTCTCATATATCCATAGATTAGATTAGATTTATTCGAGGTATGCTGACCAGGGGACAGACAGTACCGATCACAACACTCAAAACGGCAAAACAAACTACTAACCAGGTGGGAAGCAGAAACTGCTTAACCCACCATGGCAGAGGGTGAGGAGGGGTCGGGGGGTTGGTTTTCAGAAAGACCCACCTCGATCAAGGGGTGTTGGTTACAGTACCGGATCAGAGCAGAGAGCCAGGGCGTTGGGGCATCTGCATAGTGGGGGCTGAGGTCAGCGTAGTAGGAGTTTTCCACTTCTGCATCAAGATAATGATGGGAATTTGTTTCAACAAAAGCTGCGAGGAGAACTTCAGCTTCTTTGCGGGCTTCAGGAAGTTGGGTGAAAAGGGAGATACTGTGGCGGGTGATTTTGGCTGAGGGGTTGAATGAAGCAAGCGTTGCGACATTCATAACAGCGATTTCAGCATCATCAAATAGCTTTGAGATGTCACTGCAGGGAGATTCAGGGAAGTCGGGGGGAAGAAGATGGTGGGCAGGCCATGCTGGAGCTGAGCCACTGACTGGGCCACCGCGGTGCGTAGTTTTGGGCAATGAGGAGAGGCCACCGCAGCTAAGGCGAGCTGGTGGTCACTTTGGAAGGGGGCTGTATTGGGTAGAGGAGCGAAATGGCGAGGGGTAGGGGTTTCATCGAAGTTGGGAAGGAAAAATTCTGCCCGACCATAATCGCCATGGCAGAGAGGTTGACCTGTATGCTTACTAATGAGGATATTACCTGATTCATCAGTTTCAGCCAATAGATCCCATGGATTTTGGTTCACTGGAATAGTGGCATTTAAATTTGAGTGGGTAGGATTGGGCGAATGGGCAGCTGCTTGGGTGTGAATGTTGGTCCAAGCATTGCTCTGATTGGCTGGCTTAGATTTGGGTGGGAGAGTGATGATGGAGGTTTTGGGTGGGGCTGATTTTCCATGTGGGCCCACTGAACGAGATTGGAGGGTGGGAGGGGGCAGCAAAGTGCCCCATACTGAACCTCCAGAGGGGGGCTCAGAAGTTGCATCAGCGGATTTGGCCTTAGGGCACGCTCTTTTTGCATGGTCGATGCCAAAGCAGAGGGAACAAATCTGCCTACCATTATCGACCTGAGCCCAAAAGAAATGATCTGGCGCTGCAGCCACACTAGCGCGGGGTGGGATTTGTTGGGCTATGGTAGGGTGGTGTGGTATGATGGTGGCTGTTGCACGAGGAGCAGCAAGGCGTTCTGCACCAGATGGAATGGCAAAGATGAGGTTGGGCTGAGTGCCATAAGCCATGAGCCCCGCGACCAACTGGTCATACAAAACCTGGGGTGGAAGGTGGGATGGGAGATTTGTAAAGGATACTACTAGCATGGTGTCTGAAGGGAGGCGAGTACGGGTTGTGGGAATGGGGTTTTTTTTATAAATTAGAGGAGTTTGTGCTGCCGTTTCAGCATCCTCCTCAGATTGGAACCCAACGTCAAAGCAGCCCTTAAAAGGGTGGAAGTCTATAAAGCCAGCTGGCGCAAAGGCTGTAGTGGCTAGGTCAATAATTGCCTTATCGGCATATGGGAACAAACGCCCATAGTCCACTCTGAGGCAATAGCGGATAGCAGAGCGAGGGAGGGCGAGAGGATGGGGGCGAGAAGGGTGGACGCGCGCCAGGTGGAGCGCTAAGTCCCGTGGGGGGACAAAACGGTTGGAAGCAGTGGGCGGGCTGTTTGAACCTGTCCGAACGCGCTTGCCTGCAGGGCGGAAAATGCTAGGTGGGGGTGCACTGCTACCCCACACTGGGGTGGCAGGCGGCAGAGCTAAGGACATCAAAGAATAGGTTTTTGGGCAGATGGCTGTAGATAAATAAACTTAAATTTAAAATCGCTCAAAAGTGACTTTGAGCGGTTAAAGAGAGTTTCTCATATATCCATAGAGCCGAGCTTGGAAGTGCTCTAGTAAGTGGACATGGAATCTGTTAATAATCCCATGAATGGCTGGGACCGTGCCCTTAAACGCATCTAATGCAATTGTGTGTATTGTCCACATTGCAATGGGTATTATTAGGGAGCGGAGGGTAGCGGGGATTGGTGACTCTATCTGGAGCGCGAAGATACTCTTTGATATTGAAAATTCCTGTTCGTTTTGCACCTTGAGCAAACGTGTGACTTCCTGCCATATAGCTTTGGTTGGGGGGCATGTTTCTAGGCGGTGATGTAGGGATCCCTCCCCTCCACATACTGCACATGTTTTGTGGAGGGAGTTGAAGCGGTTCGCCGTCCTATAGGTCCTTCTCAGACAGCGCCAGGCGTTTGCTCTTATGCTTGGTTGTAGGAGTGGGTGGTGTGTCATTTTCCACATTGCTTTCTGTGTGGTTAAATCATAGGGAATGCCCAGAATATCTAGGTATTCTATCCTAGCTATGCTTGAGGGTTGTTGCGAGCATATCCCTCTGGGGGTGGTTTTCTGGGTTTCTTAATTTGAATTGGGGGCTGGGTCGTCCCCTTCCCTGTATAGTACCCATGTTCTCTATGGTCCATCCCATATGGCGGATAGTTTGGAGGATATGTTTGAAGTGAGGGGAGGTTACATGCGGACCTGTTGCAGTAGGGTGCTTGGCAAGGTATGAAAGTAGTCTGGGTAGACTATGTGGGTTGGTTAATTTGAGCGCCTGTGCAAAGTTAGTCCTTGCTGCTCTGGACCAATGTTGTTGCAGGAGGTCTGGAGCAAGGATTTTCTTTATCCAGGTACATGGGATGTAATTGGCATGGCTCTCAAAATCTATTAGTCACATGCCTCCGCTTGAGCGTGGGCCAAATAGTGTTTCCATCCGTATAGGAGGGTGAGAGCCAGGCTACAGCTAGCCCTGGATAAGCGCGCGAATTGAGGTTATAAAGGTAGGTGAGAAGGCTATCGCATGGGCCTGGTACCACAGTATTGGGAGGATGAGCGAGTTAGCAACTGTAACTCGTCCTGTTAGTCCTGGGGTTCTTCCCTTGAGGGAGGCGACGCGTTTGGATACCCGTTGTAACAGGTTACTTTCCATTGTCTCATTAGCATATTCCCCTGATTCTAGCCAGATTCCAAGATGTCAGACAGGAGTGGTGGTGGGAGGTGTTGCAAAGGGTAAAATAATTGGGTTTTTTCTTCGAGTGTTGGTGTGAGGTTCTAATGTTGTGGCCCAATTGTTTGTGTATTTGCCTAAGAGGATGATTTCTGTCATCCTTTTGTTGAGCGATGCATTGCTCACCTTAGAGTATTCCTCTAGAGTGTGTTCCAGCTGTCGGACATCTTCATTGTTTGCTATACCTTCTATGCAGTCATCTGCAAAGGCCAGTATCTTGACTGTTGGTTGTCCTTGTGCGGTTATCCCCATGAGATGTGAGTCAGTTACTCGGAGGAGTGGGTCAAAGCTGAAATTGTATATCAGTGGGCTGATGTGATCCCCTTGTTTGAGCCCTCTGTGTGGTTTAATATTGTTTGTTAGGAATCCAGGGACGCATACAGCCATGGTTGCAGATTCTGTTAGGAGCATCGCCCATTTTATGAATCCTGGTGGGAGTTTGAAGGCATGTAGACATTCTTTTAGGTATGGCCAGCTAACACGGTCATACGCCTTTTCCTGATCCAAGAAGACCAGGGCACCAGTTGCTTTGGTTTGGCAAATGTTTGCAACAGGGTGTATGTTGTTCCAGATTGAACGCCCTGGTATAAACCCAAACTGGTTGGGTGATAGGACGTCAGATGCTATTGCGCCTAATCTAGCTGCTAGAATTTTTGTTAGAATTTTTGTGTCAGTGTTGGAGAGTGCAATTGGGCGCCAGTTGGCCAGGTCCAACTTGTCACCCTTTTTATACAAGGTTATAACGTAGGATTCATGGCCTCCTGGTAATAGGCGTGTTTCCAACAAACTCTGGTTCATTGACGCCAATAGGAGGGAGGCAATTTGTTGAAAATATTTTTTGTAAAATTCTTAGGGTATCCCATTAGGCCCTGGGCATTTCTTACGTGGTGCACCGCGAATTGTTTCCCAAAGCTCCTCCCGTGTGATAAGGGATAGTATATTGTAATTTGGTGGTGTACTTTGTATCTTGGCAGTTTGAATAAATTCTTTAATTTTTTGTGGATCTGTTGGCATATTGTGATATAATTTGGTGTAATAGTGGTGTACTTCCGCCTTGACCTCCTCAGGGTCAGTTGCCACAGTTTCGTTGGTCTTGCGGACCTGTGTGCATGTGAGCTGGTTTCCACGGGAGTGGAATTGGCAGAAAAAGTATGTCAAACAGGCTTCACCTTCTTTTATGAACTTATCTTTGTTTGATACTTTGATTCTGTGTTGGTGTTCAAAGATGAGATTGTTAAGTCGGGCTGAAATTTCTGCCCATTTGCATCCCCAATTAGAGCTATATCCAGATCTCAGAGTATTTATTTCCAGGTGGTCTAGTTCTGCCAAGGTACGCTTGATTGTGGCTGTGTCCGCGGTGTACTTGCGTGATGCAATATGTCAGGTTTTGTTGATTAAATCTTTTTTGAAATTTTTCCATGTTCTAATGGGATCTGAAGTGAATGGGGCTGTGAATTCTGGGTTTGTAGCCTTGTTTTCAACCCAGTCAGATATTTCAGGCAATTTTATATTTTCTGGGTGAAGCTTTCTCCAAGGCGACACCTGTGTGTGGGATTGGGTTGGTGCTAACTGAACCATAACTAATCGGTGATCAGAAAAATTGATCTTTTTTGTTGTAAATTTGGAGATTCTTGAATGGTGGGATTGTGGGATGAGGATGTGGTCAATATGACTCATCGATATGAGCAGTCCCTCACGTATGTTGGGTCTTGTCATATGGGGAAGGATTGGTGAATTGGGGGGAAGAGCATCCTGTAAGCCAAGAGATGCCTTCATTGTGTGATATTCAATGTGTCCAGGTGGGTATCCCCTGGGATTAGGCCATCGATCTGTATTGGGGTTATCCCAGCAGTTGAAATCGCCTAACATGATGATATCTGGTGGGAGGGTAAGGTAGAAATTTTTTCAAAAATTTTTTTATCTCAGTTGCAGTGCATGGTTCATAGATACATGCTAACGAAATTATTTCATCTTGGCATGTGATTGTTGCTACCAGGACTTGACCGTGCAAGTGTGATGATGAATTTGTAATTTTAAATTTTTTGTTGTTTTGGACTATCACCTCACAGTGAGACGTCCATACTGATTGTGATGGTGCGACCCTGGTTGACCAGGATTCTTCTTCCCCTTGTAGGCAGTGAGTTTCTTGGATGGCCAAGATGTCTACAAGAGGCTTTTGCAGGAATGCCAGCTTTTTGGCTTGGGACGTATGAGCCCTGGCTCCCGCAATATTTAATGTCTCTATTGACACTGAGGTGCCTGCGGCGCCTCAGGAGCAGTTGGGAGGACCCTCTGGTCCTATCCCACCGCAGCTCATTTTGGCCATGCTCCACGTCTGTACTCCAACTCTTTCACTGCCATTGTTGGTTCCCCTGATCTGACCCAATAATTCAAGGGAATTGCGGTTTTTTGCATTTGCATCAACTTTTCCTGCACAGGTCTCATGTTGATTTAATGCGGGTTGTTGATTGGATTTTATATTTTTGAGGTTCAACTTTGTTGCATTGTGCACCGCATTTTCACCCAAATTGCGGTTGCATTGTTCCTCAGTATGTGCATGACTGATGACTCTTTGTGGCTCATTCTGGTTACTGTGAAAATTTTTGACCTGGGCATATTGTTCTGATTGGTTGGTTTGGTGAATATCTGAAATATCCTCCTGAATTTGTCCATGGTTAATGGCGGATTCCGCGTGTGCCGCCGCTTCAGCCGCTGCTCTCTTGTGGGCTTTTTGTGCTGCTTTACGCTGTTTACTTGTAACTGGGTCCACGATGGAGTATAGTCCATCTTCACTTCAGCGGAATGGGTGGTGGCCATCAGTCATTTTGGCGAAGTTTTCATTATCTTCGTCCATAGCTTCTTCACAAAAATCATTTTCCATTAAGCCCTCTTTTACAGGGCATGCATGTTCCTTGTGGCCCAGTGAGCCACAGTGGTTGCAAATGGGTGGTGCACATTCCTGGTGTAACTTGGAATGCAGCTGACTGGCCCCCATCTGTGAAGTGAAATTCTGCTGCGTGGGGAATTCTGGATAAATCCTCTTCCACTTCTGGGAAGGGGTTGATTACAGCAATAGCTTTGCCCGTGCACAGGTTGGGCATTAAGCAAAATCGCTGAAATTCAAGTTGTTGGATTTCTCCGTAGGCCACAAGACCTTTGCGGAGCTCCTCCTCAATTACCTTATGAGAAAGGTTGGTGGGGAGCGAGTCAAAGGAGATGAACAAAGTTTTCGCTTTGTTCCATATGGTGTGCACGGTGCGCACAATTTTTTTGCCCTCAGGGAGGGCAATTTCCACGCATATTTTTGCTATGGCATCAGCTTCATCGGCTGTTTCAAAACCAATATCAATCCAGCTGCAGCCCATGTTGTTGGTGGCTACGTACACCGCGTAAGGGAAAAGTGAGGGCTGTGCCTCACATGTTTTCTCCCCCAGGTCGGTGACTCATCCCCAAGGAAGAGTTTGATCCCGTGTTCCATCTTTGATAAAGGTTGGTTGAATTGAATGTACATGTATTGCGCGTGCTTTACAGTAAATACCATAAACCCAGAAGGTGTCTGAGTTTGCAATTTTTTTATGGCTTGGGTTCCTGGTCCCCCTCCAGGGCGTTTCTTGCCCTTAGTTGCACTGTTAAGCGCACCGCTTGCTGCGACACTCGCCCATGTTGTATTATTTTTGTTATTAAAGTCACCCATCTTTCCTGTGTGTGATTATATAAATTTGCTGTTCAAATCAAGTCGTAGTAACTAAAGTGATTGTTATGGAAAGAAAAGCAACTTGAAAGTGGTAGGTTTAAATACCCAGAACCCAGTTAGATTGAAGGGGAAAGAGGGACCTCTTAGCCTTTTTGTAGGTTGCAAGTCCCATTGCAAAAGAAAAATACAAAAATATATAAAATATTAAAATATTAATTTTATGGTCTATGGGTTCAGACCTAAGAAGTGACAAGAAATCCTGACAGCTAAATGAAGGAATTTCCACCCTCAATGAGAAGAAATTATTGGCTGGGGTAGCTGGAAGTATCAACCTATTGGTTGATTAAGAGCAACTTGCTGATCTTTCAGAAGGCCAGCAAGAGGAGATGCTCAAATTATTTAAAAGTATCAGAGAAAATTCGCCCAAAAACGGCCAGGAAATTGGGATACACATGTAGTGAATTGCAAGGTCAATAATGGGGAAATCTGCTGATCAGGCCAAATTGAGACAATTCTACAATTTAGGGTCTCTCAATGAAATAGGATTACTGGCCAGAGTGGCCAAAAGCATCAACCTATTGGTTGATCGAAAGCAGCTTGCAGATCTGCTGGAAGGGCAGAAGGAAGAGGTGCTCAAATTATTTGAGAGATATTGGGAAGTATTTGCTCAGGATGACCATGATTTGGGATGCGCACAAGGCATAATTCATAAGGTTGACACCATAGAAAATCTACCAATAAGAATGAGACTGATCCAAAGATTGAAAGCGCCAAAGCAGTAGTGGAAGATGAGATCAGCAAACTAGTAAAGCATGGGCTTCTAGTTCCATCATCAAGTCCCTGGGCAAGCCTGATTCTGATCGTAAAGAAAAAAGATGGATCAAATCAGGTAGTGATTGACTATCAGAGGCTGAATAAAATTATGAAGAAGGATTCATATCCCCTACTGAGGATTGACAATGCGCTGGATTGATTAGGAGAAGCAAAGTATTTCTCCAGATGGACCTAATCTCAGGATACTGGCAGATCAACTTGCCAGAAGAAGACCAAGAAAAATGTGTGATTATCACCGCACAGGGGTTATACCAGCTGACTAGGATGCCCCAGGGTCTTTGTAATGCACCCACAACATTTCAGAGGGCCATGGATGCAATATTGAGCGACCTGAAGTTGTCATGCATCCTGGTATATCTGGACAATATCAATGTGTTCAGTAGAACGTTTACTGATCACCTGCACCACTTGGAAGAAGTTTTTAAGAGACTGTCCGCGGCTAACCTGAAGATCAAGCCACAGAAGTGCCACTTCTTCAAGAAGGAGCTTGAATACCTGGGATTTGTGATTAATGCAAACGGATTGCAGCTGCAACCCCAGAAGATAGAAGCTATTGAGCGCATGGCTGTGCCAAAGAGTGTCTGAGACATCCAAGTATTCCTTGGGATGGTCAGATACTACAGAAGATTTATTTGGGACTTTGCCTGAATAGCTGAGCCTTTGTTTCATTTATTAAAGGATCCAAAAAAAGGATTTATATGGAATGAAGAGGATCAGGACTCCTTTGATGAATTACGCCAGTATCTGACAGATTCACCAATCCTAAAATATCCAAATTTCAATCGGGAATTTATCATTCAAACTGATGCTTCATTGACAGCAATTGGCGCCATACTGAGCCAAGTAGATGAACTTGGGGATGAACATCTGGTGGCGTATGTGATCTGGACACTCTCAGCCGCTGAGAAAAATTACACCGTGACTGAGCGTGAATGCCTTGTGGTCATTTACGCCTGTAAGCAGTTTCAGGTGTATGTCCACATGACGCACTTTAAGGTCATGACGGACCACTCTTTGCTGCATTGGCTGCACAATTTATGGGAACCTGAAGGACGAATGTTTCATGGGCACTTAATCTTCAGGCTTACAATTATGAGATAGTCCACCAAGCGGGGGCTTCTCACCAGAACGTGGATGGCTTATCGCAGTTACCAGTGGTCCAGTTGGTATATCTGCAGGTGGATGAGCTATTCCAGAGAATGGTCGAAGGAAAAATTGAGGATGAGCTTCAAGAAATCCAAGGTGCACTTTGAAAAGTGATGAAAACACTGAGATCATGGATGGACAAGTATTCAAGAAAATAAATGGGAAACAGCTATTATTTCTGAAACTGTCAGAAAGAGAAGCAATAGTTCAAGCAGCTCATAAGGTTGTCAGGCACGGAGGCCTGAGAAAAGCAACCAACCATATTTGCCAGTATTATTACTGGGAATCGATTAACTATGATGTTGCAGATCATCTGGCTTGTTGCGTGGAATGCCAATTGCATAAACCACACAAGAATACAACTGGATACTGAATGGTCCAACCTGGATTTGCATGGTACATGGTGTCCATCAACATGATGGGACTGCTGGCGATGAGCACAGGAGAAAGTGAAGTACATCATAGTAGCCATCGACCATCAGATGAGATGGGTCAAAATGAAAGCCCTAACTAGAGTTGACGCTACCAGTCCTTCAAGATTCATCCTGGATCAGATAGTATACTGTCATGGATGTCCACAAGTTATACTGAGCAATAATGGGACCAACTTCACATCCCATATGATCCCAAGGCTAAACGATATTTTGGGGATCCAGGGAGTCATTTCAGTACCATACCGACCAGAGACAAACGGACTGGTAGAATGGGTCAATGGGACACTGGCTGCAACGCTGAGGAAGCTAGTCACAGGGAGAACTTCCGTGTGGGGAATGTACCTGGGTTTGGTAACATTCGCCTACAACATCAGTCACATATGGTGACAGTAAAGATGCCATTTGAATTACTTTATGGGAGGAAGGCTGCGTTGCCGCCAATATCATATTCAGTAGTAGAACCTAAGTTGGGGATGAGTACCAAACAATACTTAAACCAAATGATGAGTATCCTGATTGATATGCAATCGCAAGCATTTGATACTACCTTAAAGAAAAGGATATGAGCGAAATTGATGGATGATAAGAACTGACTGCCATTAAAAGAATACCAGATAGGAGAAAGAGTTTCTTATTGAAATATGCATGGTTTTAAATGAAGAAACAAATTGGATGCATTATGGTTGGGTCCATTAGAAGTAATTACCAAGATGGCGACTGATGCTTACTCCATCAAGAATCTCTTAGATGGAAGAGTAGTAAATCGAGTCCATGCTAAGTATCTAAAGCGTTGGATCAAAGAAAAAAAAATAAAAGAGTTTCTGAAGGACTGATGAACCATTAAGTTGGTCATGTCCTAATGATTAGGTCAAGTCCAAAAAAAGGACCTCTGAACCAATCTAGATGGTTAAGTCCAAAAAAGAACCTCTGAATCATAGAAAACTGGTAGGTTTAAGTGCCCAGGATCCAGTTTTGGGGGAAAAGAAGGACCTCTGAACTGAGACAAGGTCAAGTCCCTTTAAAAAAAGGGAAATAAAAAGAATTGATAAAAGATATTGGAAAAAAAAGAATTTTAAATGCATAGAAAAAAAGCCAATATATTTTTGTAAATTTTATTTTTCTGGTCATCCTCAGTACAGGGATGATTCCGCCTATGTCGCCTCTTGGGGGAGGGAGGATGAATTGTGGTAGGAAGAAATAGCCCGTCAAAATCAATATGCAATTGGACACTTGCAAGGGAGAGACCTACATGAAACCACATTCATTGAGCGGATTCCAAGCCCTGAGAGAATGCAACTAGGGGAAGGGAAATTGATATGTCAGAAGAAGCCAATCGCAAAACCCTAGAGCAGGGAGGAAAACAGCAATATAGGAAGAGGCAATTGGCGAATAACCCCAAGTAATCCTGATAAGGCACTGGTGCCGGAAGATTTGTCTTGAGTGCCTGCTGATGGGCCTCATCAAGAACACCGGACATGTGAGCTGGCAGCAAAGAAGAAATACTTGAGGGGGATTTCAAATCATGCCCCAAATAACGCCATCAATGGAATATAGCGATGAGAAGCTCCAGAGAAGAGGTAGTCATGTAAAGAGTGGATTGCCTCTTGTAAACGATGACTATGGGCTTCACAGAAGCTGAAGCTGAACAACCAATGGAATCCAGGTGAGGCTGGAAGCTTTTTCAACCAACTTCAAAGAACTTGACCAGCAAAGTGGAGAGCATAAGCAGCAGTATCCCAATCCAGAAGGTTGTCCAGATCAGAGGGATTCAGCGCTAATGTCAACGCCTCGGTAACCTGGGCCTAAAGTTCAGTGTAGGGGAGCTCAAAATGTATGCTATTCCCAATTGAAAGTTCAGAAACCAGCACAGCGTGTTGGTAGAATTGCCCGAGTTGGAAGAGGAACTCAGGGAGCAAATCTGAACTGGCCAAGAACAAATGATCCAAAGCGACTGGCATAACCTCCAGAGCATTGATGATGATGTTCAGAGCATTGGCAAAAGGAACCAAATCCAGGAGGGTTTTGAAGTCCAACTTGGGGATCAACTTTAAGGGAAGAGTCAGCTGAGAGTTGTTCAAAATGATGGCACGCCTGGTTTTGGAGGGATTGATTACCGTTTCTGGTAATTTGATAGAAGGACTAGCCCCTTGCGCCAGATTAGGAGTATGAGTCCTGGAAGGACCATAGAAGAGGTTCCATTGAGCATCCCAACTCATCTGCTGGAAGAGGTGGAGGTGGAGGTCTGAATCTGACAGACTGCTAAGAAGTTGCTGATAGCGGGATTCTGAGTTTGACATATATGCAGGACTAGAGGGAGGATGTCAGACTTAAATATAAGTTGACATTATGCACTCTATAATCCATTAGGCTCCAATTCTGGGAAATTAATTTCAAAATTAATGAAATAAGCTTTCCAAGGGAAGAATTAAGAATGACTTACAGCCAAGAGGTTATGAGCAAAATAATGAGGGTGAATAGAAAATAAGTGTTCTTAATCAAGCTGTGAAACAAACATTGACAGCAAGAGTCTCCTATCTAGGATGAGGAGAGAATCAGGAATTCAAGGACGCTGGACCAAGAATCCTGAATATGACAGAGGGTCATATACCCTGATGGGGGGAAAACCGGATACCAGGAATAATATTGTCATGAGTAAATTGATCAGCCCAGCATGACAAGAGGTTGTGGTGACCGCACTCTTAG
Organism: Massospora cicadina; assembly: GCA_022478985.1. Taxonomy (NCBI): domain Eukaryota; kingdom Fungi; phylum Entomophthoromycota; class Entomophthoromycetes; order Entomophthorales; family Entomophthoraceae; genus Massospora; species Massospora cicadina. The sequence goes on from JAKSZP010009202.1 coordinate 316,901, forward strand.
TAGGTGGTAGTGAGGAGGAAGAGGAGGAATGCCATATGCCAAAGGTCATCCCGAGCAGCATTGAGTATTGACAATTGTACTCCGCTTGAACCAATGAAATATTTGACCAGGTGTCTGAACTGGTGTTCCCATGCCCCAGTCCTTTTCTCACTGGAAATCTAGGCAAGAGGGGGATGTGTTGGGATTTTTGCTCATATTCCCAGCCTGCTATATTACCTGGTGTTGCTAGGGGAAAATTCCCTAAAGCGAAGTGAATCAGAAATCAATTGACCCAAATTTTGGAGGAGCTACGTTTGGGAGATTTTGGGATATTCGCCTGGTTATATACATTGGGGATTGATCCAGATGAATACCTAATATCTCATTGGGCAGAGTGGCTGACAAAATAGGGGCATCTGATAGTGATTAACTATCAGGTGTACCAATTGGGATCGTTCAGGTTTCATCACCAACTGATTGGGAATATATGGCGAGTTTCAAGGCGAGTGATGCTGCCTGCAACTAGAGAATCAATTGGTTGGTGAAGTGACCTGCCATAATGGGTAAAAAGTCCCATTACCTAAACAGGTCGCTAGCCAATTATGGTTGGTTTGCTTGGATCGAGAGGAAAACGTTAGGGACATGTTTCTGACTCTTTCCGTTTGAGGTCTTGAGGATGTCCAATGACAGAATCCTAGTCAGGATGGGGAAGACTATCGCTGCTGAGACAAGGAAGGGTGATTCAACAGCAATAGCTGCCGTTTTATTGAAGAGGTGTCAACCAAGGTCAGATGGCCAAATCCCCTATAAATTCCCTAGGATTCACTATAATAAAGGATATAGATAAAAACAGATACAAATTAATACAAAAGAACATTATTAGTTTTATTGTAGATTTGGTTATAGTTAGACTATCAGCATCCAGTGTGAAATTCCATCTCAAGGATATTATTGCAGAAGGCAATAATTGGTATACTCTTAGAAGAGTAGAGATCCAAGTGGGGATCTAGAGATGAAGGGAATCATGACTAGGGGATTGCTGCCGACTGTATGTTGGGCTGAAGGAAACTGTCATCAGAGGATCTTGATGAAGATCGAGTGGACAGTAATATAGGGAATGAATCCCCATGAGTATGACTATCAAGTATTTAATTGGAAATACTGGCCAAAGCGTTGGGCCTGAAAATAGTCTAACTTAACTACAGATAATAGTCTCCATGCTTTTATCAGATCATATATTCTTACAACGCGAGGTGCACAAGGAAACTTAACCTGTGCAGTAAAAAGATTACTAGGGTTGACAACCAATGATCAACTCCTTAAGTAAATTTTTACACTATCTCAAACTGGGATAAAGCAGCACCAGTCCCTGACACTCAGAGAATTAAGTTCATTTAGATTCTTAAAAGTATTGTCCATGGTGGATGCCTTTTCGTGGTCAGCTCTTTATCTTGAGTTATGATTCCTTGAGCTAAGTCTCTGAACACTTCACTAGAAATTCATGATAGACTTCAAGATTCTGGGATTTACATTGGATTTCTTAGACTCTCTCAAATGTGATTAAGGGCGTACTTCCCATTTGGTCATTGTCAGGGACTGAAACTACTTTGTCCCAGTTTGAGATAGCAAGCTGTGAGCTTGCTAATCCTGAACAAAGGGTTCAGTATAACAAAGGGGCGGTGCATACCATATAGAGTATAGCATAGGCAAATGGGCGGTTTAAACCTAAAGAAGGAAGCACTGCTTTAACCATTCTCACCTTTTTTAAAGCCAGTACACTAGCTATTTTTGAACGTGGAAGCAATGAGAGAGAAATTTGTTCAGGCATAGGTGTTTCTTCACTCATGGCTATAGGATTGCCTGAATTACAGTTAGGAACTGTATAAGTTGGTTCAGAACTTATAAAATAGATGGTTTGGCTATATATTTTGTGTAAATTCTCAGCATAAAGGCTTGATTCCATTAAGTCAGTTTATACAGGGTATTTGCCACTGAGCAACCAAATCAGACAATATGAAGATCGCTGACCCTAATAGAAACCTGATAAATGGTATATGGAGCGATCACCCCTAATAACACTTTATTAATCTTCTAATAATTGCAGACTTATCTGAAAAAATCTACTCAAATCTCCTCCTCAATCTTCTGTTCAAATCTCAAAATCTTGGTCTCCAAAGCTGAATGCATCCTCAGCTTGGTAATCTCCTATTCGCTTTCCTTTTTCTAGGAGTTTTCATCTATCTAAAACTTTCATAGTAATTTCCCTTGATTTGCCAAGCGGTCAACACTTTGATTGATTTACTTTTCATACATATATCTTTTTCTGTAAATCTTGAGACTCATCTTGATTCCCAAATCCAATCTTCCAGAATGTGTAGCGTATCATCCAATCATATCAACTTCTTGTCATTACCCCCTCTTTGACTGGATGATAAGCTCTTATAGCTTATATGCTTGAAGGAACTTTGCATGAACTCAGTTGATAATCTGACATCCCGCAGATCCTTAATGGTGTAGGCGTCCATGTCAGTCTTCTCAATTATCTTAAACAGCCCAGACCAGATGTAAAAGAGCTTGTTTTTCCACCTAAATCCGTGTTGGTCATGGAATAGGATATAATATCCTACAACAAACAGCAGAAGTCCACTATTTCTTTTTTGATCAGCTGCCTGATCACAAATCTTCTTGGCAAAACTGGTGAAATAGGCTTCCATTTGTAGCTTGATCAGCTTTTCTGTAAGATTCATCAAATATTGCTGAAGTTCACACCACAAGTGTCCTCTAAACATTAGTAAAGCAAGGCAGGCAGAGACAGATGTCTACTATAGAGCAGCTGGAAAGGGCTCTTTCTAGTGGATTAGTAATAGCTGATATTATATGCAAACATAGCTGTAGGTAGGAGGGTACTCCATTCCAAGGGTCAATCCTTTATCAACTTATGGAGTATGTTCACTAAGGTTCCGTTGATCCGTTCCACCATTCCATTTTTATTCCAGATGGTAGGGGGTGGTTGAAACTCTGCAGATTGCCATCAACACGTTCAACTTGGGCAAGATGTGCAAAGTGAAATTAATTCTGTTGTCCGTTAAAATGAACTGCAGGCAGCCATGTTGCTGTATAACACACTCCATAATAAACTTGGCAGTAGTGACTGCTCCCAAGTCATTAATGGCCCTGGTCTCCACCCATCTTGTCAAATAACCAATTGTGACGATTATATACTTATATTGATTGGTGCCAGTTGGCAGAGGTCCCACTACATCAAGGGAAACGGTGTGCCAGGTGAACTGTGGATTAAACAGCCAGTATATTGTCTTCTTGTGGAATGGATTTTCCATTTGACACTGATGGAAACAACGTACCGTTTCCAACACATCATAATGCATGCTCTCCCAGTAGTAGTGGTATCAAAAAACTCCAACGTTTTTCACAATCCTCCATGTCCTACCACCCAATGGGCATCCATAATAATTGCAGGCCTAGCGGAAGGTTTAGGGAAACTCAGCGTCAAAGAACCAATCTGCTTATATAGTTCCCCCTCACATAGGAAAGTATCCTGCCTAAGCCCATATAGTACCTTGATCATTTGTGGCAGCTCATCATGATATTTGTTCACCATCATCTTCTCATACATAATGTCAGCCAAATCTGCCATGATAGAAACCATTGGTAGGTGGGAAAGACAATCTGCATTTTGATGTTTTTTCTGGATGGTATATAATCTCAAAATTGTACACCTGGAGCTTAAGTGCCCAACGCACAAGCCATCATTCTGGTTCATGAAAATTCTGCAGCTAGCGCAACGAAGCGTGATCCATCACCTCTTGGAACTTTACCCCATGTAGATACACCTGAAACTGTTTGTATGCTTAAATCACCGCCAAGCACTCATGCTCAGTCACAGTATAGTTATATTCATAACAAATTAAGCTTCAACTACAAAATGTGATAGGATGCTCCATTCCATCATTGTCCTTCTGAGGTAATACTGCCCCTATAGTGGAGAGAGATGCATCGTTTGTACTATGAATTGTTTCTTGAAGTTGGTATATTGTAACATGGGTGCGCTTGCTAACACGGTTTGTAACACATTGAAAGCATTTTGACATTGTTCCGTCCAATTGAAAGAGGCATTTTTCTTTAACAACTCAAAAAGCGGTGCCCCAATACAACTAAAATTGGGAATGAACCGTTGGTAGTACCTAACCATCCCCATAACACTTGAATATTCATTTTATTACCTGAGTGGGTCATTTTGCTAATTGCTTTCAGCTTTTCCAGTTGCAGTTTAAGCCCTTTTGAATCCACTATGAACCTGAGGTATTCTAATTGTTCTTTAAAAAAGTGACACTTCTAAGGCTTGAATTTTATATTGGCATTAGCAAAGCGGCGTAACTCTTGTTCCAAGTGGGCAAGATGCTCTGTAAACATCCGTGAAAACACATTGATATCATAGAGGTAAACTAAGATGCAGGACAGCTTCAATTCAGCTAAAATCATATCCATAGCGTGCTGGAACATAGCTGGGGCGTTGCACAAACCCTGTGGCATACATGTCAGCTGGAATAACCCCTTCAAAGTGATGTAAGTGCATTTCTCTTGTTCCACTGAAGGCAATTCAATCTGCCAGTACTCTGAGATCATATCCATGGTGGAAAAATTTGCCCCGCCCAGTTGATCCAATCATCATCAATCTGCAGAAGGGGTAGGAGTCCATTTTTGTTACACTATTGAGCTTTTGGTAGTTAATAACCCCCCAGTTTGTGTTATCTTTTTTTATGATGAGCACTGGTGATTCCCACAGACTGTTTGATGGCTCTAGCATCCCTTGTTCAATAAGTTTATCTACCTTGTCAGATACAAGCTCTTCCGCTGCCTTTGAACGTCTAATAGGCTGCAATTGAATGGGAGGGTGATTGCCCATATCTATCTGATGTACCACCCCTTGGGCATACCTCAAATCATGATTTTCATATGTAATAATATCACTGTATTTTTCAAATAAAGTTATAGCCTTATCTTGCTGTTCCACCAATAATCCAGTTAGTGCTTCCTGCAGAACCATTGTCATTTAGCCAAACAATGAATTTATTTAGTGGTTTGAGATCCTCCCACAATCCAAAATTATGAATATGCGAGCTTCCTATATAGGAGCTTATTGTAGATAAGCCACTACTTGGTGCCACTGGATCATTATTGTCTCCTTCTGTAAATTTGCTAGCAGTACCTTCACCTCCCCATTCCCAGGGAGCAGTAGCCCTGGAGCCACATGTTGTTCAAGCGGTGATTGCTGGTGAGGCCCCATAATTTCCCCATATAGCCCTTTAGGGATGTCAATTTTGAGATTAGTTCCTATTATGCATTGATGTCCAGATGGTAGTCTCAAAGCGCTTGCTGCTCAAAGTGGAATCCCTTTATACTCATAAATATGGTTGTGAAGGGCTCTGGTTCTCTGCTTCATTTGCCAATATTAGATAGGTATCACTCTGTCACTGTACACTAGATTGATTTGACTGGAGTAGAATGGATCCATTGGGATTCTGCTAGAGGTAAATTAAATGTGAATCTGTTGTCACAAAGTATTAAGGGTTTCCTCTACCATATCTATCACAGCTCCAAATTTCCTCATAAATACCACACCAATTAACATATCTTAGTTATTTTTGGGTAGAACCACCGCTCAATAGGAAGCCCTGACTGACCCAAATCATAAAGGCAACGCGCTATATTCTCCTTTGGACACAGTACTCTGCGTCCCCGCAGTCCCATATACTACTCAGTAGTCCACATCCAGCTTCAACGGGTGCTTAGCCACCAACCTGGTAGAAATTTTATTCACAGGGGCCCCCATGTCTATGATATTGCGGATTTTTGTGTTTCTGAACGAAAATGTCACATTAAGTGCACTCCAAGTAAGAAGAACTATCAGTGTTTAATACATGGACATCCAAAGGCTTTTTGTTACTCAGAAAGGAGGAACTTCTCATACTGACATGAGGATACTCCATAACAAATTTTTCAACCAGAATTGCTATGCTAACCCCTACTAGAGAGGCAATGTCCATAGAAGGATCTGCGTTGCTTATGCCAATTTGTTCCAGGATCTTCCATGCATATGTCTTCTTTTCCTGGAAGAACTCAGAGCTTGGGGGTAAATAATAACTCTCTGGAACGGAAGCAGGGGTATCTGACAGAAGCTGTTGGTATAGCAAGTTGTCTGTCTGAGTTTTGAGTCCTATGCAAAGAGATGCTTGTGAATTGTTAGGGACAATTGAATTGGACTTAGCAGAGGTAAAGCGTCCCATCTCTACTCTGCTCAAGCTTCTCCCTGATCAATCTTCCCAAATGACATCACATACACCTACAGTTTGGTAGGGCAATTGCCCGCATAATGCCCTCTTCATCCACACTGGAAGCATGTATTCATAAAGGGTTCATGTATATAACTTGCAGCAGGAGGACCAGTTTGCTGATTAAAGGTATTATTAAAGGTTGGGGACAAACCGGAAAAGCGTACATAGGGCGAAAAAGGATATGCTGATATATATTATGGAAAAATATGTTCCAGCAGCTGATAGCTTGGTCGCTGCGGCCCATATCCCAAAGAGTTTGGTGCGGCGACAGAAGGGGTCTTTTGGGCTACATTAGGAGTGCTGAATGTGGCAGAGAGTTGATGTAAGGTGTTCATGATTCAAATAAGCCCTGCATCTTCATCCAAAACATGAGACATAGCGTTATGTAATTCCTGATATAGTTTGACAGCAACCGTCATTGCTATAATGACATCCTCAGAAGATAAAATGTTGGCTCCAAGTAACAAATGTGCTTTTGCTAAAATTGTTTAGCGAATTCTAACAGGGACTTGTTTTGGTGGAACTGTAAAGTCAGGAAGACAGCCTTTCATTAGGCCATCTTGGCTGTGCCCCCAAACAGCTGGAAAACAATCACTTTATACTTCTTTGTAAGATACTGAGCTATCTGGAAGGTAGCAGGTAACTTGATCAGCACAACCCACATTCAAAGCGGATAGCAACAGTTTTGCTTTCTGCTAATCAGAAGCCCCTTCCATGGCAAACTCGAATTGCTTAAAGTAACCATGCATATTCCCATCATGACTGAAGGTCAGTAATTTCTCAATTCAAACAGCTTCACCTTGCTCCGGGCTCCAGCCATGAGGAACAGTCAAATTGTGTTCTAAGTGACTAGGGAAACCACCCCCTTGTGAACTATCATATGGATGAACAGATGGAATCAAATTTGCCAAAATGGACTCAGAAGAAGTTGTGTTGCGCGGAAGTTCACCACAACCCCTGAGGGATACTCATTGGCTGATCCATAGCATTCCTCCCCCAAATAACCACTAACTGCACTTTTCCACCAGCTCCAGTGTGCTCAGCAAAATGTTCAATAATTATCTGTTCTATTTTTAACCAAATAGCATCTACACCGTCCATCCTGAAATTCCTGTTGCAGCATGTCATATTGTTTTTACAAATCCCAATGGAATTTCTGCTTAGAGTCCAGTTTTGCTCCACTGCCTGTAGTTGCAAGAGGACGTACTCTAATGTGTTCTTCATTCTTTCAACCTGCCTGATAGCATTATGCACTTATCAATTAGTGTCAACTATTTGGTTAATGAGGGTGGCTTGTTCTCACACCAATTCCTCATTGGCCCGTTAAAGGGTATCTAGCCATACTTGCATTTCCATGTACTCTCTCGTCTTACTGAACAGAAGCAGATTGGCTCTACTGCACTCAGCCTGGCTAATGACTTCCAATTGTGTAACCTGATGTATTAAGTAGAGATATTTGGGGGATGTTGACAAAAGGTGAGTGCGTTATCTGTCATCTGCTGATTACTCCACTTGATGTGAAGTTGGCTGAATTCAGCTGCTATGGAACTGACATGATCTGTTACTTGCCATTCTGTCAGTGTTATAATTTCCTTAATTGGAGCTATTGTGGCTTCAAGCACTTCCACCCATTCTGCTAGATCCATCATAAAGCGCTCAGTATTGCTTTCCAACATTGTTACATCCTGAATTCATTCCACCAATAGGTCATGCCAATCCAACAGTTCTCCTATCACCCAAGTTAACTCTAGATTCAACTGTGGCATCAAAATGTCCAACTGATGGCGGACATCCCCAACACATGGTCCACCTGTACCAGCGCCCCCTGCACCTCTAAAAAAGAGCAATCAAGGCAGTCAAGCAGGAGGCAAGTATTGTTCTGGTGGAATTAAATGAACCGCATTAAATCCCCAATCTAAATATTGTGGCAAGCCAGCACATGCAGTAGCTGGTGGATAGACAGCTACACATAAGCAACTAATTACTCTTTGGTTTTATGGTACTAAGCTGACAAGAAAACCCCATGGTAGTTGCATCCAGATAGGACATATACAATTTGTAGCAGTTTTCTTAGTCCTATTGATTGTATAACAAGCTCAAAGCATGCTCCCCCACCTCATCTTCATAGAGTCAATATCCCCACAGAAGCTATTTCATAATGGCATGCAGCTTCTGAGGGGTCACATTCATAGAGCAACATTGATGGTCAGCCATCAATTCAGGACAATTTTCTAATTGCTAATCGACCATAGCATCTTCATCACCTGGCTCAGTTACTGTAAATAGTACTGGTTCATTGTTAGATGCTTCCTGCACTTCTCAGCATATTTTGCACAGAATATGATCAATTTTTGTCATAACAAGTGATAGCTCACCATTTTGCCCTAGTGATAAACTACAGTTGACCAGTGGCCCCTTTTAGTGAGCAACACTGTAAATTTTCAGCATAAAGACTTGACTACGCTGAGTAGGTTTACACAGGGTATTGGCCACTGTTCAACTAAATTTGATGATTTGAAGATTGCTGACTCTAATAAAAACCTGATAAATGATATATGGAGCAATCACCCCTATTGACACTTTATTAATCTTCTAATAATTGCATACTTATCTGAATAAATCTACTAAAAGACCTTCTCCTCAATCTTTCATTCAACTCTTTAAATCTCAGTCTCCTAAGCTAAATGCATCCTCAGCTTGGTAATCTCCTATTTTTTTCCTTTTCTAGAAGTTCTCATCTATCTCAAAAAATTGGCATAATTTTTCTCAATTTTCCAAGCAGTCAACACTTTGATCAATTTGCTTTTCATATATATATCTTTTCCATAAATTTTGAGACACATCTCATTTCCCATTTCTGATCCGCTGGAATATGTAGCATATCATCCAGTCATATCAACTTCTTAACAGCTTGTTTATTATACATTACTTGGAACTAGTATCAGGAAAATAAGTACTTAAAATAACTAAAATGTGATAATAATTTATTGACCATGAAGATTATCTATATGAATGCCCTAGTTTTATATTCCATCCAACTTCCTTGACTTACCTAAGTTTAATAAATTTTAATCATAAGCTACTCTTCTTTTGAGCTTCTGGTTTTGCGCCTTGAATATGTTTTGGAAAGGTAGTAGAAATCGTCTCAGTAACATTAAAAATTGTTTTTATGCTACTAATTGACTGAATATTATCACAATTAGGGTAAGTTAGGTGATTTTTGAACCAAACCCATTACAATCATAATTTAGTATAAAATCAATTGATCTAACTTCAACACCTATAATTTTGATCTGGTGGATAATATCTATAATCTCAGAAATTTTACTAATGACAGGCTTTACCCTAACAGTCATCATCTTCACTATTTCTGTTGTGCACCTAGCAGGTTACAATATCAATAAAATTCAATTCCTTGGTGAGATCAATTAGATGCAGGTATCATTGGGTGATGGCTTTGCCCCTATAGTGAGCACCATCTTGTTGGTCTTCAGTTTTGAGAAGCTCAATGGTGTTTCTATCAAGAAGCTCAATAGTAAATTCTTGCAATAGTATTAGACAATTTATGTATTTTATATGTTTTAAGGGTGCCCAAGTCTTGCTTAGGTCCCAACAACTAAAGTATCCATTCTATGGTATGAGGTGAAGGTACTTATTGAAGCAATGTTACCATATAGAAATTTACAATAAAAGGCTTAACTCTTTTTAGAAAGTAGCTTTGGGGTTTCATACATAACTTCTAACAATATAACCCTAAATAAGAAAATTTAGTAATATAATTAAAATAGGGGGTTATCTGAATGAAAACTTCATAGGGTAGCGCATCTGGATCTATGAATGCCTGTATAGCATAATTTTTGTAGGTTGAAAGTATACTTCTAAATGAACCACATTCAGATAGACTTAATATCATCAAAGTCAATAATTGTAAAAGAACAGATTTTTACCCTTTTGAGGGTATGACTTAATTTAGTGTCTTGTTAGCCATCTGATAAAGAAGTTACCTTAAATTCTGATGATCTATACTTTGGCTAATAGGGCTCCATCTCAGAAAATTTTGGACTCAAGTCATATTGGAGGAGATTTCCTAATAATAAATTGAGCTTTACTAATTTTTTATTCATCTGTATAGCAAAATAAAATGGATTTCTTTAACCCCTTTTTGGGCCTATTTATCAATTCTCTTGAAAGGTTCATTTGATTGATATTTTCCTGTTATGTTTGATACTCTGATATCTGAAACCCATTTTGAACGTTGAATTATGCTTTGACACCATCTGAACTCACAAACTCATTCACTTTTAATTGGTTATCTTCTCTGTCTAACTTAAGGCTTATTCATGATCTGTTTGTATAAAATTTTCACCTGGGGATACCACAGGTGTCAAATCTTTTCTGACTTAGGATGCTCTTAGTTGAGCCCTCTGTTTAAGAAGGAGAGTTTGCGGCTGTTGAGCTATTTTTAAATACATTTTTAAAATTACATACAGAGCTGTCTGATTTGCTATACATAGCTCTTCTGAATCAGAAATAATAGTAGGTTTTGGATTGGTAGTTAGGTGCAAGGTGGGAGAGTTAAAATAAGGAGGGGCAGCATTTACCTAACTCTCATTCACAGTATAGCCCAGGTCCCTTGATTGGGTCAATGGCAGCACCTTAGGATTGGTTCCTTTCTTTGGTATAAAGGGTGAATGCCCTATTCAGCTTGATAGCTTGATCTTGGGACTTTAAAGTTGCACTGTGATCAGTAATCTATATATAAAAGCAAATGTGTGCGCGTGTGTTTGTGTGTGTGTGCGCGATGCCCAGCCAAAACTAGAGCATGTAGAGCTCTGAAAATTTGGCTATAGGTGGACAGGAGGGGGTCCGTGTGCACCTCGAAGCCCGATTTTTAATTTTCATAGTAAAATAAAAATTTTATATGTAACAAGTTAAAATATTATATGTTTTTAATAGAAATCGGTATTTTGTTACGGCCAAGAAGTTTGATATTCGGTTGATTCGGTAGTTTAAATGGTTTTGTCGAGCGGTTGGTGGGTTTGTGTTGATTAATAAGCTTAACGGTTTAAATAAAATTAGTGATTGGTTGATTTGATAAGTTAATTGGTTTTGGTAAGTGGTTGGTGATTTTGGTTGTTTCGATACATTTAGTTTTGGTTTACGAAGCGGTTAGTGATTGGTTGATTTTTAATCTAATGGTTTTAGCTAAGTGCTTTAGTGGTTTAGTTAATTCGATAGGTTTAATCGGGTATGGCTGAATGGTTGGTAAATTTATATTGATTCAGTATAATTGATTACTTAATTTTATCAATAACTGTCTACAAATATAAAAAACATAAGATTATTAGATAAACTTTAAGCCCACAAACAAATCTGTGTTAAACTTGGTATCAACAAATATTATCCTAAAATTTTATTTACAAAAGAATCAGTATGTTAATTTGTTTATATAGATGCATTATCTCGAGCAAGTAACCAAAATTCACCAAACTTGGCACAAGTATTCTATAAAGTTTGGGAACGGAATGCTAATATGTAATTATTTAATATAATCATATAAATTTAAATATCAGTTCTATATAAGATCTAGAACACATCTTTTTAATGGTAATTATATGGCAATTTGGCTGGGTATTTTCATATTCATTTAATTCGATTTTTTCACTGGTTTTGATAAGGGGTTGGTAGTTTTTGGCTGTTTTGTAAGTTCAATAATTGGTTTTTGCTGAGTGGTGGTTTATTTTTTGGTTTATTCGATAGGCTTAATAGTTTCAGGTAAGTGATTAATATTTAGTTAATTTGGTAGGCTTAATAGATTTTAGCTAAGTGGTTGGAGGTTGGAATTTTAAATAGGTTTAATGATTTCTGAACTTATTAATAGCTATCTACCAATATAAAGGCTAAAATAAATAGAATCTGATTGATTTGATGGTTTATTTTATTTGACCGAGTGGTTGATGGTTTTGGTCACATCAATAGGACACAGTTTAGTTTTGAGGGGTGATTAGTTATTGGTTGGTTTAATAAGTTCAGTTAGTTTTAGTTGAGTGGTTGGTGGTTTTGGTTGCTTCGATTGAGCAATTAGAATTGCCCGAATAAGAATTGCTTAACTATATAAAAGCTAAATTAATAAATTTGAATCGCCTGAAATTCTAGACACCGTAGCGAAGCGCGGGTAACTCCGCTAGTATTATATACACTCCAGAGTAAATTATGTATAATCTCTCCTCAATAGAGGATTAGTATTGCATTGATTTCAAGTATAAATTTATGAAAATCTTCAGGTCATATATTAAATCCTGGGTGTATGAAGGGTTTAAAGGAAAACATCCACTGTCACTAAGGACAAGTATAATAAGCATAACTTTAGAGAGTAATAGATGTCATCTATCTTGTAAACAATGTTGGACAGTACTCCTATGATTATCTTTTATAATCTGGTCACTTGTATGGATTTATGTCATCACTTTTTATTCAATGTAAAAAACTTTATCTTGCTAGATTCAAGACCCTATTCTAATAGTTTGATGTTTAAAACTTAGATCAATGGAAATTTACTTGATATGTGAACATATACTGTGTAACCAGAGATGCCGATTTATCTATATCTTTTCTTAATGCAATCAATATTTGCATTTATCAAATGTGTTTTACAGTTTATATAAACATACATAAAAACTTGATTGTTTTATCCATCTTTAAATAAATAGGCAAATGTTAATATACTTGTGAGACAGGCAACACATGCCTAAAAGCGATATCAAACGAGCGAATTGGCTTTTAAATTGTGTTGGCAAATGGCAGGACCAAATTTTTTGGATTTGTATAAACGCAAATTGTTTATTCGAGGTAAACAACGCAAATTCAATCTACCTAGATTATGTATTTTTAGCAATAGCATAAAGCTATCCTAATATAGACTATAATTTAAACACAATATTGGTTTTTGTGCTAAGGTTAATTTCTACTCATCATAAGAAACTGCACATTTATATATCCATTTGATCATAACCTTGTTATTCTAAAGGGTTCTCTGATGTTTGGCCTTTCGAGACGTCCTGATTGCATACTTTTCATAACTGTTTTTGAATATTATTCCAAGACTGTACTTTTTATTTTTAATTCGTTTGTCATAAGATGTAACAAGGCTAATATTAAACACTGAGGCAGTCTACTTATACTTCAGAGGCATTCTATGCATCTTTTAATATTGTCTACAAGCTTTTATTTCTAAAAACAGTGATTTAAGTCTTTTTGTTAGGAAATAATATCGGTACGCGTTACTTTGAGTGGTTTTTTCTCTGCTTTTAATCAATTATTTTTGTGGCCGCTCATATGGACCATTATGTTTCGTTTATGAACCTAGTAGTTGTAAACCAAAACGTTTTGAGAATTTCCTTTTTTGTTTTTAAATTTTGCAAAAAAATGCTTTTATTAAAGGTCATGGAGTCAATTTAAATGTGTCAAAAATTAACTAATGCTGCACGAGCATGTCATTATTTCTGATATGTTTAATTCTCGATTAATCCATTTTACTGACTTTTTTAAAGATGGCGTTTTCTTTTTTAGCTCCAAGTAGAGTTGTTTCTGCTTCGATGAAATCTCGGCTACATTTTTCTGTAAAGAAAATTAAGATTGAGCATCTTCAAACGGCCAATTTCAATACACTGTGTTCAACCTTAAGAAATACCGGGGCTGGTTCGCTTCCTGAGATTTTTGAAACTGGGCCGGATCTTCTTCAGGTTGATATCAAATCACCCGCTTTTGTTGCGCTACTTGCTCGGCTCAAAATCTCATTTACGGATCCCTCGATCCTTCGACAAGTTCTCACACACAAATCATTCATGTCGGGGCGAGTGGCAACTAACGAGCGTTTACGGTATTTAGGTATTTTGAGATGTAATGATAATCTAAATCTGTAAGGCATGAAGGTGATTGACTTGTATGCTGCTGAATACTATCACATCAAATACCCTCACATTCCTACTTCAACTATAGAAAACGTCCTTCGACTGCACTATAGTACTTATTCACTTGCCAGTATTGCTATGGCATTTGGTATGGATCCTTTAATTAGATTTAAGCTGGACCAAACTGAGGATGACAAAGCTGCGGGTATTCGTAAAATTCAAGGCAAGTGTGTCCAAGCTCTGGTCGGCGCTATTTATCACGATAAGGTAGTTAGAAGGAAGATGTTTGCTAATTTGGTATAAAGGGCGCCAAAGAAGCTAGGGATTTCATTCACAGCTATCTCACTTCTCGTGACATTGACCCCGTTGAGCTTCTTCCTCTTGAAAAGCCAAGGCAATCTCTTTCCTGCCTTTTAAAATTCATGGGCAAGGAACCTTTGGTTTCGCGGTAGCTTTGTTCTTGCTCTTTTTAGCTGACTATCTTTTAAAGTCTCCTTAAAGAAACTGGTCGTACCTCTAATAGTCCAATCTTCATCGTTGGTGCATTTTCCGGAACTGTTAAGCTTGGCGAAGGTAAGCTTAACGTAGTTATGTATTGACTGCCTCTTTTTAGGCTATGGAAGCTCCCTCAAGATGGCTGAGTTTAGAGTAAGTCAAAAAACCACATTAGCGTATTGATTGTTTTAGGCCTGCCGCGACGCAATAATACGGTATTTCGCAAAGGAGCTTAAAGATTTCAAGTTTCCGTCTGATATGGAAGGAGTTGATGATGATAGCGTCACCTTTTTCCCGACAAAGCTGCACGACTCTCCCACTCGCGTCTAGTTTGTGCGCCATTCTAAATAATAAAAATAACAGCCCAACTAAACAATCACTCTGCTCTACTTGCTGCTTTAGTTATACTTTAAGCAACCAATATCTTAGCAAAATATCTAAGTCTCTAGCGTGGTTTTATATTCAAATAATAACTTTGCGATTTAGAATAAAATCAGACATAAAAATTCACGTACTATAAGAGTAAAATATGTTACTTAACCATATGGTTTCTCTATAAATTTAAGTTGTAATAATGTTTTCACAGGCTTATGATCATTTCACTTTACCTATAGCACATGATATAAAGCTTTTGAGTCGATTCATGTACCACTTTTCTGGTTTTATAAGCTTTTCTTGGACTTTATCAATCTGTGTTATTAAAAATAAGAGTGCTAACTAGATACTTATTGTATACAGAAACTTAGTAATCGTTGCGTTTATAAAGCTAGAGTAGTCATAATAGTATTACAGCTATCAAGTCAGAAAACATTTTTGATATTTGTTTGATGTGTATACCATATTTTTGTCTCCAATCCACTCATTGAAGATTATACTATAATGATAGTGTATCGGCTAAACTAAGTGCATCAAAACTTGAAGATATAAAAGTACAATTTGTTTTGGTGCAACTTCTACTTTATTGTTAAGTACATACTGAAACTATCGGATTTAAAAAGTAATATGGTCCATCAGAAATGCTTGATCTATTAATGAAAATCTAGCCTTTTAGGGCGTTATCGCGGTTGTAGGCTCTACTATTTTCTTTTAGTATAGAAACGTTCTGATTTAGGGAATATAGAACAAAGTTTAATCTTTTTTAAAAAGTTTGATGCACTTATAGTCCATGTTCGATAGTATGACTTGTAATTAGTTTTTCAAGAAAAAAGTACTTATGAATTAGTTTAAGCAAAAGTAGAACTGAGCGTTTATTTAGCTTTTATAATATTATTCCTTATTTTCTACTAAATGTCATTGTTTTATATTATAGCCTAAAAGTAATCAGTAAGTTTTTCTCGGTCAGATAACTTTTTGCTTTTTCCCATTTTCTTATAAACTTTTATTTGCTAAGTGTACTAAGTTTACCAATGATAGCAAAAGCCTTGCCATAAGCTTACAGAAAACTGACTTGTTGATTGTAATGTAAAACCCAACCTTTTGCATTATTATATTTTAAACTAGTAATGTAATAAAAAAATGAACTTCTGTTTTAACTACAAAGACAATAAAGATGAATTTTAGTATGATTTACTTTGTGAAGTCAAGATCCGAAAATAATGGTACGCTTGGTAATTTCAAAAACATAGCCTTTGTTTTTATAAAAAAACTCATGTATAATGGCTTATTTGATAACCTCTATTAACACAAAAAATTATATAGATATGTAAATTATAAATGTTCATGGCTCCATGTGGCTCTATTGATGAAATGCATTGAATTTCAAGAAAAAGTGGTTGAATAAGTATAGTGTCATGGCTGAAGTATCAGATTAGTATTATTAATTAAAATAAAATTTTGTCAAAAGCCATTTATTGGTATATCAAAAGATATAATATTTCATACATTTTATTTTATCTACTGCTCTCAATCGGATAATTAAAATGTTATAAATATTAATTGCTCAAGGTCCAAAGGTTTAACTCAATTCACATCTTGAACCTATAAAGTAGATTTTGAGTTTCATATAAGTTTCATAATTTCAACAGCTCAAAGTCACAATATACATGTAAAATTTTAAATTTATTTGAGGTATGCCAACCAGGGGATGGACAATACTGAAATCAAAATAAAAAAACTGATCAAAGATGAACGGAAAGAAATAAAACTACTAATCAGGCGGGGAGCGGAAACTGCTAACCCACCATGGCAGAGGGTGAGGGGGTTGGTCTTCAGAAAAATGCACCCTGATCATGGGATTTAGATTAAAGTAGCAGATCAAAGAAGAGAGCCAGGGCATTGGAGCATCCACGTAGTGGGGGTGGAAGTCAGTGTAGTACAAGTTTTCCACCTCCTCATTGAGATTAGCATGGTAAAGCGCTTCAACAAATGCCATGACAAGAATTTCAGCTTCTTTGCGGGCTTCAGGAAGTTGGGAAAAAAGGGATATACTGTGCTGGGTGATTTTAGCTGAAGGGTTGAATTTGGCAAGTGTTGTGACATTCTGACAGCAACTTCAGCATCATCAAATAACTTTGAGATGTTGCTGTATGTAGATTCAGGGAAGTTGGGGTTAAGAAGAGGGTGGGCAGGCCATACTGGAACTGAGCCACTGATTGGGCCACTGCTTTGCATAGAGTTGGGCACTGAGGAGAGGCTACCGCAGCTAAGGTGAGCTGGTGGTCACTTTGGTAGGAGGCTGCATTGGGCAGAGGAGTGAAATGTCTGGGGGGTGGGGTTTCATCAAAGTCAGAAAGGAAAAATTTGGCCTGACCATAATTGTATTAGCTAAGAGGTTGACTGGAATGCTCACTAATGAGAACGTTACCTGATTCATCAACCTCCACCAATAGGTCCCATAGATTTTGGTTCATGAGAATAGTGGCATTAGAAGTTGGGTGGGTGCTTGGGTGCAAAGGGTGGTCCAAGCCTGGCTCTGATTGGCTATAGTGGGTTTAGGTGGGAGAATATGGCTGGAAGATTTGGGGGGCTAATTTCCTATTCTGGCCCATTGAATGAGAGTGGAGGGTGAGAGGGGGCAGCAAAGTGCCCCATACAGGACCTGCGGAGGGGGGCTCTGAAGCTGCATCAGTGGAAGTGGCATGTGGGCAAGCTTTTTTTGCATGGTTGAGCCTAAAGCAGAGGGGACAAATCTGCCAACCATTATTGACCTGAGCCCAAAAGAAATGCTCTGGTGCTGCTGTGACACTAGTATGGGGGGATTTGGTGGGCTATGGCAGGGTAGTGTGGGATGATGGTGGCAGTTGCATGAGGGGCAGCGAGGCACTCCACACCAGAGGGTACTGCAAAGATGAGGTTGGGCTGAGTGCCATAAGCCATAAGCCCTGTGACCAACTGGTCATATAAAACTTGGGGCAGGAGGTGGGACAGGAGATTCTCAAATGACACCACCAGGGTGGTGTCCAAAGGGAGGCAATTATGGGTAGTGGGAATAGGGGTATTTTTGTAAATTAAAGGAGTTATTGCCACCGCTGCAGCATCCTCCTCTGTTTGGAACCTGATATCAAAGTAGCCCTTAAATGGGTGGAAGTCAATAAAGCCAGCCAGCATGAAGGCCACAATGGCTAGGTCAATAATTGCCTTGTCAGCATATGGGAATAAACGCCTGTAGTCAACGTGGAGGCAAAATTGAATGGCAGAATGAGGGAGGATGAGTGGATGGGGGCAAGAAGGGTGGATGCACACCAGGTGGAGCGCTAAGTCCTGTGGGGAGATAAATCGGCCAGACAAGGTGGGTGGGCTGTTTGAGCCCATCTGAACGTGTTTGCCCGCTGGGCAGAAAATGCTAGGTGGTGGAGCACCTCTGCCCCACACTGGGGTGGCAGGCAGTGGATATGAGGACATCAAATAGGAAATGGGCATGGCCAGATGGCAGTGGATAAACAAACTTTTTTAAATAAATCACTCAAAAGTGAGATTGAGCGGAAAGAAGTCTAACAAGTTCTACAATATACATGTAAGTAGTTTTCTATAGGTTAATTTATATTGTAGCTTATTTAGCTTATGCACTTCTTCATTAAAATGTAATTGTATATGTAAACCCAGATTATGCTTTGAATTATAGAGCTTCATAAATATACTTTTAAAATTGAGCAATGGATTTCTGAAAAGAAACTTTAGGCATAATTAGTTTTCTACCAGAATTTCATTCTGAAATGATGTACATCTATTTGTATTTTTATATTGTATTCTATAGCTTTACCAAACCTCTTTAAAACATTTAGGCTTTCAGCTTCCAATAAGATTTTATAAATTCACTCTAATAAGACAGAGATTTAGTTTTACAAGTGCTTCTAAGTTAGTAAGGAAGCTATAGCATTCTAACCCTATATGCAACCTCACTATAAATTGCACATATTAAGTAGAGCATTGATCCAGAGTTAATGACCATTTTAGGATGGCTAACCTTAGAGTAGAATTTTTATTATAGAGCAAAAAACAATCATGAACAGATAAGTTTTGGTTATGTTTATAAAGATGTATTTTATAAAATTTTAAAGCAACCCTAAAACTTGATTGCTTTCATTTATTATCCTACTTAGCATAAAACCTCTTTCTCATGTATCTAAGTTAGCTAACTTATTTCACTAAATATCCATTTCTGAACTAGCAATTATATCACATTATTATATATGAATAAAGTCATAGATTTTAAAACCTGATACAATTATTAATTACACGCTAAATTTCACACCCAATAAGATACAAGTACATATATAGATACATATGAGTCTTAGGTAGCTTATTATAAGGAAGAAAGAAACATAAGATTAAATGTTATTTGTGATATAGGAATAAAAACTTGTTTATTTGATATGATAAAGCACTGCGTTAAACCCCATAGACAGTTTATTAATATAAAAAATAAAATTAAGATGTGCTATTTGATCTAGTGTTAACCTTTGTATGCTTCATGGAAGTAGGAGTAGTAAATCAACCAAAACCCCACTAAAAGTCAAAACCACTACTTGCTCTGTATGATAGAAAGCTTACATATAGTGTAAGATATTTGTCAATTTAAACTACCAGACTTAAAAAACTTAGCTATTTGTGTAAAGATTAGAAAGTTTCTAGAAGTGAAGATAATCAATATTTACTTCCTACATGAGCAGCGTAGGCATCTCTTACAAAATAATCCTGTACTGTTATTGCTACAGATATACCAAAAGAAAATTTTTCAGATGATAAATGAAATTATCATATATACCTTTATTTTTTTGTTGAGCATCTAAATAGCTGTTTGTAATGGAGGAGTTTAATTTATGCATTTGCATTGTGTATACCCAATTGTTTTTTTAAAAATGTTAGTCATTTACTAATGAGCGTGAAATTGTTATATAAGATGAGATCTGGTGCTTTTTAAATGATAATGCAATTATTTACTCATATGGTAAACATAAAAAACTTGTTTTACTGTTATGAAGGAAGATAAGTCTCTAGATCATTTATATATATTCACAAGTACCCACTTCAGAAAATATGAGGGGCTTTTTATTGCCACAGATGCTAAAGGTCTCAGAAAGGGCTTAATTAACGCTGAGCTTTATAAACCTCTACATTCAAATTAGTAGTATTGAGAAGACAACTTAATTAGTAAATTATATGTAAGTGTAATAGTACTTAGTTTATAGAGATAACTATAGGTTCTATAAATAGTATATACTTAGATTGAGGATTTAATGTAAGGAGTAAACAAGGTATATGGTGCTATGTAATCCTAGGATACAATGAATATGGTATTCTATATGTCTATAGTTTTTTATTATATTTTAAAGAAGTTCTAAGTATAGATGAAATTACATCATAATAGCATAAATTATTATCAATTATTTAAGAATTTTAGAGATATCAGTAAAAGATACTTTTTTCTTACCATTTTATATATTGTATAACTTTTTTTCAATATTTTAAATTACTTAAACATCATAAATTATGATATAGTCATAAACTTTTTGTTTAGTTATATAAAAATCAGCTATCAATATCAGAGTAATTTAAATGTCCCCTGCCTTGAGCAGTTAATGACCAAGTATATTGCACTTTTTTAGTGATATAAAATATTCTGGATTGTTACTGAAGTCCTGAAGCTATATTAAAAGGTAGTAGGTATTAAAGACTCAACTAAATTATGAAAAGCTATAACATATTCTATCTATATAAGGTTTCTGACATATGAGAAGTTAGTTTTGTGAACTTTTTATTTAACAAGAAAGTGATAGCACAAAATGAACCAAAGTATGACTTTATAACATCAGCATTTGGGGATAGCATGTGAGAGAATTTGGTTAATTTAATTTATTGTGGGGAAGGATGACCATGGGATGGACACTTCCAAATATGACCCAAAAGAGATAAAGCTTAGTAACAGGGAAGGCACCCCAGAGAAGCGATGCTATCTCTTGTTGCCAGCGGGAACGCCACTATGGGGAAGGGGAGGGAATGTGTGAAGGGGCCATAGCCACAAACTGAACACGTGTGGAGGAAAGGGTCTGATTTGATGAACCAAACTGGGAACCAGGAGGAGACCAGCTGTCAGCAATGCGGTAGGAGGTACCCAAACATCCACGCTTGAAAGTGGTCCACCAAATGAGACCAGAATCTGTGGACAGCTTCTGGGAGGGTGGGGAGGAGCCTGCAATGGCATCCAAGACAATCGTGTGGTTGGTCCACATGGCGATTGCAACCACCAAAGCATGGAAGGAGGGTGAAAGGGGGAGGCCATTGATAAAGCAAACATATCCCTTGACAGACTGAAGGGATGTGTTTGATCCTGGCCCAGCAGACGTTGAACTTCGCGCCATATCACTTTAGAGGTAGGACACTTCTCCAGGCGGTGGAACAGCGTTCCATACTGGCCACACATGACACAGGATGAGTGTAAAGCGTTAGAGCGCTCAGCTGTATGATACACCCACCTCAGGCAGCGCCACACATGGGAGCGGATTTGAGGCTGCAACAGAGGATGGTGTGCATATTTCCAGATAGTTTTTTGGGTCTCAATGGAGTATGGGATGTCCATCATGTCCAGGTAGTCCACACTGGATAGGACATGGGGTCGTGTGGGGATCACGCCATTTTGGATGGGTAGCCCCTGTACCTCTTATGTGAACTGAGGAGAGGGGCGGCCTCTTCAGGTTGTATGTATGCTAATACAAATTCTCCACTCAGCGCTCCTCATGGAGAGGAGGATTCGTTTGTAGTGGGTTTTGGTACCATGAGGGCCTGTGGCCGATGAGTGTGAAGCCAGGTATTTCATCAGGGAGTGGGGGTTTGATGGATTGTTGAGGCCCAAGGCGCGGGAGAAGTTGGAGCAGGCCACGTGGGACCAGTGTTGGGAGGGGAGCATAAGGACAATGAAGGCCACTATCCAGGTACCCAAAATCTTGGCAGCATGGGCTCTGAAGTCAAGCAGACCCATGCCACCATGATGATAAGGGCCAAACATGACCTCTAGCCATACTGGTGGAGGGAGGCCTGACCAAAGCCATCCTTGCAGTAGGGCATACAAGGATTATGAAGAAGCTTGGGGAGAAGGGGATGGCGTGGGCTCCAAACCAGACTTTGGAGAGGAGCATAGAGTTGGCTAAAACAACCCTGCCAGTAAGGGAAGTAGGGTGGGCTCTGAGAGAGGCGATTCACTTCGTCACATTGTCTAGAATATGGCTCTCCATTACTGCTGATGCATATCCACCTGCCTCCACCCACACGCCCAGATGGCGGACCAGCCCTATGGTAGGGCGCGGCACAAAGGGGAGCACCATGGGGCGGTGTGGGCTGAGCTGGGATGGCGAGGATGTGTGCAAGCAGATGGGCCAGGTTGGGAACTAATTGCTGGGGCCCAGCAGTTCTGAGACTAACCAAGGAGGATGATTTCGGTTTTGGAAGCGTTCAGTGCCGCGTTGCTTACCCAGGAATACTCATGGATGAGAGCTTCAAGTGCGCATGCATCTTGACTATAAGACACCCCAACCACACAATCATCTGCAAACGCCATCCTCTTGACTGGGGCTTGGCCTGGAACATGAAACCCAGTGAGCTGGGCATTCACATTTCGAAGTAGTGGGTCAAGGCTGAAGTTGTATAAGAGTGGGCTAAGGGGGTCCCCTTGTCACAAGCCCCTTTGAGGGCGGAATACTTCCGTTAGAAAGCCTGGGCCATGCACTGCCATTGTCGCAGATTCCGTGAGCAGCATTACCCAGTTGATGAAGTGAGGGGGTAAGTGGAATTGATGGAGGCAGGCCCTGAGGTAGTCCCAGTTTACTCTATCATAGGCCTTCTGTTGGTCCAAGAATACAAGTGCCCCAGAGGCTGTGGAATGACATGCATTATCCACAGAGTGCACGTTATCCCAAATTGACCTTCTGGGTATGAAACCAAATTGTTCTGGGGAGATGGTGGCAGATGCTACAGTCCCTAAACGGTTAGCCATGATTTTTGTTAAAATTTTAGTATCCGTGTTGGTTAAAGAAATGGGGCGCCAGTTGGCTAAGTCTAGCTTATCCCCTTTCTTGAAGAGTGTGACAGTAAAGGCCTCTTGTCCTCCTAGTAGGAGTCACATATCCAACAGGCTCTGGTTAAGTGAGGCGAGCAACAGTGGGGATATATATTTGAAGTACTTTATGTAGAATTCATATGGGATGCTATCTGGGCCTGGGCATTTCCGGATAGGTGCACCGCGGATGGCTGTCCATAATTCGTTCAGAGTAATCAAATTCATTATTTCTGGGTATTGGGAAATGGTGCAGATGTGGGCTCAGTCGAGAAATTCCGCCACTTCAGCTGGCTGAATTGGATTGGATCAGTATAACTCAGAGTAATACTTCTGTGTTTTGATTGCCACTTCAGCTGGCATATCCGCAATGGAATCATCTGATCTTTGCACCTGTGTGCAGGCCACACTCTGGCATGGTGCAAAATTTTTTTAAAAAAATATGCGGTGCACTTGTTGCCCTTTGTGATGCATTTGGCCCTGTATTTAACACAAAACCAATATTTGTGTTGCCTTTTGAGCGCGTTGAGGTGGGCAGCTGCCTCTGCCTACTTCCAACCCCATGCAGGGCTGTATCCTGTAGCTGGAATGTTGGACTCCAGGTGTGCCAACTCTGCCAGAGCGCGTGAAATGACAGCTGATGTGGCTCATGAGCATCTGGAGGAGAGGTGGCGAGAGTGGCAGATGGTATCCTCTTTGAAGGTTGCCCATATGGAGATGGGGTCCGCGCAAACCAGTGTCACAAACTCTTTTGCCAAAGTTGCTGATTCCACCCATGTGGAAAATCCTGGCGACATGAGTTTGGGGGGGCGGAGCTTGCACCAATGTGGGGCCTTAGCCACTGTGGTGGGTAGGTGGTAGGTTATTGAGACCAGTCAGTGGTCAGAGAATTCCATTTTTGTTGTTTTGAAGTGGGAAATGTGGGGTTGGAATTTCGCTGGCGTAAGGATAAGGTCAATGTGGGACATGGACCTTAATTGGCTGTTGTGGACATGGGGGTGCATCATGTTTTTGAGCAGCAGGGCATGCCGCAGCAGCGCATCCATTAACCCAAGGGTGGCTTTTAGAATGTGCAGTTCTACGTGACCCTGGGGGGCTTGGGATGAGGAAGGCTACTGGTCCGTTGGTATGTTTAGCCAACAGTTCATGTCGCTGACTATGAAAGAGTCTGGGGGTAGTGGGAGGGATTTGACCAATGAGAAAAATTCCCAACACTCTCATGCACCATTTGGGGCATAGATGTTGATGATATCATGTGCCACGTCAGCCTACAAGAAAGTGACAATGAGGACTTGGCCATTGAGGAAGGTTTCTGACAATAAAAATTTGAAGAAATTGTTTCTCCAAACAAGCACCCCACAGTGCTCTGACCAAAAGGATAGGGATGGGAGGAGCATGGTTTTCCAAGCCTCCTCAGAACCTCATGGACAGTGGGACTCCTGGATGGCCAGGATATCCACAGGTAAATTTTTTTGTAAAAAACTCAGTTTCCTAGCCCGGGATGGCAAGGCCTTGAGTCCAGCGATATTCAACGTCCCTAAAGTGAAGGTTTCCCCCAATGCACCTTAGGTGCGAGGGGGTGGGCACCTGGGCCCACTAGCCTCCTCTAGATCCCCACAGGCCTTCACGGCAGCATGAGTGTTAGCAGCAACGCTATCAGGATTTTTGTTAATTTTTGTGGAAAGAGTTGCGTTGGCTTTTGCCTTTGCTTTTTGTTTCCCCGACGTTGGATGAATTTTTTGCAGTGTGGATGAGTTTAGTACACCATCGAGTGGGGCAAAATCTTTTTTTTCAGGTAGGTTAAAGGCTAAGTCGGTTTCAACCAGAGCTTGGTTGCAAAGATTGGGAGAATTTGAGTCACCCATCAGATCCTCAGATTGGGTGGCCCATTTGGTATGGGCTTCCCAATCTGATTGGTTGATGGATTCTCAAGTTGCTTCCACCATGAAGGTTTCAATGTCCTCCTGGCGTTGGGAGTGTGGGATAATGGTGGTGGCTTTGGCCACTTCCTTGGCCGCGGCCCTGCGGGCCTGCATGGCCTTCTTCTGCTCTTGCATGGAGATAGGCTTTACCAGTAGGTAGCAGCCTTATGCTCCCCACAGGAAAGCCTCTTTGGTGCTTACAATTGGTTCATAGTGCGCCTCTCCGCTGGCCATAGCTGCCAATGGGTGCTCTTGGAATGTGACGCCCTCCTTGGTGGGGCATATGTGTGCCTTATGGCCAAACGTGTCACAGTGGGTGCAGATGGGGGGGCGCGCTGTCTATGGTCACCCGGAATGGGTGGGTGGTATGTCCTTCAATATTAATAAAAGTGGAGTGCAGGATCTGGGTTAGGTCCTTTGTGATCTCCTCAGTCAGGGTCAGAACTGCAATGGCTTTGCCAGTGCACAGGTGTGGCATCAGCGTAAAGTGTTGCATTTCAAAAGATTGTATTTCACCATAAATGGTGAGACCATCCTTCAGGTATTGTTCCAAAATGTCACGTTTTACCGTAGTAGGCAAAAAGTCAAACGTGAGGAAAATTTGATTGGATTTCGTCCATCTGGTGCATTTGGTTTTGACAAACCGTTGCCCTTTAGGGAGGTCAATCACTACGTGCACTGCAGCAGCCTCAGCTGCTGCCTCTTTGTTTTCAAAACCTAGGTCCAGCCAACTGCATGACATGGAGTGAGGTGCAATGTACACCGCAGTCAGGAAAAAGGTGTGCACATCTCCACAAAATTTTTCCCATAAAGCCATTTGTTGGATGTCCAGAAACATGCAGACTCCATATTCCACTGGCAAAAGTGGCTGGGAGTGCAGCGTGTTGATGTACTGGTTGCATCGTGCTTGCCATGTGAGGATTTCTGGGGAAATAATAACTGCCAGTTTTTTTAAAATTTTTGTCTATTCCACCAGTTTCTCTGGGGTATTTTTGAACGTTGGAGGCCACAGGTCTTCCACCTGCTCCTCTTACCTTACTTGCTCAACTGCTCCCTGACATAGGCGCAAACTAATCTCCTCTGTGAGATTATCAAACTAGATTCAGACTTGAATTGAATAGGTTGCAAAAGTGATTGCAATGAGAGAGAAAAGTTTTATATGAGAGAATTTGGTAAAAATTATGTTTTTTGCTTAGTGAAGCTAATATATATAGTTAACTGTACCATAACAATTTTCTGCACTTCAGTTAGGTAATTTTTAATGTTAAAATGAAAATGATAGAAAACCAATATTATAATTTTTAAAGCATAGCAAATAAGTGATTGTCATGATAGCTTAACTAAATTATTGGTTATTGTGAACCCATATGAGTAAACAAAATGGTTGGCAGTGTAATGGTTAGATGACTACTCAAGTATAATAATGAAAAATGGACTTCCTCAAATGAGAAAAAATTGTCATTAAGGAGCTGGTTTTGGACTTTAGTATATATTTTAAGTTTTAATTAATCAAACTATATTGAGCTAACTGTACTATAAACCCTAATTTTGTTTTATACAAAAAATTATAATCATGCTTGCAAAATTGGTTCTAGGACTTTATGAGTCTGGGACTTGTATCAGCCTTTAAAACAAACTAAGTATTATTAAGAAAAATACTTTAAAAGCAAGTTAGGCAGTATAACTAAGGAATATTAGTGAGATATTTCTAAATCTGTTTTCTATTGTCACTAGCAAAAACTTGAAATAAAGACTCTTTTCCAATCATAGTTATATAGATCAATTTTACAAATTTATTTATCAAAAAACTATAGATAAAAGGAAATAATTGATTAAAATGAGTAAAGTCAGGCATGTGCATCCCTCTATACAATCACTTTTTGACAAGAGCTACTGCTATACCACATACCAGTAACAGTTTTTGGGATTACAATTTTTGATCATATTAGAAATGACCATTCTTAGAGATTAGAATTTAATTTACTAACTCTATTATGGTCAACCACATGGTTATTACTACCAACTTCATCTGTAACCCATTAACATGAGCTTGTGTGTTACAAAAAGGTATTATTTATAAACTCAGGAGTATCAGTTAAAATTATAGTAAATTCTTGTTTTATAGCTCACCTTGATGTAGAATCAATCCAATTAATAGATGTTATTTAAGATTTAAAAATTTATCTCAAATGGGATTACACTAGCTTTCTTAAGTTCAAATATTGAATTAGGAGACTCAATGACCGCTACCTCCTGAGTTTTATCCTGGTAGATGAACTTTGGGTAGGTGGACAATTTATGACTGTGTTGGTGTTGTGCACCAATGCCTCAAACCAAGATAGCAAATAGCAATGTGGTCCATGAAATTCTATACCTATTGAAACTCTGTATAAAGGTTTGCCAAAAATTAACCTCCTTTCCTATTGATTTTAATTTCCACATTCATTGGTGCAGTATCATCCTCAGGTCAGACCACCTTAAATAAATATAATAGTAAAATAGGAGCATTAAATTTTAATCAAATTTGATATAAAAACAACTGATTTTTAGATATTTATATCATCTAGCACTACGGAGTAAGTTTATAAAGAGCTTATATTAGATAATAGTTCATTTAAATCTTCAGATACTTAAATATCATGTTATAGATTCTGTTAGTGGTATAATATTATGCATTTAGCGTAAGCCCTAACTACAGTTTCTAAAAGACAACAAAAATGCGAGATCCACATTAATTTAAGTATCTATAATATTGTGCTTGCTCTATATTTTCTCTTATATCTCTTAGTAAAACTCAACTAAATAGGTACTTATGGCTATTAGTATGTATTTAATCTTACTAAGTAGAAGCATCCAAAACTCTACTAAGAATAATATAAAGAATCAAATAAGGTACTGCGATGGAAAGTTTTACTGGTAAAAAGAACTGAGCAAGCCATAAGTAACATAAAAGTGGGAGAAATAATTTGTATAATACTTAGGTCAAATGATGTAAATTTATATATGACCACATTGTCCAACTGGATCAGATTATAAAGCTGCTTGCCCACTAGGGGATTAGATCCTCCAGTGAATGTGGGAGTTATTGTCCTTTATGATAACTATTGTTTGGGGAAATACCTTTTATAAACATAAGCTAATCCACCAAGATTTTATACTTCCAAATTACTTAAGTTTCATCAGGGATGACCCCTGACAATGCATTTACTTTATGGCTTGATTTTCAATTAAATAATCTGTAATTTAATAATATAAGTTGATTAGAGTTTGTCACCTGTTGACTTGGGAATCTATGTTTAGTAAGTGAAGCACTAACAGTGCTTCTAGTAGTAACTCTCAGTTTGCCTTTTAGGTAATGTGGCCTGCTATTGATAGGCAAAGGTCCCATTACCTAAGCAGGCCAATAGCCTAATTAGGGGACTCCACTGGGGTTAATTGGGATTGTGGGGACATTTCAATTTAACAGAAGATGTTATGACTATAATTGGTGGTGAAATCTGACTAGGCAGATGAGGAAGGTCTTCATTGGTGCGACCTCAGAGGGCTAATCTACTAAAAATGACTGCCATTTCCCAGTGAGGCATTAATGGAAGAGTTATTCGCTGAATCCTATATAAATGTCCTGATTTTTAAATAAACAATGAGATAAGAATAGTAAAAATACTTTAATTTAGACAGTCATATTTATTATATAATTTAATATAGGGATTAGAGTTTATGGAGAAGATACCCTTTGTTTAATTTATTGGCTACTAAGATCTCTGCATACTCTGCAAGAAGAGAGAAGAGACAGATGAGTAGTTCCCTACCATTCCAGAGATACCTTCAAAAGTAGGACAAGTATAAGTTTAGCGTTAGATTTAAACTAAACGTGGTTTTTGAGAGAGCTCAACTAGAGTAATAGACTCAATGCTATTATTAACTATTTATTAAGCTTAAATAAACAATTCATACAACGCACAAATCAAAAACTCATGCAGTTAAATGGAGAGCCAAAGCAAGCCACATGCCCAGAATTTATCATATGGTACTCATTGTTAAGAGTAGGAAGCGCCCAAAAGTTAACATCAGGACTCATTAGTCTCATTAAATATAAAAACTAGTAGATTAAAGTATAATACAAATACTTTTTAAAATGATATGTGTCAGGATTTGCCCTAATTTATGTTAAGCCTCAGCTTTAGGTTTTAAATTTATTACCTTAGTTGATTCTGACTAATTTATCAATGCTAACAATATTGTATTTATCTTTATTAAATACTTTATCAGGCTTTAGGCCTATAATCATATTATACTCAATCAATAAATAAATTAAATTAAATTAAAATATTATGAGTCTAAAGCCTAAAATCATTGATATATTATATATTAAAGCACTGTGCAATCTCAATAATGCTGAGTTTATCTCCAACAAAATTCTGGATAATTTTAATTCATTAGTGCTTTGTTGGGTGATGAAATAGGGAAAAATTCTTTAACCAAATTGTTATCCTCTTAATATGTACAAGGTTGTATTCAGTGTTTAACTCAGCTGTTTTCCCCATTAATAACCTTATGCTACCTAACATGCCTTACTATCTATTGGCTTCCTAAAGGTTAGATAATGGGAACCACTTAACTGTGTTATCATTATTAATTTCAGTCCAGCCTTTTATAATGAATCCTTATCTTCTTAACTCTGAATCTGGAGTGTGCTATAACCCCTTACATTCCTAAATATACTTGAACCCTCACAAGTGGTATTTGCCCATCACACAATAATCTTTACTTCATCTGGTACTTTAAATAGTTATATCTTTTTACTTAAAAATATATTCTAATTTAGTTCTATATTGGCACACATTCTATGTTTATTTTCATATTCATGAAAATAGCATAACAGTCATGAACCAAGATAGTTGCTAATAAGTGAAGCCTACTGAAGTAAAATGTGCTTAGTCATAACCTCTCAGAAGCCATTCTGTTGCTAAGTGCCATCCCAAAAGAAGTTAGAATCTTCAAACTAGCTAAACTCTACCTGAGTTGTCCAACACAGGCACCTCCAACTACCTAATAATAAATCCCCTACTTGTTGCAAATTGCAGAAAAGCTGAGATAAATTTAGGAAAACAAAATTTGTAACAAAAATTATAATTTTTTTTCTGTTTGTGAACAATGTAAAAGACCAAAGAATACCTGAGGACTAACTAAGCTTCATCTATAAACATTTTTCTTGTTCTTTAGGAGAAATAAAGTTTCAAGAGGTCTCTAAATAAAATAACAATAAGAGTGGATAAATTTATTTAAAATTTTTTGACTACTACATGCAAACTTTTATGCTTGATAAGATTAAAAAAATCACCAAGGAAGCCTATGAGGTGGCTCATTGATTAATGTTTAAAAACTGATATGGGGGTACCATCTAGTACTAAAAAAACTGATATGGGAAAAAGCATGTATGTGCTGTGACTAAAACGACTGCTTTACTTAAAAGCTTGTGCAACTAAAGGCCATCTAAAAACACATTTTTATAAAACTAAGCAACATCAGAGTCATTCTTTTTTGCAAACTATGTGGATACTTCAAACAGATTTTTACAGATTGATGACTTGGGAAGTTTACATCAAAAACACCAAAACCCTACTGGTGAAGATTAGTTTGAGAAAGTAAAGCTTTATTTTTACAAATATATAAGGTGGGTCAACCTTGGGACAAACATACCACACTGAGAATTTTTATAGCCAGTACAGGTTTCAAAATCAAAACCTGCACTAGGGTGGAAGCAGTTTTACCTGCCAGGCTAACCAAACTTGTAAAGCTTAATTTTTACTTATATATGTAACTATTGTTACAATATATTTTAAATATAAAATATTAAATTTATTGGTGCACATGTTAAAATATGAGAATGTATATGCAGATGGTTATTATAAAAGGTAGAGCATAAAAAGTTGTAGCTTTAACTTCCTATGCTTTCTACTTGAGGCTCCAAGTCTCATACAATCAGACTATAACGTTACCTATCTTATATATAAAAATTACTTTGTTAGATCTTTCATGATCAACAGCTCATAGTATAATCTATACTTTTATTGGTTCAGATGTTTCTGGTACTAAGATATCAAAATTTATACACATGGGTACTAATTTGACATTTCAGGATGTCAGTGTTGTTAAGAAGTCCTAGGTGAATTGAAATAGTTTTAACGCATAGATTAAACAGAATAGATTTCATCCATGCATTATTTTTTGAAAAGAGGTCATTTATTGCAGTAAATAATAGTTATTCTTAAATAAGATAAAAGGCAAAACTAGCATTGAGGGATGCCTGAAAGTTTTATATATCTAAAGACATTAAAGACTCAATTAGGATAGGCAAGATTAATAAGCTAATTATTTAAAATTCCTAAAATGGTTTAGTTTTAGATTAGTTGAAAAAGCTGTAATAGTTAAGATAAATATTAGTTAACTATGGTAAGGAATATATAGCTTCTTATAACATGGATACTATACTTTTATGTTATCAGACATAAAAGCAAACTAAACATTACATTAACCAGTGCATTTGAGCTTTATTTATTTGAGGCAAGCCGGCCAGGGGAAGGACATTACCAAAATAGAGAAAGAAAGTATTGAAATGAAACCTGAGCAGGGTCTACTCTGTTGTAGAAAGTTTTTTCACCTCTGGATTGGGACTCAAATTTTTCTGGTTACATCATGGGTAAGGTTTTTGTGGTATTATACCTACTAACCGCCAATAGCTTCCTTTGGCTGGCACCCCAATTGATGTGTGAAGGGCAGGAGTCAAACATGCAACCTTCAGGTTGGGTAGCTGTATGCCCTACCGACTCACCTTCCACCCCCTGAGTGCATTTGAGCTTGGAAAATATATTTACAAATTTAAAATGTGGGATATTAGGACCTATATGACATTTATATCTTTCACAATCTCATTATATATCTTTTATTATAGTCTTAGAAATTCCTTATTACTTGTACTAGTGTTTTTAAGATAATTAACCTTTCAAACTTTACAAGAAAATGCATTTAAAATCATACTAATTAATGCGTGATTGGCCTCCTCATACGTTATTAATTTTATCTCCATATAGGACCATTTTGTCATACTACACAGTGCATTCAAAAAGTTCTGGGACTAAATTTTTAAAGACACAACTTTACAAATAAGTAAACTTTCTTTTATCATAATTTAAACTTACAACCTTTCCTTCTCCATACATATTTATATCGCTAAAACAATTGTTAAAAAGGTATGCACATAGTTCCTATTTTGTATAACCATGTTTAAATCAGCTGTCACATTCTTCTGAATTGTCTCTAATTTATCAAAAGGATGAACCTTCAGGGCCATCTTCAGATTAGAGAACAGAAAGAAGTCAGACAGAGCCAAATATGGTGAATAGGGTGTATAATTATAATCTGAAGGTGGCACTGAAGGTTCATCCTTTTGATAAAGTAGAGACAATTCAGAAGAATGTGACAGCTGGTTTAAACATGGTTATACAAAATAGGAACTATGTGAATACCTTTTAACAATTGTTTTAGCAATATAAATATGTATAGAGAGGGAAAGGTTGTAAGTTTAAATTATGATAAAAGAAAGTTTATTTATTTGTAAAGTTGTGTCTTTAAAACGTTAGTCTCAGAACTTTTTGAATGCAATGTGTATGATAGTAAAAAGCTTGAGGATATATGCAAATGTTTAAGTCAATCAAATTTATGTTTGTTGGGATTCAAGATAATAAATAAATTGAAATTCATACTCTCAAGAGTTTTTCTTTCTGCTTGACATCACTTTTAAGTAATTTTTGAACAAAACCATTAATTTTCCACTGCAACCTCTACCACATCAGTTTCCCATTTATGGCCTCAGATCCACTTCCCAAAGCCCCAGTGTGGGGCAGCGTTTCTCCACCCGCTAGCATTTATCACCCAACAGGCAAATACATGCAGATGGGCTTGTCCAGTCCACCAAATACTTTGGGCTGATTTGTCCCTCTAAGGGACTTAGCACTGCATCTCACATGAGTCCACTCAACCCACCCTCACCCCCTAGACCTACCTCAAACCAATATCTGCTCTTGCCTCTGCATCAAGTACAGACGACTTTCTCATATACCAACAAAGCAATTATTGATCTGGCAATAGCCACCTTTGCACTGGAAGGATTTAATGACTTTTGCCCTTATAAGGGCTATTTTGATATATGATCCTTACTGAAGAGGACGCGGCCACTGCTGCAATAATGCCCATAGTACACAAAAACACACCCATTACCACCACCAGAACATGTCTCCCCAATGATATCACATTTGTGGTAACCTTTACAAACCTTCCTTCCCACCTTCCCCCTAAAACTATATATGGAGTTGATGTCAGGGTGACCACTTATAGCACAAACCCCATCCTCCAATTCCTTGTCCCAAGTGGTGCTGAGCGCCTAGCAGCACCTCGGGCAATGGTCACCATTACCCCCCACCAGCTAAACATGGCCCATCACATCCCATTGCAGGCCTATATCCCACCTGCACCTGACCTTTTCTTTGTGGGCCTGCACCAACAACGGCTGCACATTTTCCCCCTTTACCACAAATTGGACCATACCAAAAAGGCATGCCAATACAATTCAAACCCTGCAAAAAATGCCAACCCAACCCATGAAACCACACCAACTGCATTCAAATGAGGAATTTGGCTGCCTCACCTCACAGGCCATGTGATCATTAAATCCAATGCAAAATCTAGCAACCCATTCCCAAAACAGTTAATTTAAACCCATGAAAACCAATTGGGTGCAGTTTTAGACCTAAATTCAATTAACCAATTTTCCGCCCCAAAACTTACCCAACCCAAGCCATATCTCACCAAATCAATCATACTCAACCAAAATCCCTGGGACTTATTAGATGAAGTTAACAAATCTGGTGAAATTGTCCCACCATCGGATTTCCCAATTAATATTAAACCTTATCTGAATTCAGATATTGATACCCCACTTCACCCAAACAATTTATCCACAAACCCACTGTTACCCCTTTCCTGAGCGACCATCATCTAGCTGAGGCTGCATTGACTTCACCCAAAAGTCGCCATATCTGCAAAGCCATGGCAGAATCTGTCATTGAATTTAAAGAAGGGCTGCATATCCCCAAATTACCTCCCAATTTTCCTGCTGTTGCAGAAAAAGAAATCACACGACTCAATGATGTTGACATCACCACTGTCAAACAGGTCACTGAACTGGCAGATTTTTCCTAAACCACATGCATCACCAGAGCCAACATTGCTAAATTTGTTCAGCTTCCTGACGCCTGCATCCAATCTGAACACCAGGTTGCTAAACTCATAGAAGCTATGTTCCAAACCCAAATTGTCAGTAAAAAACTCAACATTTATCTATTTCACCTTAACCCTCATCCCGCAGATGCCCCAACCCTCTTGCTTTCAGCATTGGTCCGCCTCTTCAATGCTGATCCTGATAATGATCCACCTGATTCCCCCTCCCCATCCGCCATGGTGGGTAAGCAGCTCGCCGCTGTGACACCTGGTAGGTTATTTTTCTTGTTTTCTTTTTTGTGCCTTACTGCTCATTTTGGGCAGTTGATTCATATTTTGGTTTGTTTTGTTGGAGATTTCTGTTTCACTAATGTCCATCCTCTGGTGGCGTACCTCAGATAAATCTGAATTTAAGATCTCAGCTCTCAAATTTAGCATTGATGAGCCAACTATCTTTCCTTTTTGACCAGAATCTGCCACCAATGGCATGAATTGAGATAATTTTCAGGAATCCTCACACATTAGAACCAATGGAGATGCCCTCTGAATTGGTCCCATCCATTTTCTAACCCACTAAAAGGACCTCCAGTCATTGCTACCATGGGGTAATCACCAATGGAGAAAAATGAGGGCCTTGACTGAGAAATAAATCTAGAATGATTTAGAAGATCTGATTTTCAGGAAACTTAGAAGTCATCTCAGCAACGTGTACTAACTAGTCATATATTTATCAAATCCTTTTAGTTCAAAAGAATTTTTTATTTGTATAAACCATCCTCTTTATCTTCTTTAAATTCGACTTTTTTCAGCTTTAAGCACCATTAAACCTTAGCTCAGAGTTTAGAGAACTTATAAGCTGACACTAGCCACCTCCAGGACTTCCTCCACTGCACTGTCTTTGTGGATGTGTTACCTTCCCCACATCTAGACTTAGTTGTATGACCAGAATCCAGTATATCAGAGGGACCTCTAAATAAGCTTCACGCATAATATTGACATTATTAGTCCCTTGTTTGATAATTACATTTCTTCTCAAAAATTAGCCATACAGCTGGGTAACCACAGATCACTCAAAAATATGAAAACCACGCTCAGATACATCATTCAAGCTTTGCAACGGTCATATCAGCAGACATGAACAACTCATTTATAGAGAAAAATATAAATATAATCATTTAGACTCCTTTGATTTTCCACCACCACCTACTAAAACCTAACTCTCATCAAGCGGCATCCAAAATGGGGTTCTCACATTTCTTAAAATTTTACAAAGGACCAAATTACCGCATCTCAAGCCTGAGTTAACAGGATAAATCTAGAATCAGGCATCTTGTTTGAAACTGCCAGACAGCTTTCTTCTCCCTCTAATTAAAAGATTGGGAATCCGCACAATAGGCTCTTTAGCTTAAGTATTACTTATTAGGAAGAACAATCTGCAAACATCATGTTGTCCTGCTATTTTGCACAGCAGGAACAACCCGCCTATTTCATCTTCCAAAAACTTATTCAGATATGCAAGAAACTACATCCTTTAAGATTGATAACACCATTTCATTGACAAGGAGAAAACCATGCATTAACTGATTTGCTTCTACTCACGTCTGTTTCAAGTCCACCAGTGGACCATCAGACATCAAGGGTTCATCTGGAATGCCTTTAACCGCCTACTATCCCCAATCTTACAAAGTTCTATTGTCATTGATCACAACCAAAAAGATATGAGATCCTTCTAAGTCTCCCCATCTGTAAGCTTTGTTCTGATACAATACACTTTAGGTTTACTTCTTGATACCTTTGAAATAGCGCCCCCTCTTTGGGACCTCTTCCTGAACCTCATGGCTAACGGGGTTATTTTACCTGAATTCAAAGGCTTTATCATTACCATCATATACAAAAAGGAAAAACTTCAAGGACCTTCCAACTGGCGCCCCATAACGCTTATTATCTTGGACCACAAACTCTATATGAAACTCCTGGTCAACTGAAGACATGTGATCATCTCTTCTAGATCCTTCCAATAGACTTATTCTAGAAAAACGCTTTGGTATAAACACAATGACCTTTAGGAGACTTTTATGAATGTTAGGTTTTCAGGGGAGGAACACCAACCTGATCCCTATTAACAGGGCCCCAAAGCCCCCAGCAAGTTAAGAGGCCATCAAGGCCCAAAAAAGCTAAAAATGGCAAGAAGATTGGGAGAAAACAGTGATTCTTGACCTCCAATAATCTAGTATCTAAGTAATTTTAAAGGTTGAGGGAAAATCTGTAATATGTTTGGAATAGCCTGCATTAGTCCAAATTAGGAAATATGCAGTAATAATATATCATAATTTGGGAACTCACATCAGGGCAGCGGAGCAAAGGAAGAGGAATTATGATTGGCCCAAATGTACCCATGAGGTAACGTTTTCATAAAATTTGCCAATCACTGCCTGAAAAATTTCTTGCACCTTGGGGGCCCCTGCCAAGCCTATAAAAAGGGGGTCCTCATGCAGATGTGTGAAGGACTTCATTGGGGTCAGGGGAGTGCCTTCCGGTGATTCCCCCAAGGTTTGTGGTGAGGTTGGAGAAATCTGACCTGCTGATTTTACTAGTTCCCATATGAAGATTTTGAACTGGTGATTCCCCAATTAATGGGGTTCCACTGAGAATTGGCTGGGGACTTTTGGCCGATTTTCTTGACTTCCTTATTTTATTATTAATAAACGAATTCTTAACCACATCAGAAAATTGCAAATGGCTGACATTTCCCCTCTTTGGCTGAATTCAACCTTCAACATTCTTATTTCTTAGCTGGGAGGGCAAATGTCCAACAATGACTAACTCACATAGAGATTATGGTTTGATGGCTCTGGACTTGGAGAAGGCTTTTGAAAAAGTGTCCTGAAAGTAAATCAACGCCTCCTTAGATCACTTTCAAATTCAATAATGGCTAAGAAATGGATCTTGGTGCTCTACAAGTAACTTGACACTAGAGTGCTAGCTCCAACAGGCTTCACTCTGGAAGTAACAGTCAAGAAAGGTCTCCAACAAAGGGACCACTGATCCTAATCCTATATACATAACCCTTGACTCAGCCTGGTTGTGTTACAAATCAGACTGTCATATATATTGGTCTTTGAGAAGCCCACACCTACAACATGGCCTTTATAGATGATACTACCAGTGCATTTGGATGTTCAGAGGATGTCATAATCACTGCCTTGACTATTAAAAGAATTTAAATGTGACCAAAGAAAAGGTCAACACCTCCAGAATTACAGCAGCATTATGTTTTTCCTAAACTTTCCTTTTGTAATTGAGGTTAAACCACATGTGGAACCTTTGATCACCTTTGCATCCTCAAAACTCATCATTAATTCGTGACATAGGACAACAAGGAATTGATCCTTGATGTGGTGAACACTAATATGACCTGCTGAAAATTTTGGACTATACCCTCTCATTGAAGGGCACTGATGAATAATATGTTCCTCTTATATAAGGTTTATATTTCGCCAGCGTCTGCTACTTTGTGGACACTTTCTAATGGTGTATATATGAGCAACCTTGCTAGGATATGTTTCTCCAACCACTTACACAAAGATTTGACTAACAACTTCTGACTATGCCATGAAGGAGGCCTGAGACTCCTTGACACAAGGTCCCATGCAACCTCCATTTACCAAAAGTTCATTTGACCAATAAACCATGCTACCAACTCAAAAGGAATGTGGACTAACTTGTTTACAAGTCTCTTTCAGAGAACGCAGTAAGCAAGATGATATTTGATAATTAGTTACTACAATAATATGTAAGAGACTAAAGGGTGTTTTTGAGTTCTCCTAGGAAATTAAAAATATTTGAAATAGATAAAAATTATAAGAGGTTAAATTTATTAGGAAATTAGATAGTACTTATTTATAGTACTATAAAATCGTGAGTATAATTCAATGATATGAAAATGTCTTTTTGGAGCTGAAATATAAAGAACTTACTATCTCAGCTTATTATGTAACTTAGAAAGTGGAATTTAAAGGAAAAGCGCTAAATTTCATGGGGTTTCTAGAAAACATCAATAACTTTTAGCTTGATTAATTTAAACTTAATTAATGAGCTTTTTTCCCTTAACAATAACATCAGTTACTATGATTTGGTTTGAACAGCAATTTTTGATAATCACACAAGAGAGATGAGCGATTTCAACAAATCCCAATTTAACTGGGTGAAAGCTGTATTAGGCAATGGACAAAAGGTGCGCTGAAGGGCAAGAAACGCCCTGGGGGCCGGGAACTAATGCCACCAAGAAACCACAAACCAAGACACTGTCTGGGTTCGTGGAGTTCACCACAGAACAGAAATTATACATGGAAATCCAGTATGCTCAACCCCTATCAAAGGTAGATAGGATGAGCTCTGACTTTTCTGAGGGATTGATTCTCCAACTCTTTGGGAGAAAGTGGGCAAGGCACAGGCCTCCAATTTTCCCCATGTGGTGTACGTTAACATATATAACATCCACCATGGCTTGATCAATATGGGTTTTGAAACCAAAGAAGATGAAGATGCCACCGCAAAAGTCTGCTTCAAATTGCCCTCCTTAGGGCAAAGGAACTGTTCACACCGCATGCACCAGATGGAACAAAGCAAACCCTGTTTTTAAGCTCCTACAATTTGCTCCCTACCAACCTTCCCCACAAGGTAATTGAGGAGGAGCTCTGAGTTGGACTTGATGACTACAGAGAAATTAAACAACTCAAACTATAGCGGTTTCACTTGATGCCAAATTTTTGCACAGGAAAGGCAATCACCATGATCAACCTGATCTCCAAGGAGGCTAAGGAGCTCACAAAAATCCCATGCACAGCAGTGTTAAACCTCCCAGATAGGGGAGTATCAAAGCCATCCCACATCACACTGGAATGCGCACCGCCTATCTGAAGCCATTGCAATGCATTGGGGAACAAGGAACACGCATTGCCTGTGAAGGTGGGCATTTTAGCCCCAGACTTCTGCGATGACACCATGGATGAAGTTAATAAAGACTTTGCCAAAATAATTGACACCAGCCACCATTTTCTTTGGGGAGAGGATTGCAATACATCATCATAGACCCAGTATCACCCAAACTATGAAATATGGTACAGAAGGCCCACAAATGGGCAGTGGCCAAGGCTGAATCACTTCCAGCCTCATCCCTTAAACTCCAAAAAAATCAGGAGGACATAGAGGAAACCAACTGAGCCAACCAATCAGAACAGAATGCCCATACTGAGGAGGACATGGAGTAAATTAACTGAGCCACCCAATCAAAGCAGAATGCTTAAGCTGAAAATTTCTCAACAATTTGACTGAATCACCAAGTGGTATCAATCAAGAGAACTTAGCAGACAATTCAGTTCCACTATAAGCGAAAATGTGGGACCCAATTATTCAAATTTGAACCCTGCAACTACAGAAACCAATCAGTGTACTGCATCAAACCACCATGAGTCACAAGCAGAAAAATCTGATGCAAACCCTAAAAACCACAAAGCTCATGTGAAATTGACACAGGGTAAGGGACCAGACAATGGCACATATTGAACTGGTCCATTGACATGGAACAGGTATCAGAACATGGTCGCTGGGTTAGAGCCAGACGGCCCTCTCAACTGCTCCTGAGGTTCCGCGGGTACCTCAGTGTCAAAAAGGACGTTAAACATTGTGGGAGCCAGGGCTCAAGTGTCCTAAGCCAAAAAAGCTGGACTTTTTGTGAAAACCTCCCATGGATATCTTAGCCATCCAAGAAACCCGCTGTCTACAGGGGTAAGAGGGATCTGATCAGCCAGGGTCTCACCATCCCTATTGGTATGGAAATCCCACTGTGAGATGGTCATCCAAAATAACAAAAAAATAAAAATCACTAACTTTTCTTCATATCTGCATGGCCACATCCTGGTAGCAACATTTGCAAGCTAAGAGGACACAATCTTGATAGCACGCATCTATGCACCATAAACCGCAGCTGAGATGAAACAATTTCTCAAAACTGTCCCAACACTCACCCTCCCACCAGATACCATCCTGTTGGGTAACTTCAACTGCTGGGATAACCCCAACATGGACCAATGGCCTAACCCAAGTGGATACCCACTGGGGCACATCAAATTCTGCGCAATGAAGGCATCCCTTAGCCTACACAATACCCTCCCCCAGGTCACCACTCCTTCCCCACAGAACCGCCCCAACATACATGAGGGAACGCTCATCTCAATGAGCCGCATCAACTACATCCTCACCTCAAAAACACACTGCCCAAACATCTCCAACTTCTCAACAAAAAGATCAATTTCTCTGACCACCGACTCATTTTGGTGCAGCTCTCACCAACCCAAACTCCTGCACAGGCGTCTAACTGAAGAAAGCTACACATGGAAAACATAAAATTACCCAAAATATCTGAATGGGTCAAACATGATGCCATGAACCCAAAATTGGAAACCCCAGTCAAAGCAGATACTATCAAAACATGAGCAAATTTTAATGCCAAACTAATAAGTAAACTCGCCATCTCGCCTCACATAAGTACACCGCCAACACAGCCACAAGTAGGTGCACCTTGGCGGAACTGGACCACCTCGAGATCAACACCACAAAGTCTGGCTATAGCCCCAACTGGGGGCGCAAATGGGTAGGAATATCTGCCTGCCTAAACGCCCTAATCTTTGAACACCAGCAAAGATCAAAGTATTGAGAAAAGTTAGTTCATAAAAGAAGGTAAAACCTTCTCAATATAATTCTTCTGCCAATTTAACTCCCGTGGCAACCAGCCTGCATGCACACAGGTCTGCGTAAATAATGGCACCGTGTCAACTGACCCAGCGGAGGTCAAGGCGGAAGTACACCTCTACTACACTGCACTATACTGTGAAACCTCACC
Organism: Massospora cicadina; assembly: GCA_022478985.1. Lineage (NCBI taxonomy): Eukaryota > Fungi > Entomophthoromycota > Entomophthoromycetes > Entomophthorales > Entomophthoraceae > Massospora > Massospora cicadina. The sequence goes on from JAKSZP010009202.1 coordinate 358,222, forward strand.
TGACCCAAAGAATTAAAGATTTTATACATACCGCCAGAATACAAAATATTTTGCTGGACTATAGCATCCTAAACCTAATCACACAGGAGGAGCTTAGGGGACACAGTCTGCAATGAACCACGTAGGAAATGCCCAGGGCCTGATGGGATACCCTACGAATTCTACAAAAAATACTTTAATTAAATAGCCCCCTCCTCTTGGCATTAATGAACCAAAGTCTGCTGGAGACACGCCTCCTTCCTGGTGGCCAGGACTCCTATGTTATAACCCTGTTTAAGAAGGGTGACAAAATAGACCTGGGCAACTGGAGCTTAATTGCACTCTCTAACACTGATACAAAACTACTTACAAAAATTTTAGCAGCCAGATTAGGCACAATAGCCTCCAAATTCCTGTCACCCAATCAGTTTGGGTTCATACCAGGGCGTCAAATCTGGACCAATATACACTCTGTCGCCAACATATATCAGTCCAAAGCAACTGGAGCCCTAGTATTCCTAGACCAGGAGAAGGCATATGACTGCATTAGTTGGCCGTACTTGAAGGAATGCCTAAGCGCCTTCAAACTCCCACCCAGATCTAAAAACTGGGCGATGATCATTACAGAATCTGCAACCATGGCTGCATGCGGCCCTGGATTCCTAACTAACAAGATCACACCACACAGAGGGCTCAAACAAGGTGATCCCCTCAGCCCACTGCTGAATAAATTCAGTTTTTATTCACTCCTTCGCATAGCTGACTCATGCCTCATGGGCATAACTGCATAAGGTCAACCAACAATAAAGATACTAGACGTTGGGGTTTTTTGCCCATATTCCCAGCAAGCTAGATTACCAGGAATCGCTAGGGGATAATTCCCTAATGTGAGGTGAATTGGAAATCAGTTGACCCTGATTTTGGGGTAACTATGTTTGGGGGATTTTATTCTATTTGCCTGGACGGATCCATCTAAGATTGATACAGACAAATGCTTAAATCTCGTTGGGCAGAGTTGCCATTGAAATAGGGGTATCTGATAGTTGATTAACTATCAGGTGTACCAATTGGTTTTTGTTTGGGTTTCATCACTAACAAGTCAGGAATTTAAGTAGTAAGTTGTGAGGCGAGTGATGCCACCTGCAACTAGTGAATCAATCAATTTGTTAATGACCTGCCTTAATGGGTAACAAGTCCCATTACCTAAGCAGGTCGCTTGTCAAATATGGTTGGTTTTCTTGGATTGAGAGGAAAACGTTAGGGACAAGTTTTATGACTCTTTCCATTTTATGCCTCGAGGATGTCCAATGATTGAGTCCTAGCCAGGATGGGGAAGACCATCGCTGCCATGACGAGGATGGGTGATTCAATGGAAACTGCTGCCATCTCATTGAAGAAGTGTCAACCGAGGGTTGGACGCCAAATCCTCACCATAAATTCCTAGAATTCACTAATAAAAAACCACATTTTAAAACACATTTTGGAAGAAATAAAGATCAGCTTGACTTTTCCATTTGGTTTCACCCATCCTGGACTTGATACAGGTGATAAGGATTTAAAAGGCTAGGTGGACCAGGATCCTTGTATGGCAGAAACCAGAAAAGACAACAGTAGTTTAGTACAGAGTTTAACAGAGTTTAGTAAAGAGTATATAGTAGATATTCCAGCTCAAGTAATCATTATCAGCATCCATTTGTTCTATTCTTTCTCAGGGATTTTATTGCTGTGTGCAAAAATTGGGAGACTCTTTAAGGAAAAGAGTAAGGATCTGAGCGGAGATCCAGAGAAGAGCAGAAATAAATTGGGGATTGTTGTTGACTGTGTGCCAAACTGGAGAAACTGTCAACGAGAATCTAAGAGAAGATTGGGTTAGACAGTACAAGGGAACGAATCCCTATTTTGAGACATCACAAGTATTTTGAGCAGAAATACTGGCCAAGCGTTGGGCTAAGATCTAGGACTTCCATTTAACTATGTATAATAGTTGACATACTATTATCTTTAATTATATCAAATATCATACAACGTGGATGAATTGTAAAAAATCTGAACCTGTGCAATTAATAAGCTTATAGGGTTTATTGTCTGAAAAGTAATCAATCCCAATAAATTTTTACAAAGTGGTGCTCACTACAGGGGTGTAGTTGAGTAGAAGAACATGATGTCATATGAAGATGTTTGCAATATAAGCAATAAGTTACTGAGGAAAGTAACGTTATTGAAGACAGAACATGAAGTGGATTAAGTTTATTGGCGTTCACCCAGCTACAAAGTGGAGCTCCAAGTGAAGATAACTAAAGATACTCAATATTTGGGAAAAGGGCTTGGAGTTAAGATATGGAACTATCTAGTACTGCAAGAAAACCTGTTCCACCTGACATCTACCTGAGATGAAGAGAATCATCAGGGCCAACTTGGCTTGAAATTGGATCCACTTGAAATAGTCCAGAGGAACAGCAGGATCAACTCACTCTGAAATTGGGTCCACTTTAAATATTCCTTAGGAGTGTTTGTTTAGATGAGGCATTGGATGAAATAGGAAGCAATCATTTAAGAGGACTGGATTGTCATACTAATGAAGATATGAAGTCAAAACAGGAAACGTTAGATCAAAGATAGTGGAGAGAATCGTTTTATTCATTAAAACTCAACCAATGATCAGAAGTTGCTGGAGACAAGTTCATCAATTCAAGACAAGATTGGATGAACCTAACGAGGCCAGAACGCCCTGTGTAATTAAGGGATCGTTTACAGATCAACCGGTGGAATTATTTTTAATGTGTTGAATGGCCACAAAGGCCAAAAATCGTTTTTGAGAAAACTATCTGAGCAATTGAACGGAACTGTTGACTAATAAGATACAAAGATTATAAGCATAAGTTGCCAAAATATGAGATTAGGACCTGTTATATGAATTTCCAGTTGGGATAAAAGGCCTAATATATTCAAAAGTATTGCCAAAGTTGGCAAGTGTAGCCTATATGTAAGAGACAGCGCTACTGGTCATATAGTGAAGAAAGTCAATACTAAAATTGGAAGTATTGGACCTAAGAGAAAATAGTTACAATTTTCCCAGCGGACCTCTGAACCATTAAATGGGCATGTCCTGAGTTTTGGTCAAGTCCCAGAAGAGGACCACTGAACCAAATAAATGTTCAAATCTTAAGAGGATAAGATTTTGAACCATGATAACTGGTAGGTTAGAGTATACCTAGGAACCAGTTTGGATGAAGGGGAAAAGAAGGACCTCTGAACCATATTGTAGGTTAAAAGTCCCAATGCAAAAAGAAAAATCAAAAAATATGTAAAAATATAAAATATTAAAAAATTGATCTAATTGGTCCATGAATTTCAGACCTAAGAAGTAACAAGAAATCCCAACAGCTGAACTGAGGAAATCACCGATTTTGGGACCCTCAATGAGATAGAATTACTGGCTGGGGTAACTGCAAGTATTAATCTATTGGTTGATTAAGAGCAACTCGCTGATCTTATGGAAAGACAGCAAGAGGAGAGACTCTAATTGTTTGTAAAGTATCAGGAAGTATTTGCCCAGGATGACCACAATTTGGGATGCGCGAGAAATGTGATACACAAGGTTGATACTGGGGATTATCTGCCAATCAGGATGAGGCCAATTTGACAGTCAAAGGTGACTGAGAGGAGGCTTCTCATCAGAATGCGGATGGCTTATCATGGTTACTAATGGTTCAGATGGTATATCAGCTGGCAGATGAGTTATTCCAGAGAATGGTTGACAGAGAAATTGGGAATGAGCCACAAGAAATACAAGGTGCGCTTCAAAAAGCAATGAAAATACTGAGACCATGGATGGACAAGTGTTTAAGACAATTAACAGGAAGCGGTTACTATTCCCAAAGCTGTCAAAAAGAGCAGCTATTGTTCAAGCCGCTCATAAGGTTGTCAGGCATGTAGGCCTGAGAAAAACAACTGACCATATTTGGCAGTACTACTACTGGGAGTCAATCAACCATGATGTCACCGACTATCTAGCTTCTTGTGTGGAGTTTCAGCTGCACAAGCCACATAAGAATACAACTGAATACTTACTGGTCTGCCCTGGATTTGCTTGGCATATGGTGTCCATTTTTTGATGGGACTGCTGACGATGAGCACAGGGGGAGTCAAGTACATAATAGTTGTGATTGATCATCTGATGAGATAGGTCAAGATGAAGGCCCTGGCAAAAATAGATGCAACCAGTACAGTGGAGTTCATCCTGGATCAAGAAGTATACCAACATGGATGCTCACAGGTCCTGCTGAGTGACAATGGGACAAATTTCACATCTCATGTGATCCTGCAATTAAATGAAATAATGGGGGATCCAAGGAGTCATACTTTACCCTACCAGCTGGAGACAAACAGACTAATGGAATGAGTAAATGGAACACTGGCCATGACGCTGAGGAAGCTGTTCACAGAGAAAACTTCTGCACAGGGAATGTACCTGAGTTCAGTGACATTTGCCTACAATATCAGTCATTGTATGGCGATGGGAAAAACGCCTTTTGAATTGATATATGGGAGGAAGGTGTAAGTCCCAGTGAACATCCTCTAGGTGTCAATCAGGCCATCTTTCCATTTCCAAGCAAGAAGGTACTGAAGAGGATGGCCATACCCCTCGTTACTCAGGGCGATCTCGCTCACATGGTATACAAGTGCTGGGTAACAGCCCTTCCACTTTGGATCCCATTTCTGGTACCCACACTCACCTCAGCAGAACTGTTATGAGAAATCAGTGAAATCTGTGCTGAGATCGCTAAAATGGAGTTGATCGCAACTATTTTAGTGGCAATCAGCCTGATACTCAGATTTAAATGGTCAAAAGGTATGAAGACCAATCTATCAAAGGAATGCCCAATAATTGCGATTTGGTTAACACAATGATCAAAAAAATTCCCCCTCCCAAATCTGTCAGGTATCACCCCTGATGGCAGGTAATAGCATCAGGCACCATTGTTAAGGTTTTGAAGCTTCCTCTGGCAAATTGGGTGTTGCGCCTGATGCAATGCCACTGACTGAATGAACAGTCCAGCAACTGTAGCACAGGCAGGTTGGGCGTCCCAAACCCATTCCCAACCAAATGGGTACACCCATATGTGCGGTGGTTTTGGAGGATTCCTGCCGCTTGTTGGGCTAAATGCAGTCACTTCAACTATTGGAAATGTAGCTGAGCTTTGGTTCAGACGTTTGAGCTCAAACTGACCGCAACTTGGCCTGCTGCCAAACTTTGCAATGTTGGTCCCCAGGGAACTGACCCGTCCATTCCTGAATAATTTACCACTTAGGTTGAACTGACTGAAACTCAGCCCGCTGCCAAATTTTGCAATGTCAGTTCCCAGGGAACTAACCCGCCCATTTCCCAAATAATTCGCCACTTAGGTTAAACTTGCAGAACCTGATCCCAGCTTGTTTTCCCTCAAAATTGATGACTATATAATCAGGTGCATTGTACTGAGAAAATTGTTGGTCAATTCTCCTTCCTTAAATTTCCCAATAAAAACAATTTCCCCCAAAATCCCATTTTTATTTGTTAAAAAGTTAAGCTCCCTTCCAGTTCCATACTTGTCATACCAGCAGCAGTGCCTCCGGCATTCCGATTTGCTATTTGGATGCTCTGGCATCTGGGATGGCAGGCCAGTCTAATTCTTACTTGCTGTTCACCTAATAGAAGGCCACATTGCTACCAATTTAATATTTGGTGGTGGAACCAACATTGAGGATGATTGCCAAGCAGTACCTAAATTGATTGACAAATATCTTGATCAAAATGCAATTAAAAGCATTTTATACAACTTTGCAAAAAAAGATATGAGTGAAAATAGTGGACAATAAGAACTGACGAACCTTATCAGAATACTGAATAGGCAAAAGAGCTGCCTATTGAGATACACATGGTTTCAGGAGAAAAAACAAACTGGATCATTGTGGTCAGGTACATTTGAGAATATTGCAAGACAGCGATGGACGCCTACTCCATCAAGAACCTCTTGGATGGAATAGTAGTAAATTGAGTCCATGCATAGTATTTGAAGCGATGGATCAATAAAAAATTTAACAAAAAAAGATCTCCTGAAGGACCACTGAACCATTAAGTTGGTTATGTCCTAATGATTAGGTCAAGACAGAAAAAGGACTTCTGAACCATAGAAAACTGGTAGGTCTAAGAATATCTATGATCCAGTTTGGGGGGAAAAATAAAAATATGGACAGCTGGACCAAAACAAGGTCAAGTTCCATGAAAAAAAGAAGAAAAATAAAAAATTAATTAAAATATTGGAAAAAAAGATTATAAAACCTCATAGAAAAAAACCAAAACCACTATAATTTTTATTTTTTATTGATTATCCTCAATTTAGGGATTATTTCGCCTATGTCACCTCTTGGGGGAGGGAGAATGGATCACAGTAGGAGTGAATAGCCCATCAAAATATATGTGAGATTGGACGCTTGTGAGGGCTAAACCTACACAAAACCAAGTTAGTTGAGTAGACGCAGATCCCTACAAGAAAGCGACTAGGGGAAGGGAAATTGAAATGTTGGAAGAAGCCAAATGTGATATCCTATAGCGGGAGGAAAGCAACAGTATAAAAGAGGCTTTCATAAAATAACCCCAAGTAATCCTGATATGGTACTGGAGCCAGAAGATTAGTCTTGAGCGCTTGCCAACGGGCTTAATCAAGAACACCGAACATATGGGCTGGCAGAAAACAAGGGATACTAGATGGGGGTTTTCAAATCATGCCCCTATTAAAACCATCAGCGGAAGATACTGAAGGGACGTGACAGAAATTAGACAGTCATGCAAGGAGTGAATAGCATCCTGCAAGTAATAAATACGAGCTTCTTGGAAGCTGAAGCAGAAGGAGCGATGGAAGCTGGGAGAGGCTGGAAGATTTGTGGCCCAACTTCGAAGAGCTTAGCCAGCAAAGCAAAGAGCATAAGTGGCGATATCCCAATCTAGGATGCTCTCAAGATTGGAAGGATTCAGTGCTATGGATAAAGCCTCACTGACTTGGGCCCTTAATTATGCGTAGGGGAGTTTGAAATGAATGTTGTTGCCAATGGTGAGTTCAGTGGCCAAGACAGCTGGCTTGTAGTATTGACTGAGTCAGAAGAGGAACTATGGAAGCAAGTCCAACCTGGCAAGGAAGGAACGATCAAGAGCAAAGGGCATTATTTCAGGAACATCAACGATGATGTTCAGCGTATCTGCAAAAGGAGCCAAATCCAGGAGAGTTAAGATCTAACTCTGGAATAGATGACAGAGGAAGAATTAGCCATGAATCATTTGAGACAATTGCTAGCCTGGTTTCAGTAGGTTGGTTACCATTTCCAGTAATTACACAGAAGGACTAGCCACTGGTGCCAGACTAGGCATATGAGTCCTGGAAGGGCCGTATAAGAGGTTTTGTCACACAGCCTGACTCATCTTCTGGAAGAGCCAAAGATCTTGATCAGACAAACTGTTGAGCAGCTGTTGGTACCAAAACTCAGAATTTGACATATGAGCTGGATGAGAGGGGGATGTCAAACTTATATGATAGTTGACATTATGCACTCTACAATCAATTAAGCTTTAATTTCAAAGAAATTAATCTCAAAATTAATGGGATAAGCTCTCCAGAGAAGAATTAAGAATAATATGAGCAAGAGGTTATAATAAGAAAATAACAAGGGTGTACATAAATGAGAATTCTTATGCGGGCTGCAAAACAAACATTGACAGCAAGAGTATACTGTTGAAGATAAGGAGAAAATTAGGAAATTGTAGATCCTGGACTAAGAATACTGAATATGACAGTGGATAATATGCCCTGATGGGGGGAACTGGATCCTGGGATTAATATCATCATAAGTAAATTGATCAGCCCAGCATGACAGTAGATCATGGGACCACGCTCTATGTAGGCAGTTGTGAGGAAGAAGAGGAAGAGAGCTGTATGCCAAAGGTCATCCCGAGCAGCATTGAGTATCAACAAGTGTACTCTGCTTGAACCAATGAAGTACTTGACCAGGTGTCCAAAGCGGTGTTCCCATGCCCCAGTCCTTTTCTTGCTGGAAATCTAGGCAAGAGGAGGGATTTGTTGGGATCTTTGCCCATATTCCCAGCCAGATAGATTACCAGAAATCTCTCAGGGATAATCTCCTAATGCGAGGTGAATTGGAAATCAGTTGAACCTGATTTTGGGGTAACTATGTTTGGGGATTTTAAGTTATTTGCTTGGTCAGATACATTAGGGATCAATCTGGATAAATGCTTTAGATCTCGTTGGCAGAGTTGCCAATGAAATAGGGGCATCTGATAGTTGATTAACTATCAGGTGTATGATTGGGATTGGTCAGGTTTCATCACCAACAAATCAGGAATTTAAGTAGTAAATTGTGAGGCGATTGATGCCACCTGCAACTAGCAAATTAATAGTTGGTTTGTGACCTGCCTTAGTGGGTAACAAGTCCCATTACCTAAGCAGATCGCTTGCCAAATATGGTTGGTTTTCTTGGATCAAGAGAAAAACATTAGGGGTATGTTTTCTGACTCTTTCCATTTTAGGTCTCAAGGATGTCCAATGATGGAATCCTAGCCAGGATGGGAAGACCATTGCTGCTATGATTAGTGTCAAAACCTAAGAATTACTCGCTTGATTAATTAAATCCTGCACGGTGAAACAGGCTGAAATTCGGCCAGTGGATCCTTGATTTGCCAGTTACTTATGGTTTTAAAACCGTTTGAAGATGCACTAAGCATAAAAAATGGTTCCAACCTTTCTGGTCAAATTTGAAATTTAATTTTCCCCTCATAATCAGGAACTTCATCCAAGGCAGGCAAAGTGGAAAGCTGGGGATCCTGAGATCCCAGCTTGCTGACACTTTCCAAATGTGATTTTAGATACAAAATTAAATAAAGATATAAAAAAAGACTATATTTAAGACTAAATTATCTGATGATGATTCATTAGTCCAGGTGCCGGTATATACCTCTAGGGCATCTCATGGCCACTAAGAGTAAAAAATTTCAACACATATCTTACCACCTCAGTTCAGCCCTTGATCTGATACAACTGAAACCTTTTCTTAAGTTTATTGGAAGCAAAATACTCATAAAATTAGAAGGATTTCAGGTACAAAAATTGTGATAAAAGCATGAAAATTATCCTAGGATCTTCTTGATTTGATTTTTGTCATACTGCTGATGAAACACACCTGTGAAATTCTTACCTTAATTGAAGTAGATGACATACTCCTAATCAGGATGTCAGCAGGCCTCTCCTTCAATAGTACTAGTTAATCCCTTTTGGGTGGTCCATGTGCAAGTGCTATCATGCCAATTATGTAGATAGACATACAAATTTTGCCCTAGGGCATTAAATGATTACTTTTTTAATTCATTTGATTGTACATGGGACTTTTAAACATTAACTTCAGGTCGCCCCTCAAATAATTTTGTATACAAATTTCTTATTATTGGCTCAATTAATTGGGACTAGTTACAGAAGATTGAGCTGAGATAATCGGCCAACTGTGCAAATGTATTTGGCTTGAGCTGATGAAAAAAAATTAATCAAATTGACAATGCGTTGATCAACCCAGCTGAGTAGTTGCAGAGAAGGTTAACCTAAATGTGCGGGGATATTTGGCACAAGCTTTAGTAATATAATTAAATCCACATAGCAATAATAGGCCTGGACCATGTTATTAAATAGGTTTAAATAGATTATTAGTTTAAGCATTAGGTAGGAAATTGGCCCAATCTTTAGGTTGTCAAAGAGTTTATTTTTGAGTCAACCACAGAATTTGACATATCCTCACACCTGACACAAACATAAGCCCAATGATTCACAATTAACCTTCACTGATCATCATCATTATTAATTTAGCCTGACCATCGACAAATCTTGAGTTAAATCCTTTTTTGGCCTGAATGGCTGACAAATATGGAGTGGAATCCTCTTATTGTTAATTTTGGCCCAAACTGACAATGAATCTGGAATGGAATCCTCTTATTATTTTTGGCCTGAACTGCTGACAATTCTGGTGTAGGATCCTCTCCCCACCCCAAGTGCAAACTAAAGTAGTAATTAGGTATTATATTTTTTCATATTTTTTAGTTTATATACTTATTTATATATATATAATTATTTTATTTTGTATGAAATACTAATATTTTATGTTATATTTTTTCTTTTTATTCTTTTCTCTTTTTTCCTCTTTTTTATGCTTTTTTTCTTTTCTGATTGGCCATCTTATTGAGTCTTCTTAGAAAAGGACTTGGGCTGGTTAGAATTATCAAATTTTCAGGAACAGCTTCTTGACATTTTGGTGTATCATTAATCATAATTGGTCCTCTTTTCCGTTGGGAAGTACTGGGTCTAGGATTGTTGTATCTGCATGAGCCCCACTGTGATAAGATCCAGGGAGAAGGAAGTACCCACTTCAGAGCTAGATTCCATTTTGATATTGCTTTTTCATCTGGCTGAATCTGCCAGGAATTGATAATTAAATTCATCTTGGAGAGTGTCACCAATTTTGAGTGAGCACCAATTGTCGAAATCTTAGAATTCTCGCTTGATTAATTAAATCCTTCACAGTGAATCAGGCTGAAATTCAGCCAGGTGATCCTTGATTTGGCCAGTTGCTTACAGTTTTAAACCCATTCAAAAATGCACTAAGCATACAAAAATGGCTCCAAACTTTCTGACCAAATTTTGGGTTTAATTTTCCCCTCATAATCAGGAACTTCAGCCAAGGCAGGCAAAGTGGCAAGCTGGGGATCCTGTGATCCCAGCTTGCTGACACTCTCAAAAAGTGACTTTAGATACAAATTAAATAAATATAGAATAAAATAGACTTTATTTAAGACTAGATTATTTGATGATAATTCATTAAGTCAGGCACCAGTATTTATACCTCTAGGGCATCTCCTGGCCACTAAGAGTACATAATTTCAACAGATATCTTACCACCTCAGTTCAGCCCTTAAACTGATACAACTGAAACCTTTTCTTAGGTTTATTTGTGGTAAAATACTCTCAAAATTGGGAGGATTTCAGGTACAAAAATTGTGATAAAAGCATGCAAAATTATCCTAGGATCTTCTTAATTTGATTTTTGTCATACTGCTGACAAAATACATCTGTGAAATTCTTACCTTAATTGAAGTAGATGACATACTCCTAATCAGGATTTCAGCAGGACTCTCCCTCATTAGCACTAGTTAATCCCTTTTGGGTGGACCATGTGCGAGTGCTATCATGCCAATTATGTAAATTGACATAAAAATTTCGCCCTAGGGCAGAAAATTGATTACTTAATTCATTCATTTGGTTGTCCATGGGACTTTTATACATAAACTTCAGGTCACCCCCAAATAATTTTGTACACAAATTTCTTATTATTGGTCCAATTAATTAAGACTAGTTGCAGAGGATTGGGGCCGAGATAATTGGACCAACTGTGCAGATGTATTTGGCCTGACCTGCCAAAAGAATAGTTAATTAAATTAACATTGCGTTGATCAACCCAGACAAGTAGTTGCAGAGAAGGTTAACCTAAATGTGCGGGGATTTTTGGCATGAGATTTAGTAATATAATCAAATCCACATAGCAATAATTGCCTGCGCTGTGTTATTGTAATAAGTTTTAATTAGATTTTTAGTTCAAGAATTAGGTGGGAAAATCGGCCCAATCTGTAGGTTGTCAAAGAGTTTATTTTCAAGTCAATTACAGAATTTGACAACGAGAATGGGTGTTCAAAGGCAACGGCTGCCATTTCATCAAAGAGATGTCAACTGAGGGTTGGGCGCTGAATCCCCCACTATAAATTTTCCATAATCCACCAATAATAAAAAACCACAGTTTAAAACACATTTTGGGAGAGATAAAGATCAGCTCGACTTTCCATTTGGTTTCACCCATCATTAGGTTGATACAGGTGATAAGGATTTAAAAGGCTAGGTGGACCAGGATACTTGTATGGCAGGAAGCCAGAAAAGACAACAGTAGTTTAGTACAGAGTTTATCAGAGTTTAGTAAAGAGTATACAGTAGATATAACAGATCAGTACACATTATTAGCATCCATCTGTTCTATTCTTTCTCAGGGATATTATTGATGTTTGTAATTATTGGGAAACTCTTTAAGGAAAAGAGCAAGGATATGAGCGGAGATCCAGAGAAGAAGTGGAATCAAATTGGGGATTGCTGCTGACTGTGTGTCAAACTGGAGAATGTCAATGAGTGTAAGTCCTGGGGAACATCCCCTGTGCATAGATCGGGCATTCTTCCCATTTTATAAGTAAAAAGGTTCCAAAGAAGGTGGCTGTACCCCTCATTACCCAGGGTGACCTCGCCCATGTGATAGATGAGCACTGGGTAACAGCTCTCCCTCTTTGGATCCCTCCCCAGTGCCCACACTTCCCTCAGCCAAACTTGTCGCTGGATCAGGGAAATCTGAGTTGAGATCGCTAAATTGAAGTCAATTGGTCTGAAAACAATTGGAAAAAAGCCCAATGATCAGAATCCACATATTTAAAAAAAATGAAGATTGAATTTATGGCTAGAATTGCTGACAGTTTTGATTCAGCCAGCAGTGCGATCATCAAAACTAACCCCTCTCAAAATTGTTGGGGATGATCCCTGATGTGCAGTAGTAGCATCAGACACCATCAATGATAGTTCAAAGCTCCCATCCAGCAAATTGGGAGTTGCAGTCAACACAACTCTTTTGACTGAACAAACCGCTCAGCAACTGGGCATGGGCAGGTTGGGCATCCCAAACCCATTCCCAACCAATTGGGACCGCCCCTATGTGGGGTGGCCCGGGGGATTCCCATTGTTCATCAGGCCAGATTCTGTTGCGCCAACTGTCAGAGGTGCAGTTGAGCCTCAGTTTGGGCATTTGAGGTTAAACTGACAGCAACTTGGCCTGCCGCCAAATTCATAAATGTCAGTTACTATTGAGCTTATCTGCCCTAATCCCCAAATAATTCGCCAGTTAGGTCAAACTTAAGGGACCCAACCCCTGCTTGTTCCTGCATCAATTGACCACTATTTTATCAGTTGCATCACACTGAGAAAATTGTTGGCCAATTTTATTCACTTTTCATAAAATAAAACTTGCCGCTAAAAACCATTAATTTTCGACTTATTGATATCCTTCTGGCCATATTACCGTTGACTTTACTCTGGTGATCTGTCAGTCCCTATACTGATGTGCCTTACCAGTACTGATGGTTACTATGGCCCCACCATCATCAACTGGATTCAGCGAGCCAGATACTTCTAGCAATTCAACAACTTTATTTCAAATATCTGCCATCAATATACTGGGATCTTATGGCCTTACATCCACAATTTCCAAGCAAGGATCCGCCCCCTTGTCTCATAAGTTGAATTAAACCCACCCACCAATGACCTTATAGAAACTATACCTGTGGTTCCATCCCCTGCAGCAAGACCCCCGATGTCTTGGTTTGTCTCCATTTGGTTCGTTTTTGGGTTGCTATTCACAATTGCCCTACACCAATGATTTATCACTTCCCAATTCATGGCTCCATACAACGTCATATTTGTGGTAATACCTCTGGCATTCTCTCTTGATTTTTGGTGCTTACGCATCCCAACTGGCAGGCTGGTCTAAACTTCTTCTGCCATTTTCATGACAATGGGAATCTGAGAGAAGATCAGGTTAGACAGTATGAGGGAAGAATCCCTATATTGAGACATCACAAGTATTTTGAGCAGAAATACTGGCCAAGTGTTGGGCCAAGATCTAGGACTTACATTCAACTATGTACAATAGTCATCATACAGTTATCAACCAATTATATCAACTCTCATACAACGTAGACAAATTGCACAAAATCTGAACCTGTGCAAGTAATAAGGATATAGGGGTTATTGGCTGAAAAGTATTTGATCCCAATAAATTTTTACACTAGACTTTGCGGATGACTACATGACAGGTTAAGCTATCAACAATTATGTTCAAAAGATGGAACGCACCCTAGAGAGAATATTTCATTGTGAGCAACGCATCTCTCAACAAAAGGAAAATGGAATTAATATTTCTAGGCAAGTACACTAAAAATTGGGCCACAACACCCAAACCTCACAGCCCCCCACAAAGGAACAACCCACTCATCCTACACTTTGCATCGCCTCCTACAATCAACCCTGTCCACCACCAAGGATATGGCTGGAAACAGGGGGGTATGCCAATGAGACAATTGAAAACAATCTACTACAGCAGGTGTCCAACTGCGTCGCCTCCCTCAAGGGAAGATCTCCAGGACTAATGGAGCGAGTAACAGTTGACAACTCACTCATCCTTCTGATGCTGTGGTTCCCCGCACACAAAATCTCCTTCTCACCTACATTATTATCCTCAACTCACGCACTTATCCAGGGATGGCTGTGGCCTGGGTCCCGGCCCCCTGTATGGGTGGAAACACTCTTTGGCCCACGCTCCAGTGTATGCATGGGCCTAATAGACCTTGAGGTCCACGCTAACCGCATATTGGGCACCTGGATAAAGGAAGTCCTAGCCCCAGACCTCCCACAATAACACTGGTCCAGAGCAGCGAAGTTCAACTTTGCACAGGCGCTCAAACTATCCAACCCACACAATTCGTCCAGAATGCTCACATACCTTGCAAACCGCCCCAGTGCAGCGGTCCCACATGGAACCCCCCTCACTACAAACACCTCCTCCGCACCATTCAGCACATGGGGTGGACCGTCACTCTCACAGGCACTAGTCAGGGAAGGGGAAGGCCCAGAGCTCACTTCACGCTAAGGAAACCAGAGGACCACCTCCAGAGGGACACCTAAAGTGGCCCCATTAATCTCAAGGATTGGCTACCTAAATGCTCTAGACATCTCAAATGATATTACAACACAGAAGGAAATATGGAGACTAACACATCATCCGCTCCAACAGCCAAGGGTAAGAGTTAACACATGGCGTTGCCTCAGAAGAACCTACAGAACAGCAGATCGCTCCAACTCTCTTCATGCAGCATGTGCAGTATGGGAGGGGATGGCACGCTGCACCACTGCCTCAAAGCATGCCCCCCATCTATAGCCATATGGCAGAAAGTTGCGCGTCTGTTAAGACCACAAAATTACCAGGAGCTGTCAATCTCCAGTAGTCTCCTTGCGCTACAACTTGAATCCCCAATATCACGCACACTCCACTCCCTGATAGTCGCCATTGCAATGTGGACAATCTACACCATAGAACTGGATGCCTTCAAGGGAACCATACCCACCATCCGTGGACAATCAGCAGATTTCACCTACACTTACTGGAACACTTTCAAGCCTGGCTATACGGATACATGAGGCCAAAGCAACAACAACTTGTTTAATCACGGTTACCAGTCTGGTTTCTGCATATGGACCCCTTCCTCCACACCTGCTCCATAACAGGAAGAACCCCTTTGGATTAACGCAGTCAACCCCCTAAACCTGGCAGTACCAGCTGGCAACAGTGGTAGCTTGTCTACTCTGGGATGCCTATATCTTGTTATACCTCACCTCCCCTATCCCTTTTATTATTTGGTATTATCCATCCCCTGGTCGGCTTACCTTGGTTAAATAAAGAAAATTAATTTATTTAAATATCATATCTTAGTTATTCAAAGGTTTTCTTTCCGCTTGACATCAAAATTTGAGTGATTTTTTTAAAAACAGTTATTTTTTCCATCACCACCTCGCTGTGTCAGTTTTCCAATTTATGTCCTTGGATCTGCCACCTACTGCCCCAATGTGGGACAGTGGCAATACACCTCCCAGCGTTTTCTGCCCTGCAGGGAAACACATTTAATTGGCTCAAATAGTACGTCAAACTTTACTAGCTAATTTGTCCATCTATGGGACTTGTTGCTTCACCTTGTGCGCATACACTCAACTTGCCCCCATCCTTTCGCCCTCCCTAAATCCACCATTCAATTTGCCTCCATGTTGACTGGGCGATTATTCCCATATGCTGACAAAGCAATAATTGAACTTGCCACCGCTGCCTTTGAGCCAGCTGGCTTAAATTTATTTCTGCTCTTTTTAAAGGCTATTTTGACATAGGCTTCCAAACAGAGGAGGATGTTGAAGCGGCAGCGTTGACTCCTATAATTTTATATAAATACCCCTTCTCTACTACTCATACTCATAACATGATGACATCACACTGGTGGTGTCATTTGCTAACCTCTCTTTGCATCTGTCAGGATAGGGTAGCTGAGGGCAATATTTCCTCTGAAGAGTACCAAAATGGATGGGATAAAATGTCCCACAGCGAGCAGACAGTGGGGAGAGCAGGGAATCCTAAATTTAGGGGCTGGTAACTTACTATAAGCTTAAGAATAGGTGACGAGGGACTTATTGTATTAAACTGGTGAGGTTGATGGCCGGAGGAGCTTTCTGTACAGAGGCTCTAGAAATAAGTAAAACTAAGAATGATTTGAAAAATAAAAACGTAACTTTATTTAAGAAAAGGCGCGGATATTTATAAGTGAGGTTTTCCTTTTAATCCTTTCAGGATAGCGACGTCCTCCACCGGAAAAATCTTCAGCATCCTGATGTTGATCAGGTGAGGAGTCAACAGCAGCCTTTCTTTTAACAAATCGATTAGGGGGCGGAAAATAAGTCTCTGTTAGAGGAACTTTTTGGAGAGGTATCAGAAGTATGGAATTTGATTTAAATTGATTGGGAGAATGTCAAATTTCAACAACACCCACTTAAGATCTTGCCAAGGGGGATAGTACTTGCACAGAAAATGGCTGTGGACGCAATTAACTACTGTGCCAGTACCAGTAGCAGCGATAGAGTATTCAGGGCCCCTACGGTGTATCACCCAATAAGGACCAGACAATTAGTGGCAAGCTTATGGGTCCTACCCCCAGGACGATGGTGATAGACTAGATCTCCTAAAGAGTATTCAGGGAGCGCAGGACGGTGCTCATTGGCTCAAATTCCTTCTCTAAAATTGGTAGTTTTTATAGATCCATTGGCCATATCTTGGAGACGTATGATCTCATCAGTTAGCCAGCGCAGGGTAAGCTCTACATTAATTATATTAGCTGATTCGAGGATAGATTATATACTGGAAAGCAAAAGTGGCTTGCGCTCATATAGGGCTTGGAAAGGGGAAATCTCAATCATCCTGTGATAGCTAACTCGGTAGGCCAATAAAGCACTAGGGAGAAAATCATTCCAATGCACAGGGTCTGAAGCAGCTAATTTTTGTAGAATGGAAATTAAAGTACTATTAACACGCTCTACCGCGTCATTGGTGGCGGGGTAATATGGTGTAGTGAAGAGGTGCTTTATACATAGCAAAGAAGTTAATTCTTGACTATAGAGGAAATTAAATTTTTGCCATTGTCTGATAAAAGTACCCGCGGGCAACCATGACGGGAAAATACATGTTGGTACAGGAAGAGGGAAGTAGCTCTAACAGTAGCGTGAGGGACTGAAGTGGCCTCAACCCGTTTGGTTAGGTGGTCAATGGCAAGGATAATTAGCGATGGCCATAGACACCCACAGGTAGTGGACCTACAACATTTATACTAACAGTATCAAAAGGGGACCCAGGGGCTATGAGATCAAACTTAAAGTAAGGATTAAACTTGTCCTGGGAACGGCAGGCAAAGCAACTTTCCAAAACATCATGAATGAACTCAGCCATATTCTCCTAGTAGCATTTGGTTTTTAGCCACTCAAGGGTTTTCTTTATAGCCTCATGTACAAGGGTCTTATGGGCTTCCATGATAGTTTCAGTTCGAAGAGAAGGGAAGATAGGGCAGAAAAGTGGTGCCAACCTGTATTACCAAGACACCATCAATGTCTTTAGTGTTAGCAGCCATCTTCTTTAGTTGGGCTTGAATGTCTGGAGATTTTTGAGACCACAATCTAGGGTTTAGGAGAAGCTCAAAAAGTCGACCTTCTTCAGTAATAACTACATGTAAAATAGGGAGGGGAGATAGCCCATCCGCATTTTGAAGAATGGCGATGGCTCCATCTAGTACTAAAAAAAAGAATGGCGATGGCTCTGTGAACTATAGAAAAATCATAATTTTGGAGTCTGAGGGCCCAGCGAGCTAACCTCCCATCGGGATCTTTCATTTGACAAAGCCAACGGAGGGGGAATGATTGGTAACTATTGTAAAATGTTTACCATACAAATAGGAGGTTGAGTTTGATAGCAAGTAAAACTGCCAGGCACTCACGTTCAGTTACTGAGCAATTACGCTCTGCCTTGGTTAACGTCTTGCTAAAATTGGCAACTGGGTGGTCAACTTGGTCTTGGTCTAACTGGGAAAGGATGGCGCCTACAGCGGTGTCACTACTGACATCAGTAAAGAGAATAAAAGGTTGCTCAAAGTCAAGATGTATTAAGACAGGGGCTGGATGACAAGGCAGTGCGTATGAAAGAACATAGGACTTTTGTTGTCCAGGGCCCCAAAAGAAGGGCGCATTTTTGTGTAGGAGTTCAACTAAGGGTTTGGCAAGGTCAGCGAGAGATAATAACCAAGGGTAATAGTCCACCATTCCCAGAAAGACTTGGATGTCTCACAAATTCTTTGGAGCGGGCATGCGTTCAATGGTAGAGACCTTTATCTGGGATGGGGAGGATACCTTTGCCGCGTCAACTTGTGTCCTAAAAATTCCATTTCTCGTTCAAAGGATTTACATTTAGAGGGTTTTAGTTTTAAGGAGGCCTCCCATAGTCGCTGAAATACTGATGAAGATGATTGAGGTGTGCAGTAAATGTTTGAGAGAAGACAGTGACATCATCAAGGTATACTAACACACACATGAGTTTAAGGTCCCCAAACAACTGGTCCATAGCCCATTGGAAGGTAGTAGGAGCATTGCATAACCCCTGCGGCATAAGGATGGGCTCAAACAACCCTTCATGGGAAATGAGGGCACACTTGGCACGATCCTCAGCGGAAAGATCAATATGCCAGTAGCCACCGGCCAGGTCCATCGCAGAAAAGTATTGGGAGCCAGATAAGGAGCGTAAGGAGTCATCATGTGGGGGTAAAGGGTAGCTGTCTTTGCGGTAATGGAATTCAATTGTCAATAGTCCATAACAACACGATGGCTCCCATCCTTCTTTTTAATCAACAGGAGAGGGAGGACCAAGGACACATGATGGTTGAAGGAGGCCAGCATCAAGCAATTGCTTTAATTCTAGGGGTAACCTGGGCTTCTTCAGTTTTTGATTTGTGATAAGGTCGAGAGCGAAAAGGAGCAGCATCTCCAGTATTGACCTGGTGTTAAACGCCTTGCATATGGAATAATCGTGAGGGCCCAAGGAGAAAATATCTGAATACTGTTGATCAAAGTTTCTGGCATAGCCACTTTTGCTCTACCTGACAAATCAGAACCAATTTATACAGGCACTGCAGCAACAATAGGAGGTCCTCTCTAACCCAAAGTCATGCAGGATCCTGACGCCATGAACCCCCATCAACTGGTCATAAGGTAAGAGGCGGACATAAGTGATAAGTTGGTTCAGCTCAATGACTTTAGGAGAGACTGGGAGAGGTTTGCTAAAAGAACAGTGACAGTGCCTTGATAAGCGGGATCAAAACCCCTGGACATGGGAGAGCTTTGAATACAGAAGGGTTAGGTAAAGTAGATAATTTGAGAAAATGATTAGGAGGGGGAACCAACTGGATCCCAGTTTCTACCAGGATTTGGGCCTACGGAGGTATAGTAAGGACTTGGGAGAATGTAAACGAATCCCCTACTCATCCTTGACCATGGGAGGGGGCAACTTAACTTTGGACCCCAACACACGATATTCTAAATGCTCAATGGAATCAGAGACTCGAGCAGGCATGTCCTTAACTTCCACTTCCCTTTTTCCTTGAGAGCAGAAGTTAAAAGTAAAGGGACATGGTATCCTAATATAGAAATAATTATCCTTAAAATTAATATTGGCAGCATGTTCCATAAGAAACCCAGTGCCCAATAGGTGGTCATAGCTATTATTATCCAAGGCTACAGCAGGGATAGAGAGCTGTAGGCCGCCTAACTTAAGGGGTAATTGGGATTAAGCACCTATAGCTCGAGCATATGTGGTACCAGCGGTCCCATATTCTGATGAATGGTTAAAATCAGGCTGGATTTTAATTTTTATGATTATGTGAGAAGAAATGATGTCAATCGGAGAGCCAGAGTCAACAATAGCAAGAACCTTCACCTTGTGAACCACCGCTTCAATATGGGTTACTGTCACTCCCCACTGATCTGAGATAGAATATATAGCTGCAGGGGCCGACTTAGAAAGAGGATAAGAAGAAATATTGCTAGGTCTAGTATCAACGGAAGGCTCAATAGGGGTTTCCTCTTCAGGAGCACTAGGGCCAACAAGGTCAGTGGAAACAATATGGACTGATTGTTCTCAAGGCGCAGTAAAGTTGTCAGCATAGGGAGCCTCTCTCCCTATGCTGACCCCTCTTTGCTTTCTCTTCAGCCATTTATGTCCTTGAATGCTGAACGGTGTGGTTGCAATGACCACAATAGTTGCAGTCAGGTCAAGCTCGATTTTTTCCAGACTCATTGTTGTTCACCACATGAATTTGAGGACGTGAGGCAGAAGCAGAAGCAGGAGCGGCAGTAACTACAGAGGTAGGAATACCAAGAAGGGCCTCCTTAATATTTAAAATAGAAGTAAAATTTCGTTTAACTGAAGTCATGTGAGGATGGAGCTGCGGGTTAAACTCTAAAGCGGACAGGATGGCAACAACAGCATTGTCAAGAGTGAGGCGGTTGTTAGTTACCAATGTTTGAGCCTCAGCATAGAATCAAGCAGTAAACTAAGTGGGAGAATCGCCACGTCTTAACTTAATACTCATGAAGACCTGCTTCTGATTTGCCAAGGTGAGATTACTACCAAATTCCTTAATAAGCACAGCCTTTCACCTCAGCCCAATTGCTGCATCTCATGAGGTGGGGTACCATAATTTCTTGGGCGGATCTACTAAGGCAAGAGGGTAAGAATTTAGCCTTTTGTCGATCAGGAGCTTCCTCCATCGCGTTATCATAATTATATATAGAAATGAAGAAATACTTCCTTCCCCCGGGGTGAACTTCGCTTTAAAAGGAGGTTTAAACGTGGTTCCCACAGGAGCTGAAATAACATTAATGCCTACTGGGCTAATTTGATTGACTTCAGATAGCTCAGTTTTGGACGGAGGCACAGGATTCCAATTTAAATCGGCTTGTTGTTTAAATGGTTCAGATCGTCTTGAAGAGCCCCAATTTGGGCAATTAAAGACTCAGTGGATGCTTTTTGTTAGAGTTCATTGTATATTGATTTCATTTTGACATGTAGATTTTGGACTAGAGTTTGGAGCTCATAATTGTCTTGCTTTAACCTAACAATTTTTTCTTTTTGGTGAGTTAAATCACTAGTGAGAGAATCATAAAGATGTAAAGAGTTATCCAACCCTTCTTTAATTGCATCAACAGTAAGGTTTGGATCAATAGGTTCTCCAGAGCGAGATAGCCAACAGCTTTGAGCAATATTTTCAAATTTTTGCTCAAGAGTAAACATGCGGCTATTTGAGGAAGGATCCTCTGGAGGGGAAGGTAAGTGCACAGTCAAACCCAGAGGCCAGGAGGGCCAGGAGGCCCAGAGGGCCTACGAGGACCAGGATGCCCATATCCAGGGGGGCCAGTTGGCCCAGGTGGCCCTTCGCTTCCATCCCAACCAGAGGACCCCATCACTACTGTGGGACCAGTTGATCCTTGCTCCCCAGGGGCCCTGGAATCTCAGGCACGCTTGAGACATTAAACGCTGGTTGGATTGTTGATTCAATCTGGCTTATTCGTTCTAAAGTTTGTTTGGTAGAAGCATTAAGTTGGCTGGCGAGGTTGGTAATGGCTTGTTGCAACCAACTCTCAATAACTGCAGTGGTCTCAGTAAATCAGGTAGCTACTTCATCGTGAAGAAGGCTAACCACTCCCACGTCCAGTTGGGAGAGTTGGTTTTGAATATAGATAAGTTGGGCGCGGTTTTCAAGAATAGCCTCATGGTTATCTCTTATGAATGAAGAAGCTGAGTTGTAGAAATCTAAGAGGTAGGAGTGTAACTCTTGTGACAAGGTAAAATGTCACAAGATTTCCTGATGGTGGATCCCCATCATTTGGACTAAATGGTGAAGGGCGGGGTGCAAAGAATGTTTTAAATATCACTCCGTGAGAGATACTCCTAACTCAGATTTGGGTAAGGTGGCAGATTCATTTAGCACTCACATATTATCAGGAACAGCAGAGGTTTGGTTATGATGGGAGCGATCTCCAGGGAAAAGAGCACCTAGAAGTAATCAACTAATAGTATCAGCAACACCTGTAGATTGAAAACGATAGTTTTGAGGTTCTAGGGCTGGAATAGAAATATTGAGTGTGGCACGGAATTGCATAAAATTGGGTTCACTGTTCTCATGGTTGTAATTTCCATTGGAAGTTACCCATTGAGTGATGCTAGATATTTTGGTAAGTGGCTGAGTAGAGTCTTGGCGATAATTATCCATTGTGAATATTACTATTCACCAGGTAGATCGGGAGAGTACCTGGCAGGGAGCACCAAGTTATTTTGTCAGGATAGGGTAGCTGAGGGCAATAGTTACTCTGAAACATACGAAAATGGATGGGATAAAATGTCCTGCAGCGAGCAGACAGTGGGGAGAGCTGAGAATCCTAAATGTAGGGGCCGGTAACTTGCTATTTGCTTGAGAATAGGTGACGAGGGACCTATTGTATTAAACTGGTGAAGTTGAAGGCTGGAGAGGAGCTTGCTATAAAGAGGCTCTAGAAATAAGTAAAACTAAAAATGATTTGGAGATAAAAATGTAACTTTATTTAAGAAAAGGTGCGGATATTTATAGGTGAGGTTTTCCTCCTAATCCTTTCAGGATAGTGACGTCCTCTAATGGCAAGATCTTCAGCATCCTGAAGTTGATCAGGTGAGAAGTCGACAGAAGGCTTCCTTTTAACAAATCGATTAGGGGGCGGAAAATAAGGCTCTGTTAGGAAAATTTGGAGAGGTATCAGAAGTAGGGAAATTAGATTTAAATTGATTGGGAGCAGGTCAAATCCCAACAGCATCTCACCCCAAAACTTGTATGAAGAGTTGATGTTGGGGCTTTTGGCTTATGGCACTCAGCCCAACCTACTCTCCATCCGTTCCTTCTTGTGCAGAGCGCCTTGCTGCCCATCAAGCCACTGCCACCATCATCCCAAATCACTATGCCATTGCCCAACAAATCCCCTCACATGTTTTCATTGCTGTGGCACTGGAGAATTTATTTTATGCTCATGTCAATAGCAGTTGATAGATTTGTCCCCTCTGTTTTAAGATTGACCACTCTAAAAAGTCCTGCCCCCATGCCGCTTTCCTGTTACTATTTATAAACCCTTTTTAGCAGCATTTTAATGGGGTGTTTTGTTACACCTCCCACTTAACATTATTGCTCGCTGGGCCAATGCGAGAAATCAGCCCCCACTAAAGCTTCAGCCACATTTACCATCCTGGGCTCAACCAAAGAACTAGAGTCATGCTCGACCACCATTCTCACCCAAACATCCACCCATTCACCTACTACCACCCACCCAAATTCTTCCTCCACTATTTTTGTGAACCAAAATCCTTAAGACCTATTGAATAAGGTTGATGAATCATGTAAAACTGTCACAATTGAGGATGATGAATTTGGTGAAAATCCCAGCCCAGCTGACTATGAATGAGCTTAATTTTATAATTATACTTTGACAAAACCCTCTCACCTAGAAGCTATGATACTAAACGCAATGCCTTTACCTTCTAAGTGACTAACAACTTGCCTTAACAACGGTGGCCTCGACCCATTGCCACCACCTCTGCAAAGCAGTGGCACAATCAGTTGATCAATTCCATGAAGCACTGAGCTCAATTGACTTCCCCCTGATTTCCCCAAAGTAGCACAGGAGGAAATCACCAAATTAGCCAATGATGCCAATGACGATGTCATAAATGTTGTAAAACTAGCAGCATTCAACACAACATCTAAAATCACCCAATAAAATATAGCTAGTTTGGTCCAACTCCTGGATGCCCGCCTTCAAGATGAACATCATGTTGAGGAGTTGGTTAAGGCTGACTTCCAGACTGACCTTTAAGTAAATAACCGTTATTTCACACATCTCCAACACCACCACGAAGATGCCACAACGCCCTTGTTCTAAGCGTTTGTCTGCTTCTACAACCAATGTAAATCTTTCATGAAAAATAAACCTGAACAAGAGCTTCCTGGACCACCCTCCCCTTTTCAATGGTGGGTTAGTGGTACTCCTCTATCTGCCTGGTTGGATGTTTTTTGTTTTGTTGTTCCGTTTGTTTTGGCTCTTTTATTTGCTCTATGAGTATTGGTAATGTCCATCTCCTGGTTGTCATAAATCAAATAAAATTTAAGAAAGAAAGATTCAAAATCTTAGTTATTATAACTTCTAACATAAAATTTAATAAATCTTATATAAATAGGTCCAGTGGTGCACCACATATAAAAATACCAAAGATATTATGGGTAGCTTTGCTTTTTTTCTTTACTCACTTTGTTGATAAAATTCAAGTTTGGCTAACAGATACACCAACAATTACCATCATGCTGCCCTGCTTTACCAATATTGATGAGTTGACTCCTGATGCCCCTGCGTGGGTTGGTGGCGCACCGCTTTTTAATATTTTTGGCTGTTGCTGAAATGCGCTAGTCAGGCTCTGCTAGCTCACCCAAACATATGTTGCGTCTTCCCATTTTTGGGACTTAGCCTCAACCCTGCGCGCTCCCAGGCGATGCCTTGCAGCCCTCAGGTGCTCCCACAGAGCACCATGCAATTCATCCTTTGTCTAATATTGATTTTTTTAGTTTAAGATGATGAAATAATCATTAGCTTATACCATGAGGTAGTGATGACTTCCAGCTTCGTCGACATACCTTTAATGGCAAAGTTCCTAAGACTTTGTTGCTAACTTGATATATGCTAACCTATGCCAAAGGTGAGTCCCCTAAATTTTTCAACAGAATAGGTTGCATATGGAGCTAAAGCAAACGGCGCAAACTGTACAAAGAAGGTAAGTCTAAGCTCCACTAAAGTTGGGCGTTTGATATAATATTGTACATCAAGTGATAAAAAAACAGAAGTTACCAAACATGCTGAGGTATGACGGATGATAAAAAAGCCACTGTCCTCTGTCACCAATAAGGCTTCACAGGACACTTCCTACTAAGTCAGGTTATGGTAATCACGCTGCACTTACATTTTAGAATCTATAATCTTCACAGGTCCAGGCTGCTCTTGATCATCTTTTTGCAACATCGTGATTACAATGCAATGCTACATGGAGTTCCCAAAATGGTGGTCCTCTTTATTTCCAGCTATTCCATATAATGTATTTATAATAAAATATTATATAAAAAAGTAACCTCAAATAGGGGTCTTTGCATATAAGCAAAAGAGGCTTGATTTTAGAGAGCTTCAAAAACAGACAATAGAAATTTAAGGTGAGGAAAGGGAAAACACACCCTCACCTGATAAATCATAAACCAATAAGAGCTATGTTAATTAAAAGATAATTTATGCGTTAAAAACTTAGTGAATGCCAACATCACAAATATTATTAGATAAAGGATCAGGAGCCTAAATTCACAAAAATGCGCCAGAATATATAAACTCATTAATTATCCCAAAACATTGACTAACCATTTAAGTTTTTTTTAAAGAATTTAAGTTGTAAACATCATCATAATGGATTTTCAAAGTCACAACCCTAAGAAAACCATGTACAATTGCCAATTGTTACACTACCATCAGAGTGTCATTTCAACTTTGACTTCTACTGTGCGGCTAACGCCGCAATATCATTGACTTTGCCTATAATTTATAAAAATATATAATTCCAACAACATAAACCTAGTTGCCTGTCAGATTAACCCTTGTGGTCCAGTTTGGGCTTGCCTACTCACTTCTCCCCTACCTTGCTTTTCCAGAAGCTTTTGGAAGATCTGAGTGCATTTGGATCAGACCCATGTTTCTCATTTTGTAATCACAAAGGGGGCCTCTCGCCTAGCAGGACCTTCCGCTTGCAAAATGATGTTCTAACATATTAAAACCCCATTGCAATTCCAACCCATCTTGCTGTACACCTAGAACCTGGAAAATTCTTTTGGGACCATGTGGAGGGTAGATGGGCTGTGTGTTTGTTAATGCTTATGTTATGTCATGCAAAGAGTAAATGATTCTCCAACACTACCGCTGCACCAGGCCACCAACCATGCAACTTTTTAAAGCTATTGCTATAAGTTTTGCTTCATGGGGATCTTCTCAATTATCCTCCACCAAAATTGAGATGTCATTCAGAAACACCAACCAATCATGCTCTCCTCAGCAAAATGGATCCTAAGCAAATTGGTCCATCTCATCAGCAATCTCTCATATAAGTCACTTGGGAACTTCTTGGACCACCATTTGAAATTTAATGCCCAATTCAACACCCACTCTATCCCACCCTGTAATGGACAGTATTAATCCATTCATTGCATTTTGATTCCGGGTTCAGATTTTCTGAATCTGAATTGATTCATATATAAAGATTTTTGGTGTTTGTCAGGTTTGGGCGCTGGGTTGTGCCTCGCCTGATTTATTGATTAGGCTCTTGTGAGACTAATCAATGGTTTAGGTGAGTCCTGGAAGAACGACCTTTAAGGTCAAGCCCATGCAATTCTGAACTTCATTTGAACTTCTCTCTTCTCTCTCTGGTGGTCTCAGGGCCGCCCTTACCTTATCTTACCTGATGATCCGCGCACAACAAGTTTTTGTTGTGTCAACAAAAATTTGGCTTTTGGGGTTTGATCTCCCTCAAATATCCTGTCTTTCCCTTGGTGTGTTCACGGCATCAGATTATTGGGATCCTGTTTATCAGTGACTTTTTATTTGATAATAAATAAAATAAGGTTAATTCCAGGGTTTGCAACCTTGCTTACCTATTTTGTCTTTTTCTCACTCCAAATTTCCCTAATTCTGAGGTTTACTACCTCAAGAGTCCAGCTCATGATGGACGTTCAGCGTGAATTGTGTCAAACCTAAGGTAAGATGGTGATTGGAAACTGGGACATTTCTGACCGTTACACACCCATACACAAATGCCCAGATCATGCTAATCAAAACCAGGGCATATTAGGATGGAGTGACTAAAATGGGCGAACCTGTTTTAAATATGACTGACCTATCAATTTTGGACAACTTATGGACGAAAATTACAGCAAAAAATAACCCCTCGCCACAATGCACTGGAACCATGTGATGCCCCATACCAAAGTGACCATCAACTCACTATGATGGCGATGGACTTAACCAATTGTCACCCATATGTAAGGTGGTAACAAAATATGCTCCTAAAATCTAATGGCGTGCCCTTCCCACTTTTTATCCAACTCTCTCGCCATTTCCCTGTTAAAAACCAGCATGATTCACATGAAGGCAACCAAGGAGATCCACACCATCACTACACCGACAAAATTAGCCCAAAAATATTAACGCGCTTGAGTCTTGCCTATGCCTCCATCCCTAGATTTCACATTCAGAGATCACAACCTTCAGATTTTGAGAATCCATGTTTAATGCGATGTATATCCCTAACAGCCCACTTCACAATAATCTTATTATCCACCAAATTAATAACCTAGCCACACACTTTTTTCCATGCCTTGCGCTCTCTGCAAAAATGTGGCAGCAGAAGAGGCTCCTGACTCTCTTTCTCCACTAAAATTAGATAGTCGTTTTCTGATGCTGACCTGGTTAGAGGCATCAAAAAGTATTCCCAAAAATCCTTGCCTCCCCCATCCACACTATAGTTCTCAACATTTGCGCACTCTAAACATTTACAAAAACATTTTTGAGGATCTTTGAATATTTAATATATAATAGAAATTCCAAGGTTGAGGCTGCACAAATATTAGTGCTAAGAATAACAGAGCCCCCTCCAATCATTGACTGGAAATTTGTTTTGACAGGTAATCATGAAGCCTGTACTGATGTTGAATTTATTAATCTCAATTGAGATAGGCTTAGTTAGGATGAAAGATGCAGTTGAGATTAAAATTATTGTACTATTAAATGCCGTCTTAAATCTAGGGACACCAACATCATAATGGTAAACTGCTAGTAATGGTGGTAAATAATATAGTAAACTTGCTAACCATAGTACACTGCACTGATTAGACTACAATCATAGGGCTATGTTGACGATAGATCTTGCTCCAGGAACTGACTGAACTTGGAAAGCCAACAACTATCATTTCAAAAACAAAGAAAAGCTTGGTACAGCTTGATCAGTTGTATCAGATCCTAAGGTCTACAACTTGCATGGGGTATGATAAACTAGCAGTGGCGCTGACATCAAGTACAGCACAGTAGACCAATGGTAATTGCAGGGATTAGTGTAGAAAACCTGCTTCCAGGGTACTGGGTGCCATGATAGTGACTGGACTAAGCAGACTGGAACTAAATACAGAAAGAGCAGAGCTAAAGGTTTGTAAAATGCCGCTTATGGGGACAGATAAGCACACAACCCTCTACTAAACCATAGATATAAGGTAAACTGGAGAAAACAATGGTTAGGGAATGTTGTTTGGGCTGGTCACAGCATCAGGAATCGCATTTAATACCACCATAATAAGGATGGGCAGCCAGAGATAAAGATGGCGTGAGAAAGGCACTGTAAGATGAGCGTAGGTAGAGACAGCTCAGAACACTGTCCCTTAGCCTCACCATAGATGCGAGTAAACAGATACAATACTTTTTAGGACTTGAGCGTGCTAAGAGAAATCTGAGCCTTAAATATAGATGTCTAAACACCCATGACACCAGTCACAAACTATAAGGTGACAATCTACCTCTAGGAGTTGAATTATGAGAATTGGAGAAAGGTTTGGGTCTTTGAAATGGCGAGATTGAGGATGAGGTATCCCTAGTATTCTTTACACTACCTAATTACAGGTAATGCAAAGTTTCCACCATAGTTTCTCCTTCCTTTGATACTAACAGGTGTGACTTTACTATGGCCTTATATTTTTGGCAGCACAGTATAAGTTATATAAATTAGAATATTAAAACTGAAATCTTTTTGGTAAAGTTTGATAGAGATAAGCTGATAAAAATAACCAGCACCCTCCATTGAATGGTTTCTGGGGTTTTTAGTTGACAGGTGGGGGTGGGATTAGACAAACAATGATGTTTAAACTTGTATGCTCGGTATTCTTAAAGGGTTTAAATGAGTTTCATATGGCACAATAATATATAAATAAACAATTGAAGAAAACTGGCCATAATATTTTGTATGGGTTCGCTCCTTATTTTAAACATAAGATTTTGCTTCAGTGTCATACAAACTTGTTGCCTTTATTGATTCTTATTTATATTTTTGTCCAACTTAGGGCTTATTTGGGATTCGTTCAAATTTATAATTTACCTGGAGCTACCCAAGTATAGATTTATTGTCAACTTAGGATATTCCTTATTAAACTCTCTTTTTAAAAAAGAGATGCTTATGCCTGTTAATCTCCATTTAATATTTTCATAAAAATTGTTACATACTTTCTGATTTATGCTAACACTATTCTAAAAAACTATAAATAGAAAAAGTTTAGAATCTGGAATTGGTTGTAAAGAGAGTGAAGTCAAACAAGAACAGCACTTAACTAACGCTAATACACACTATTCCACAGATCCTCTAATTGGGAAATGGAAGTGCCTTTGGATTGGTGCTTGCTACAGATTTTGCATCCATTACATCAGGGCTCTGCTAGTGTACTTGGCCAACAGTATGAGGACTTCTGGCCCTTGCTGTTTTTCTTGAATGGCGTACCTTTCCACTATAAGTCCATAGGGCAACTCACCAACCCAACAGACTAACAACTTTACCTTAACTAATTGACCCCCCTTGGGTGTGCACCGGTGGGTTCTCAGCCCCCTTACTGGGTAGCCTAAACCCCTTGCTACTTCAACCTCATGGTCAATCATTGGACCCTCTTAGGTGTGAAACAGTGAGCCCATCCCATTGCGGGCAGTCTGGCCAATTTGCTACTTCACCCTCATGGCTAACGGCACTCAGTCACTCATTGTGGTAGCTGGTTGGCCAAGTTCCCGTGGAGCTTCCTTATAGCCTCTAGGTATGAGAGCTAAAAGCGCTGACCACTTCAGGTGCATTACCCAGCACCTACTTTGGGGATCAACAGTCCTACCTCTACTAAACTAGTGGCCATACTACTAACAACTAATAAAAGTGTGTAAAAAAGATCCCTTATTAAGTGGGAATTTCAAATATTTATAATGGGGCGTTTCCATGGTAATCCGCTGCCCGTCTATCAACATTCATTAGCATTAATCACTGGAGTGCCACTTAAATCATCAGCAGTTACTGCTGGCAAATGTTCCCTCTTAATTTGTCACAATCAAGCACTGAGTATTAATTTGATTTATTATTTGCATCAATCACTAGTTGATTTATATATATTTATAATTCTAAACGTAATAAAATATCCCCATCCTTTAGTCACAAGTAGCTCTGAACTCTAGGTGGCAGACTGTTCATTTCACACTTAACTATTGGATCCCTTGGCCTAAAAACTGGCAACTTGATTATCCTCACATATTTCACAAGATAATTATAAAATGATACATGATTGAATTATATGTGAGATCAGTCACCAATTATATTAAACACTTTGATATCAAATTGACAATCTGGCAATCAATTTCTGTTGGGTCATCATTGATCTTCATTAAAACTTTTCTTTCTCGTTGCAAACACTTTTGCAACCCATTCAATTCAAGACTAAATCTAGTTTGATAATCTCACAGAGGAGATTAGTCTGCGCCCATGTCTGGGAGCAGTTGGGCAAGCAAGGCAAGAGGAGCAGGGGAAGGCCCACGGCCTCTAACGTTCAAAAACGCCCCGGAGAATCCAGCAGAATAGAAAAAAATCTAAAAAAACTGGTGGTCACTTTTTCCCCAGAGATACTCGCATGGAAAGCATGATGCAACCAGTACATCAACACGCCACACTCCCAACCACTTTCATCAGTGGAATTCAGAGTCCACGTGTATCTGGACATCCAAAAAATGGCCCTATGGGAAAAAATTTTGTGAAGATGTACACAAAATTTTCCTGACCGCGGTGTACGTTGCACCTCACTCCATGTCACGCGGTTGGCTGGACCTAGGTTTTGAAAGCAAAATAGCAGCAGATGAGGCTGCAGCGGTGCGCGTAGTGGTCAACCTCCCCAAAGGGCAATGGGTCATCGAAACTAAACACACCAGATGGACAAAATCAAACCAAATTTTCCTCACGTTTGACTTTTTGCCTACTACGGTAAAACGTGACATTTTGGAGCAACACCTGAAAGATGGTCTCGCCATATATGGCGAAATACAATCTTTCGAAATGCAACATTTCACTGATGCCACACCTGTGCACCAGCAAAGCCACCGCAGTTCTGACCCCAACTGAGGAGATCGCGAAGGACCTAACCCAGATCCCGCACTCCACCTTTATTGACATCGCAGGGCACACCACCCACCCATTCTGGGTAACCGTGGACAGCGCGCCCCCATTTGCACCCACTGTGATGCATTCGGCCATAAGGCACACGAATGCCCCATCAAGGAGGGCGTCACATTCCAAGAGCACCCCTCAGCAGCCATGGCCAGTGGAGAGGCGCACTACAAACCAACCGCAAGCACCAAAGAGGCTTTCCCATGGGGAGCACAAGGCTGCTACCTATTGGTAAAGCCCATCTCCCCGCAGGAGTGGAAGAAGGCCAAGCAGGCCCATAGGACCGCGGCCAAGGAAGCGGCCAAGGTCACCACCACCATCCCACACTCACAACGCCAGGAGGACATGGAGACCTTCGCGGCGGAAGCAACTCAGGAATCCATCACCCAATCAGATTGGGAGGCCCAAGCTGAACGGGCCACTCAATCTGAGGATCTGATGGGAGATTTGATCTCACCCAATTGCTGCACCCAAGCCCCAGTCAAAACTGACTTGGGACCTATCCCAACCGAAATTTTTTTTTGCCCCACTCGATGGTGCACCGAACTTATCCGCACCGCAAAAAATTCGTCTGACGTTGGGAAAACAAAAAGCGAAGGCCAAAGCCAACGCGACTCTTTCTGCAAAAATTAACAAAAACCCCAATAGCGTTGCTGCTAATACCCGCGCTGCTGTGAAAGCCCGTGGGGACCTGGAAGAGGCTGGTGGGCCAGGGGGCCCACCCCCTCACACCTAAGGTGCGATGGGGGAAACCTTCACTCTAGGGATGCTGAATATCGCCGGACTCAAGGCCTCCCTGTCCCGGGCAAGGAAACTGAGTTTTTACAAAATAATTTACCCGTGGATATCCTGGCCATCCAGGAAACCCACTGTCCATGAGGTTCCGAGGAAGCTTGGAAAACAATGCTCCTACCATCCCTATCCTTTTGGTTGAAGCACTGTGGGGTGCTAATTCAGAAAAACAATTTTTTCAAATTTACATCTACAGAAATATTCCTAAATGACCGAGTGCTCGTTGTCACCTTCTCATGGGCTGATGTTGCACACACAATCGTCAACATTTATGCCCCAAACGGTGCACAAGAGCGTCGGGAATTTTTCTCATCAGTCAAATCCCTCCCGCTACCCCCGATTCTTTCCTAATTGGTGACATGAACTGTTGGCTAACCTCACCAACGGACTGGTGGCCACCCTCACCCCACGCCCCACAGGGTCACATAGAACTACGCATTCTAAAAGCCACCCTTGGGTTAATGGATGCGCTGCCATGACATGCCCCACTGCTCGAAAACATGATGCGTCCCCACATCCACAATGGCCAATTAAGGTCCATGACCCACATTGACCTTATTCTAGCGCCGGCGAAATTCCAACCCCACATCTCCCACTTCAAAACAACAAAAATGGAATTCTCCGACCACCGACTGGTCTCAATAACATACCACTTACCCATCACATTTGCAAAGGCCCCACATTGGTGCAAAATCTGCCCCCCAGAACTTGCGTCGCCAGGATTTTCCACGTGGGTGGAAGAGGCAACTTTGGCAAAATCATTTGTTGCACCATTTTGCGCAGACCCCATTTCCACATGGGCAACCTTCAAAGAAGACACCATCTGCCACTATCGCCATCTCTCATCCAGACGCTCATGAGCCACATCAGCGGTTATATCGCGTGCGCTGGCAGAATTGGCCCACTTGGAGTCCAACATTCCAGCCTCAGGATATAGCCCTGAAGGGGCCAGAAGTGGGTGGAGGCAGCAGCCCACCTCAACGCACTTGAAAGGCAGCACAAACATAAGGTTTGTGTCCAATACAGGGCCACACGCATCACTAAAGGTGACAAGTGCACTGCATACTTCTTCAAAAATTTTTTTGAACCATGCCAGAGCGTGGCCTGCACACAGGTGTGAAGATCGGATAATTCTATTGTGGACACACCAGCTGAAGTGGCAATCAAAATGCAAAAATATTACTCCAAGTTATACCGAGCTGAACCAATTCAGCCAGCTGAAATGGCGGAATTTCTCAACAGAGCTCATATCCGCACTGTTTTCCGATACCTGGAAATAATGAATTTAATTACTCCGAACGAATTATGGACTACCATTTGCGGTGTGCCAAACCGAAAATGCCCAGGCCTAGATGGCATTCCATATGAGTTCTACAAAAAATATTTTAAATATATATCCCCATTGCTGCTAGCCTCACTCAACCAAAGCCCGTTGGAAACGCGCCTCCTACCAGGAGGACATGAGGCCTTTACAGTCACACTCTTCAAGAAAGGGGATAGGCTAGACTTAGCCAACTGACGCCCCATTTCTCTAACAAACACAGACACTAAAATTTTAACAAAAATTATGGCTAACTGTTTAGGGACTGTAGCATCTGCCACCATCTCTCCAGAACAATTTGGTTTCATCCCCAGAAGGTCGATTTGGGAAAACGTGCACTCTGTGGCTAATGTGTGTCAGTCCACAGCCTCTGGGGCACTTGTATTCTTGGACCAACAAAAGGCATATGATAGAGTAAACTGGGAATACCTTAGGGCCTGCCTCCAACAATTCCGCCTACCTCCCCGCTTCATTAACTGGGTGATGCTGCTCACGGAATCTGCAACAACGGCTGTGCGCGGCCAAGGTTTCCTAACGGAAGTAGTCCATCCTCAAAGGGGCCTGAGACAAGGGGACCCCCTGAGCCCACTCTTATACAACTTCAGCCTTGACCCGCTACTGCGAAATGTGAATGCCCAACTCACTGGGGTCCATGTGCCAGGCCAAACCCCAGTCAAGATGATGGCATTTGCAGATGATTGCGTGGTGGGGGTGTCTAATAACAAAGATGCACGCGCGCTTGAAGCCCTCATCCAGGAATATTCCCGGGTAAGCAACGCGGCACTGAACGCCTCCAAAACTGAAATCATTCTCCTTGGTCGGTTTCAGAACTGCTGGGCCCCAGCAAGTAGTTCCCAACCCAGCCCATCTGCTCGCCCAAGTCCACGCCTTACTAACTCAAAACACACCGCTCCACTGGTGCTCCCCTTTGTGCCACGACCTACCATAGGACCGGTACGCCATCTGGGCGTGTGGTTGGAAGCAGGAGGATATGCGTCAGCAGTAATGGAGTGCCATATAATGGACAACGTGACGAAGCGAATCGCCTCTCTCAGAGCCCACCTTACTACCCTCACTAGCAGGGTTGTTCTTGCCAACTCTATGCTCCTATTAAAAGTCTGGTTTGGAGCCCACGCCATCCCCTTCTCCCCAAGCTTCTTCAAATCCCTGTATGCTTTGCTACAAGGTTGGCTTTGGTCAGGCCGCCCTCCACCAGTACGGCTAGAGGTCATGTTTGGCCCTCATCATCATGGTGGCATTGGCCTACTTGACTTCAAAGCCCATGCCGCCAAAATCCTAGGCACCTGGATTGCGGCCGTCACTGCTCCTACACTCCCATCCCAACACTGGTCCCGCGCGGCCTGCTCCAACTTCTCCCGAGCCTTGGGCCTAAACAATCCATCAAACCCCCACTCCCTGATGAAATACCTCGCATCACACACATCAGCCACAGGTCCTCACGGGACCAAAACCCACTACAAACGAATCCTACTCTCCATGCGAAGCGCAGAGTGGAGAATTCGTATTAGTGGATATACAACCCAAAGAGGCCGCCCTCTCTCCTCAGTTCACACAAGAGGTACAGGGGCTACCCATCCATGATGGCGTGATCCCCATTCGACCCCAAGTCCTATCCAGGGTGGACTACCTGGACATGATGGACATCCCTTATTCCACTGAGACCCAAAAGACTATCTGGAAATACGCACACCATCCTCTGTTGCAGCCTCAAGTCCGCTCCCATGTGTGGCGCTGCCTGAGGCGGGTGTACCGTACAGCTGAGCGCTCTAATGCTTTACACTCATCCTGTGTCGTGTGTGGCCAGTATGGAACGCTGTTTCACCGCCTGGAGAAGTGCCCCACCTCTAAAGTAATATGGCGCGAAGTCCAACGTCTGCTAGGCCAGGATCAAACACATCCCTTCAGTCTGTCAAGAGATATGTTTGCTTCATCAATGGCCTCCCCCTCCCACCCTCCCTTCATGCTCTGGTGGTTGCAATCGCCATGTGGACTATCCACACGATTGTCTTGGATGCCATCGCCGGATCCATCCCCACCCTCCCTGAAGCTGTCCACAGATTCTGGTCTCATTTGGTTGATCACTTTCAAGCGTGGATGTTTGGATATCTCCCACCACGTCGCCGGCAGCTGGTCTCCTCCTGGTTCCCAGTCTGGTTCATCAAATCAGACCCCTTCCTCCACACGTGCTCAATAGTGGCTACGCCCCTACACACGTTCCCTCCCCCTTCCCATAAGTGGCGTTCCTGCTGGCAACAAGAGATAGCATCGCTTCTCTGGGGTGCCTCACCTGGTACTAAGTTTTGTCTCGTCTGAGTCATATTCGGAAGTGTCCATCCCATGGTCAGCCTTCCCCACAATAAATTTAAATTTAAATCATTGATCTTCATTTGCCAGTGAACCCTAATAAATTAATAAATAGATTGTTGATTAGCCTCCTAATAAATTGCCAGTAATTAAAATATATTAATTTTTTATTAGGAATTGTCCCTATCACTTTCCAGATCCATCAGATTCATTGTATTAGCTCAAACCATCCAAAATGGGAGAACATATTGTCAACTTGATGTTATTTAAACTTTTGAAATGAGGAAACTAATTGGTCCATTGGCTCAACTTATCTTGACTTATTTCAGAAAATATGATAGAAATCTATCTGGTTACTTTTCTGAAGGTGCTTTTTTGATTCTAAAAAATGCAAGATTCTTTCCAGATTATTAGGTAAAACTAGGAGCCTTACAACACTGGTGGGGAATGGTGACTTTTTCTTGGTTGGGATTTTGGTTAGCTAGTTGCATGTGACAGGACTTTGGGGGAGCAACTCCAACCCAGCTTCTAATAATCAGTGCCCCAAAACCCCCAGCGAATTAGTAGCCATTAAGGACTTAAGTAAACTAAAAAAGAAAAGGAGATAGGTGAGAAGCAGCCGTTTATTAGAATGATCCTTGGGGTATTTATATGAGCTAGATGGATTGGGAAAGGAAGGAATTGGGAGTGGGAAAATGCTGGCATTGATTGAAAATGGCGAAATAAATATAAAAAATAAATAAATACAATGGGGAGTGGGATCATCCTTAGCCTTAATCACTGGTGATCCCAAAAGGGTGAAATGATTGGGTCAGCATTGGATGGTAATTCCCTGTGGCTCAATTAATGTTTTGACATCCTCAGCCTTTAGATACCGGTGTCAAATATAAGTTTATTTATAAGTTAATTATTGGGGCCAATCCCTGATGATTTAGATTAGGCTCAACCCAATTTAATGGGGTGCCCAATCCAGCATCTGCCCATAGGTGGGTTGTGACCCCTAGTTGAGGCTTCCACCAATAAAAGGGAGAAACCTGACAGTATGGAAAATTTGAAAATATCTCAGAAGCAGGCCATAAGGTTTGCCTTTTCAGTGGAGAATTCAACTTAAGTATTATTAAAATAAAGAAAGTAGATTAAAAGATTAATAGATTAAAACTTTTTTAACTTTTTCTTTCTCGTTGCAATCACTTTTGCAACCTATTCAATTCAAGACTTATTCTAGTTTGATAATCTCACAGAGGAGATTAGTCTGCGCCCATGTCAGGGAGCAGTTGGGCAAGCAAGGTAAGAGGAGCAGGCGGAAGGCCCGCGGCCTCCAACGTTCAAAAACGCCACGGAGAATGTGGCAGAATTGACAAAAATCTTAAAAACTGGTGGTCACTTTTTCCCCAGAGATACTCGCATGGCAAGCATGATGCAACCAGTACATCAACACGCCACACTCCCAACCACTTTCATCGGTGGAATTCAGAGTCCACGTGTATCTGGACATCCAAAACGGTTTTATGGGAAAAATTTTGTGAAGATGTACACAAAATTTTCCTGACTGCGGTGTACATCGCACCTCACTCCATGTCACGCAGTTGGCTGGACCTAGGTTTTGAAAGCAAAAAAGCAGCAGACGAGGCTGCAGTGGTGTGCATAGTGTTCAACCTCCCGAAGGGCAATGGGTCATCGAAACCAAATGCACCAGATGGACACAATCAAACCAAATTTTCCTCACGTTTGACTTTTTGCCTACTATGGTAAAACGTGACATTTTTGAACAACACCTGAGATGGTCTCACTGTATATGGCGAAATACAATCTTTCAAAATGCAACGCTTCACGCTGATGCCACACCTGTGCACTGGCAAAGCCATCGCAGTTCTGACCCCAACTGAGGAGATCACGAAGGTCTAACCCAGATCCCACACTCAACTTTTATTGATATTGCAGGGCATACCACCCACCCATTCTGGGTAACTGTGGACAACGCGCCCCCTATTTGCACCCACTGTGATGCATTCGGCCATAAGGCGCATGCATGCCCCATCAAGAAGGGCATCACATTCCAAGAGCACCCCTCGGCGGCCATGGCCAGCGGAGAGGCGCACTACTAAACCAACCGCAAGCACCAAGGAGGCTTTCCCATGGGGAGCACAAGGCTGTTACCCATCGGTATAGCCCATCTCCCCGCAGGAGTGGAAGAAGGCCAAGCAGGCCCATAGGGCCGCGGCCAAGGAAGCTGCCAAGGCCACCACTGCCATCCCACACTCACAACGCCAGGAGGACATGGAGACCTTCGCGGCAGAAGCAACTCAGGAATCCATCATCCAATCAGATTGGGAAGCCCATGCTGAGTGGGCCACTCAATATGAAGATCTGATGAGAGATTTAATCTCACCCAATCGCTGCACCCAAGCTCTGGTCAAAACTGACTTGGGACCTATCCCAACTGAAAATTTTTTTGACCTGCTTGACGGTGCACCGAACTCATCTGCACCACAAAAAATTTGTCCAATGTTGGGAAAACAAAAAGCGAAGGCCAAAGCCAATGCGACTCTTTCTGCAAAAATCAACAAAAACTCTGATAGCGTTGCTGCTAACACCCGTGCTGCTGTGAAAGCCTGTGGGGACCTTGAAGAGGCTGGTGGGCCTGGGGGCCCACCCCCTCACAACTAAGGTGCGATGGGGGAAACTTTCACTCTAGGGATGTTGAATATCGCCGGACTCAAGGCCTCCCCATCCCAGGCTAGGAAACTGAGTTTTTTACAACACAATTTACCCGTGGATATCCTGGCCATCCAGGAGTCCCACTGTCCATGAGGTTCTGAGGAAGCTTGGAAAACAATGCTCCTCCTATCCCTATCCTTTGGTTGAAGCACTGTGGGGTGCTAATTTGGAAAAATAATTTTTTCAAATTCATATCCTCAGAAACATTCCTAAATGGCTGAGTCCTCGTTGTCACTTTCTTGTGAGCTGATGTTGCACACGTAATCATCAACATCTATGCCCCAAACAGTGCACACGAGCATCAGGAATTTTTCTCATCAGTTAATCCCTCCCGCTACCCCCTGATTCTTTCCTAGTTGGCAACATGAACTGTTGGCTAACCTCACCAATGGACCGGTGCCTCCCTCCCCCACGCCCCACAGGGTCATGTAGAATTACGCATTCTAAAGGCTACCCTTGGGTTAATGGATGTGCTGCCACAACATGCCCCACTGCTCAAAAACATGACGCGTCCCCACACCCACAACGGCCAATTAAGGTCCATGACCCGCATGTACCTTATTCTAATGCCAGCGAAATTCCAACCCCACATCTCCCACTTCAAAACAACAAAAATAAAATTTTCCAACCACTGACTGGTCTCGATAACCTACCACTTATCCATCACAGTTGCAAAGGCCCCACATTGGTGCAAAATCTGCCCCCCTGAGCTCGCGTCACCAGGATTTTCCACGTGGGTGGAAGAGGCAACTTTGGCAAAATCATTTGTTGCACCGTTTTGCATGGACCCCATTTCCACATGGGCAACTTTCAAAGAGGACATCATCTGCCACTCTTGCCATCTCTCCTCCAGACCCTCATGAGCCACATCAGCAGTTATCTCACGCGCTCTGGTGGAATTGGCCCACTTGGAGTCCAACATCCTAACCACAGGATACAGCCCTGCTTGGGGCTGGAAGTGGGCGGAGGCAGCCGCCCACCTCAATGCACTCGAAAGGCAACACAAAATTGGGTTTGTGTCCAATACAGGGCCACACGCATCACTAAAGGGGACAACTGCACCGCATACTTCTTTATAAAATTTTTACACCATGCCAGAGCGTGGCCTGCACACAGGTGCGAAAATCGGATAATTTCATTGTGGACACACCGGCTGAAGTGGCAATCAAAATGCAAAAATATTACTCCGAGTTATATACTGAGCCAAACCAATTCAGCCGGCTGAAATGGCAGAATTTCTCAACTGAGCTCATATCTGCACCATTTTCTGATACCCGGAAATAATGAATTTAATTACTCCAAACAAATTATGGACAGCCATTTGCAGTGCGCCAAACTGAAAATGCCCAGGCCCAGATGGCATTCCATATGAGTTCTACAAAAAATATTTCAAATATATATCTCCATTGCTGCTAGCCTCACTTAACCAAAGCCTGTTGGAAACGCGCTCTCCTACCAGGAGGTCATGAGGCCTTTACTGTCACACTCTTTAAGAAAGGGGATAAGCTTGACTTAGCCAACTGGCGCCCCATTTCTCTAACAAACACAGACACCAAAATTTTAACAAAAATCATGGCTAACCGTTTAGGGACTGTAGCATCTGCCACCATCTCCCCAGAACAATTCAGTTTCATACCCAGAAGGTCAATTTGGGAAAACGTGCACTCCGTGGCTAATGCATGTCAGTCCACAGCCTCTAGGGCACTTGTATTCTTGGACCAACAAAAGGCCTACAATAGAGTAAACTGGGAATACCTAAGGGCCTGCCTCCATCAATTCTGCCTATTCCTCGCTTCATAAACTGGGTAATGCTGCTCACAGAATCTGCGACAATGACAGTGCGTGGCCCAGGCTTCCTAATGGAAGTAGTCCTCCCTCAAAATGGCTTGCGACAAGGGGACCCCCTCAGTCCATTCTTATACAACTTCAGCCTTGACCCACTACTGCGAAAAGTGAATGCCCAACTCACTAGGGTCCATGTGCCAGGCCAAACCCCAGTCAAGATGATGGCATTTGCAGATGATTGCGTGGTGGGGGTGTCTAATAACAAAGATGCACGCGCGCTTGAAGCCCTCATCCAGGAATATTCCCGGTAAGCAACGCGGCACTGAACGCCTCCAAAACTGAAATCATCCTCCTTGGTCGGTTTCAGAACTGCTGGGCCCCAGCAATTAGTTCCCAGCCTGGCCCATCTGCTCGCCCACGTCCACGCCTTACTAACTCAACACACACCGCTCCACTGGTGCTCCCCTTATGCCACGTCCTACCATAGGACCGGTGCGCCATCTGGGCGTGTGGATGGAGGCAGGCGGATATGTATCCGCAGTAATGGAGTGCCATATATTGGACAACGTGACAAAGCGAATCGCCTCTCTCAGAGCCCACCCTACTACCCTCACTGGCAGGGTTGTTCTTGCCAACTCTATGCTCCTATCCAAAGTCTGGTTCGGAGCCCACGCCATCCCCTTCTCCCCAAGCTTCTTCAAATCCCTGTATGCTTTGCTGCAAGGATGGCTTTGGTCAGGCCGCCCTCCACCAGTATGGCTAGAGGTCATGTTTGGCCCTCATCATCAAGGTGGCATGGGCCTGCTTGACTTCAAAGCCCATGCTGCCAAGATCCTGGGCACCTGGAACGCGGCCGTCACCGCTCCTACACTCCCATCCCAACACTGGTCCCGCGCGGCCCGCTCCAACTTCTCCCAAGTCTTGGGCCTCAACATTCCATCAAACCCCCACTCCCTGATGAAATACCTCGCATCACACATCGGCCACAGGTCCTCACGGGACTAAACCCACTACAAACGAATCCTTCTCTCCATGCGGAGCGCTGAGTGGAGAATTCGTATTAGTGGACATACAACACAAAGAGGCCGCCCCTCTCCTCAGTTCACACAAGAGGTACAGGGGCTACCCATCCATGATGGCGTGATCCCCATTTGACCCCATGTCCTATCCAGGGTGGACTACCTGGACATGATGGACATCCCTTATTCCACTGAGACCCAAAAGGCTATCTGGAAATATGCACACCATCCTCTGTTGCAGCCTCAAGTCTGCTCCCATGTGTGGCGCTGCCTGAGGCGGGTGTATCATACAGCTGAGCGCTCTAATGCTTTACACTCATCCTGTGTCGTGTGTGGCCAGTATGGAACGCTGTTCCACCGCCTGGAGAAGTGCCCCACCTCTAAAGTGATATGGCGCGAAGTTCAACGTATGCTGGGCCAGGATCAAACGCATCCCTTCAGTCTGTCAAGAGATATGTTTGCTTCATCAATGGCCTCCCTCCTTCTACCCTCCCTTCGTGCTCTGAGGGTTGCAATCGCCATGTGGACTATCAACACGATTGTCTTGGATGCCATCGCTGGCTCCATCCCCACCCTCCCAGAAGCTGTCCACAGATTTCAGTATCATTTGGTGGACCACTTTCAAGCGTGGATGTTTGGATACCTCCCACCACGTTGCTGACAGCTGGTCTCCTCCTGGTTCCCAGTCTGGTTCATCAAATCAGACCCCTTCCTCCACACGTGTTCAATTGTGGCTACGGCCCCTTCACACGTTCCCTCCCCCCTCCCCATAAGTGGCGTTCCCGCTGGCAACAAGAGATAGCATCGCTTCTCTGAGGTGCCTCCCCTGGTACTAAGTTTGTCTTTCCTGAGTCATATTTGGAAGTGTCCATCCCATGGTCAGCCTTCCCTGCAATAAATTTAAAAATTTAGATTAAAACTTTTTCTTGATTTAATTTTACCAGCTTGTAGGGCACTTACTTTCAATGTAACTTGAATCTGAGTACCTACCTCTCTGGAGCTCAATAGAATTACCATTGCATAATGCAAAATTTTCAGTTATGTCAAAATTTCTCCAAGATCAGATGTTTGTTAATCTGATAGTGCAGCCAGAATCTTTGCTATTACTAGGAGCGTTTCTACACCATGAATCCATTTTGCTGACCTTCATTTAAAAAGCCTCATTCAATTCTAAGCAAACCCTTTCTTTTAATTCTACCATATTTGGGTATATATTTCATGGCCTAATTTCAAGATTTAATAATAACTTCTCTTTCTTGTCTTGGGGGTTTTCTTAAGTTGCTTTTTAAAATTCCTAACATTAATAGGTTGTTGTGATAAGTTTTATCCAATTAAAATATTTTGAGATCTTGTAAATTATCACCTTTCAATGTACCACATCCATTATGTCAGTGATTCAGCTAATTAAAATAAGACTGAACATCCAGGCTTAATGTGTAAATGCCCAGTGAATAGTCCAGAATGACAAAGGCTCAAATGATTGTCAGGAATTTTACCCAAATTGGAGATTTGGATGTGTCAGCTGAAGGGACTTGATCCCAATCCAACCAAATAGCCCAAACATCTATTGGATAACTCCTGATAAAATTTAATGGCTCTTAAAGTTGGAGATCAACCTCAACTTATGCGGTTGACTATTGCTCCCTCAGATCTTCCTAATCTCGGGGTTCAAACTCAATCCATGCGGTGAGAAAAGCTTTCTCAACTAAATAACTAGCCTGCCTCAGAATACCTGATTTGTTATAATTATAGATCTTAGCTTGGACTGCTCGTAGATTTATTGAAACACCTCCCTAATTTTACTTATATTGTAGATTCTAGGCTGGTAAACTTTACACTTTATTTTCGCTTTTTTAAGTAAAAAATTGGACAACATATAATTAGGAAATACCACTACAGACGTAGTATATGGAATAAAGACTTTTTGACTAAGAAAAGAAAAAAGGTATATTCCATCATCCAGGAGCTTCAGGTCCCCTGGCCTCAACAAATTAAGGGATATGTGGTATCACACCCATAGTCCCAACAAAAATGGTGCTCCCTGCCAGATACACCCCAAGTTCACGGTGAAAAATATAAAATAGTAAAATAAAAATTAACAATAACAATTCAGCTTCAGAAAACGCCTCAGATCATGAAGCTCCCATCTCAGCGACTGGGCAATCAATATGCACATATGAGATACAGGGACAAACTGCAACATTTTCTTTCACCCATCAATGGAGGTGACCCTCCACAATCCATCCACATAACAATATAATTTACTCTTATCAGACTTCACTGAAGCTCTCCAGCTCCTCTTATCTGGGGCTTTTGTCCATGGAGGCTGAGCTAATAGAAGTAATAGAAGACAGGCTCTTGAAGTACCAGCCCCTATGATGGTATTGGCTCAAAGTTCTTTGCTTAATGTAGATCAGGTTGGAGCTGGACGTACAGAACGCTATCTGCGTCACTTTGTACATCCCACATTGTACCATCTACTCCAAGCAGCTGGGTTACATCATCAGGAATTACTCCGCCACTTGCAGTTAAAGGAGACAATACACTCGCAGCTCCTCAAATTATATCATTCTGCCTCCCAGTTTTTCAGGAAATTGAAATTCTATAATGGAAAATTGGCAGCTTATTAATGAGATAAGATGTGTTAACCCGTATGGATCAATAAACCATCAGTTTCATTTGGACGGAACTCACTTATTGTTTAGTCAACTAGAGGTCATTATTGATAATCAGGTCATAGATTATACCCGCAAAGTACAAGCTGAATTTGATAACTTTATCACCTCTGTGGATGAAAGCTCTCAAATATTGGAAGAAATGATCTATGAAGTAAGTGATGGCCAGATTAGCCTCCGTTCTTTAGGACCACAAGGGTGCCTGGTGAATGAGGTCCCCTAATCATGATGAACAGGATGGTGGATGGGATCCCCCGGCCAAGAGGACCTCCAGGACTCAGTGTTGACTCAGGAATCCCCTGACGAACGCCTGCAGGCATTAATTCATCAAGTTAAAAACCTTGATGTCCAACTGGGACAGGTCGCCCAAGGAACCCAACTCACTCAGGATGGAGTTCCCCTCTCCCCTAAAGTTTCTTAACCGCTCATCATGAATCCTTGGGACCTTGGTAGCCCTACCTTCTGTGGTATGTGGGTTTGAGCAAAGAGTTCTCGCCAAC
The DNA here is from genome assembly GCA_022478985.1 of Massospora cicadina. Classification (NCBI taxonomy): domain Eukaryota; kingdom Fungi; phylum Entomophthoromycota; class Entomophthoromycetes; order Entomophthorales; family Entomophthoraceae; genus Massospora; species Massospora cicadina. The sequence continues at coordinate 402,962 of JAKSZP010009202.1, forward strand.
AAACAACATCAATTTGAACTCCAAGCCACCAATGCTGCTTTAAAAGAAATGTGGCAATTATACTAACTTGTTGCCATAAAATCAGCTCACAGTGCCGCTCTTTAATGAGTAGATTTAATTGACAATAATAATGATCTGCGGAGTCAAGTGGACGCACTTCATCCTCAAGTGCATTCCTGAGATAACGCTTCTTTGCTAGGTGAAAGCGCGGCCCAGAATTGGATTATGTCATATGGCCTCCAACCCCCAAGTGGTACGTTTAACCCTTCGCTCAAAGAAAAGTATGTCCCTAGAAAAAGAAACATCTCTTTCTTATATTGTTATAAACGCTCTATGGAGGAAGTGACCGATCAATAATGGCTTAGCACCTGATGAACTGTCTTAGTTGCATGGCTCAAGTAAATATGGTCCCCCATCTAATGCATTGCCCTACTTGGACTCATGCCAAGACTGCCTTGCCTTGAGAATTTGGAAACTAACTCTATCCAAACAAAAACAGACCTTAATGGGAATAGCCTTAATTGGAGATAAACTATCAATGAGTTCGCCATTTTTTTTACCTCAAGACTCAAACGTTAGTTGCAGGGAATCGTTTTACATTAGATAATGCTATCATCGCCTCATCTTTTGCATTTAAAATTATGCCTAATATTTCTAATTTATCTAAAAGGGGTGAAATCCAACTTGACGTCACTCCTTCATATCAAAGAAGCTATTTTAGAAATTCCGGCCAAACTTCATAAATCCATTGGGCACCTAATTTTAACAACAATAAGCCTCAGCCCAGAAAGTTTGCTGTAACTCCTCTAATTCGCCTATACTTGATTTATACTGCACCCATTGCAAGAGAACTAACCACACTTGTAGACGTTTGTTGCGTACTTCATTGTAAGTCAGCAGAAAATCAGTCAGTATATGGCAAGAGGCTCCCTATACTGTCAGAAAACAAGTGAATGAAACTCGTGTTCTAGCTCTAGCTCTAAGCCCACCACTTCATACTGTTTTGTGTTAGCTGCGCCTGAAGAGTTTTTGTACCACTTTCTATTCAAGGAAAGTTAAAATACAACCTTCTTACTTTAATTTTGGTCAGTTACCCAAACAAATTTTGGCGGTCAGCTCTTCTATGGAAAGCCAAGCACTGGAAGATAAAACTCTAAAACACATTGAACAGCCCTGATCTTGGCTGCAGCAGAATCCTCCGCTTGCTTCTCTACAAATACCTAATGACAGCCTACTAACTGTTAATTCCCAGTTTGGATCTTCTGTGGTTCATATAGAAGTAGTCGTACATAGGGTTAAAGTCCTGCCAATAATTGACACTGGTTCCCCAGTTGATGTTATTTCATTCCAACTTATCTATAAGATAAAAATGGCTCCATCTTGATTCACAAAGCTGAATATGGGATGGCTGTTATTAGTCAACTAAGGCGATAGGAGCATATTCTGCCTTGCTTTTTGATTTAGAAAAACTTTTAATTAAAGCCCCCACCATTTCATTAGAAAATGATACTTATGAGTTGCTTATTGGGGTCCAATTGATGCAGGATATAATTGCATCGTCAATCATAAGGAAAAGTTCCTATCCCTACTAGGGTATCAGATTCCGTAATATTTGAACTCCCATCAGAAGTAAAGGAGCCCCAAAGAATTGAACGTCCTTCCTCTTCTTCCCATCTTTAATTTTCAAAGTTGAATACCAAAACTTAGAGAGAAAAGTTAAGTCACCCCCGGAGGCTGTGGATGACAAAGATTGGATTCATCTGTATGCTTTTCATCCTATCACAATACCCTCTGGATCACAAATTATTGTGGATTTGGGTATCCATATATCACCCCTCCTAATCAAATTTTGGAGCTTATTGGACACCCAAACCCTTTGATCAAGGAATCGTTGACTTGCCCTGGGATTTTGGATCCCACCTGTGGGAAATCTATCTCTATCTTATTAGGGAACTTAACAATCGTACCTAAGTCCCTCGGTATGCCCCTATAACTTATGTAAAACTATGTCCCATTGAAAATATTGTTGATGTGAGCTGTTTTAGCTCTTTACAAGATTTAGGATTTAATCCCCTATCCGCCATAGCTCTAGTTGATTTTAGACTGGACTAGTTTAACTCATACAAACGCCAGAATGTCAAAGACCTCCTTGAGAAGTATGGCGATTTTTTTTTCTTAGGACCAAGTGACTACAGGAAAATGTCCAGGGTAAAGTAACCAAATAGAGACTGAAGCTCACCCTACATTTCAACACCTGGCCATACCAAAAATCCAAAGTGGAGGAAGCTCAAGTGGCCTTAGAGTTACGGAAACTGTTGAAGGCCAGTTTATTAGTGACTTCTTAAAGCCCATGGGCTTACCCACTCTTATTAATTCAAAAGAAGGATGGTGTCCACCATGTTGTCATGGATTATCACCGCCTCATTTCTATCACACAAAAGGACAGCTATCCATTGCCACATATAGATGATTCTTTACGCTTGATGTTGGGGTCCCACTATTTTTCTGCCGTGGATCTCACCAGCGGGTACTGGAAAGTCAACTTGTTGCCAGAAGATCGTGAAAAATACACTCTCATCTCAAGTGAAGGACTATTCAAGCCCACTCAAATTCCGCAGAGGTTATTTAACGTCCCTGCTACCTTCCAACGTGTTATGGACGGACTCTTAGGCGATTTAAAACGCTCCTGTGTGCTAGTTTATCTCAACGATATTAACGTTTTTTGAGAACCTTTACCAAACATCTGTACTACCTCAGGCAAGTCTTTCAGTGGTTATGGCAATCGTGATTAAAATAAAGCTGTCAGAATGCTCTTTCTTTCAGAGTGAAATTGGTTTTGGGCCATGAGGTGAGTAAAGCTGGAATATCCCTGATGAATTACAATGACTTTGCCATTTCTAAGATGACACCCCTAGATCTCTACGAGATTTATAATTTTTCTTAGGGATGGTGGGATATTATCACCAGTTTATCCCCACTTTGCAGATACCTCCAAGTCTCTAGTGTATCTACTGACAAAACGTATACCCTTTCAGTGGAAAGAAGAGCAACAGCAGGCCTTTGACCTGCTACATGTCTCTCTTTCCCACTCTCCAGCACTTATTCATCCAAATTTTTATAAACCCTTTCTCCTCTTTAATTATGCTAGCAATATAGCCATCAGAGCTATACTATCTTTACATGACAAAAACTTAGTGGACCATCTTATCGCCTACTATAGCAAAACCTTATTTAGAGCTGAGCGCTACTATAGCGTTACAGAACGCAAATGCTTGTATGTCCTACTGGTCATTTATGAACTTCTGATCTTACTTATATGGGAAACACTTACCATAATTACTGACCATGCTTTCTTACGATGGCCACAGCATATGAAGAAAACAATGAGAGATTATTATGATTAATGTTAAACCTTCAAAACTACGACTTTTCTACTATCCACTGGCCAGAGCCCATACATCAAAATGCGGATTACCTATCTCAGCTTCCCATATTAACATAAAGTGACCCTGAAGAGGATCGACTCTATGACATTCTCATGCAATTGCATTTATGAAAGGATGAATACCTGAACCTTCAAAAGGAATTAGCGAAAAAATTGGCAGATATCTAAGTCAAGAACGGCCAATGTGCAAACTTGTGTCTAAAAATTGGGTGCCCTATGTATGACCTGTGGCTCAATCTGACGTCATATTGGAGTGACTTTATCAAGTCAGCCACAAGGGGAATTTGGAAAACCTACCAGTGGCTTAAAACTCAATATTGGGAAGGAATGCTTGTTTTAAAGCAAGATAATTGAGTGATCTGCCTGGTATGCAAAAAAGTCAAGCCAGACCTAATTCCCAATCTCAAAATTTAGTGGTTCCACCCTGTAAACCATTTCATACTGTTACCATTGATAATGTGGGACCTCTCTCTCAAGATTTTAACGGTCATCAGTTCCTCCTCCTAGCATCGGTTCATTTAATAAGTGGTTGAAGCTGTATCACTACCCTCAGTTTTGGAAAAAACTACCGCCACGTTTTTACATATTCAGATTATTACCCAGCATGGGTGCCCTAACATGATCCTTCCGATAATGGGGAAAACTTCTTATTGTCAAAGGTGAAAGCTTTAGCTGAACTGATGGGAACCACACAGATAATCTACACCCCCTACCATCCTGCAACCAATAAAATGATAGATTGGGCTAATGGTACTCTAACTGCAACCCTATGGAAAATACCTATGACTGACCCCCTTCATTGGCCCCAATATTTGCCTGGTGCAATTCTGGCCTAAAGAATCAGATATCATCAAATAATTAAGATGTCGCCCTTCCAAGTGTTGTATAGAAGAAATCCCCACTGACTACTAAAGTGCAGGCTATGATTGACCAAGCCTCCTGAACCCCTGAAGTCACTATGCAAAGTATTGCCAATGAAATTATCCGACTTCAGGCCCTGGCTTCCAAGAACCTATTTAATGAAACTAGCAGAAAAACTGTTAGAAGAGTGTCTGTAACTCTCCAGTTCCCAGCGAGGAGGTGCGTGGTGAACAGCCACAACGTCAGGGAACTTGTAGTCATTATTATGGGAAGCAGAGCCCCACAGAGGTGGCTAGAGCTGAAGTAATACAGGGCAAGGTTTAATGCAGTATATATAAATAAATATAGAACCAATAAGATCTGGATGGACCCCACGAGTAGCCTGAAAACTAAGAAAAGATTTGTGCTAGAGGGTTTGGGTTCCCCAGTCTGGAGGGAACTAAGGGGGCCCAACGGTGCACTCGATTCTGTAGATAAATGTATGAAAATATAATGGCCTACATTGGTAAAGATATCCACGAGGAGGTCCACACATAGGTTTGACCCAGTAACCATAAATTTTAAAACGTGAATGAACTGTAAAAATTTAATAAAGGAATATGACCAACGAGAAAAGTTGGTCTTGAGAACCATGATTTAAGCAAGGGGAGGAGAGTCATCAATTGGAAAAATGGTTCCAAGACTAAACAAACCGATTGGTGTACCCCACCATCGGCCAGAGTACCGTAGCTTAAGATTGAATGAGCTCAAGTAATTGATTGTAAGCTGAGATATCCCAATTTAAAATGTTTTATATTTAATGGGGTTCAAACCCCCTGTTACCAAGAAATCAAATGGAACCGTCAAGGTTAGGAAGGTAACTAGTCCTTCTTAACGCCAATGCCATAACTTAGGGCTTGGCGTTACATATTTCCCATGGACCAACCTGAGCATACCTGGCCTACACCCTGCGTTGGTCCAGGTGTGCTTTAGGTCATGGAAGTCCTTCAGCTTGACATTTTGGGACTCCTGACTTCCAGGTTCATCTTGGCAGTTGGTTACCTCAATTAGGTCATGTAACCATGACATTACCCTCTACTCCTTTTGGACTCCACCCCCTCCAGGAGCATTCGTCAAGAATAGTTTTTGTATTCAGGGCCAACTTCATGGCAGCGATGGCTTGCTAGGACTTGGATCCTGAAGCTGCAGGGAAACGCTTGTGGAATGCTTCAATTAAATCTTTGGCATGGGCGCAGTCATATGCCTGGACTCAGCTGTTCGCCACTGTGTCAAATTTCTTCCAGGCTACAAGATACTCGAGTCTCCTTCTTACCCAACAGGAGGCTATCTCCTCCACTTCACACTCCGGCGCCCCATCCATGAGATAATCCTCAGTACTGTTTGGTGGTGGGCCTCAAACAAAGTAAGCTTGCTTTCATGGAAGACTGAAAAGATTTAAAACAAAAGGGAGATCCAACTGGTATGAGGCGTGGTCCACCTTTTTGACAATGTGATAAGTTTAATCCTCTTCAGTCCCAGTTTTTTGCATGCTTTCTTGGTTGGGATGTTTTAGCATCCAGAATCACGAGATATCCTTCCTTGGACACTGGACCAACTTGTCTCTTACCATTAGCGTTCTCCTTGTAAGCTTACATAACCGCATCCAAACTGGTGTTCACCCCCTGGTGTACTTTCTTAATTGTCTTCGCAAAGTCCACACATCTTTCACCTTGGATCCACAACTGGGCTCCATGTTGAAGGCGGGGTTGAAGCCATAGTTGGCGAAAAAGGGGAACAACCAATTGATGCATGCTGGGCATTGTTATAACTAGATTGGGCCATGGGGAGATGTAAAGCCAATCTGAATGATCTGCGGCGGTGTAACACTGCAAGAGCTGTTCTAGGCACTGGATCACTCGTTCAGTCTGCCCATATGATTGGGGGGTGATGGAAGTTGGACGGCAGAGGCGAATCTGAAGAATCTAACACAACTCTTCTCAAAAGACAAAGTTAAACTGGAGTCCACAATTGCTAATTAATTCTTGAGGGACCCCGTGAAGAGCAAACACATGAGTGACGAAGAGCCTATCCATCTCAGCTGCAGTTACCATGGTTCTGCAAGGAATAAAGTGGGAGAACTTAGTAAAACGGTCCACCACTACCATGATGCCATTGTAGCCATCAGACACAGGCAATTCCATAATAAATTTAACAGACAGTGAAGTCCAAGGCCCTTCAGCCTTTTTTCTGGTACCAACAATACCACTTGTGGCTTTCAATTTGGTTTCACATGGTTGCAAACCAGGCACTCTTTGCAATACCTGGCAACCTGCGCGGCTAATCCTTCCAATTATAAGTGCACCATATTAGATCTAGAGTCTTCGCCTTACCAGGATGGTCAACGGTGATACCATAATGAAGGTCTCAAATGGTTTCAGGCGAAGTGGTCCAGCAGGAGCCCATAGGCGCCCTGAGACCACATCATATCATCCTTCACGTGGTAACATCTGGTAATGTCCTCCTGATTCAATGCGCTCTTGGAAAGGACATAATATATTCAGCTGGCAAAGGTTATTTTGGACTACCTTTCTGAACATACTGTATTCCTCCGCATCTTCCAGAGGAGCCAGTGCTGTTCCGTGGGCCAAGGGAGAGGGAAAATGAGAGACAATCTTACCCAGAAGAATCATCAAATAGATATTAAGCACTTCTACCTCCTTAGGATCAGGAGCTAGTGCAGGGTAGCGGCTCAAAGCATCCACCAAACCATTCTCCTTTCTCTTTGTAAACTCATAAGAAAACACATATTGGACAAGGGTCTCATGTCAGAGGGTTTGCCGTGGGGTCAAGACATGAGGTGCGCGGTAGTACAACAAGGCATAATGATTGATATGTACGTGGAAGGGTTGGTATGAGACATGCAAATGATGACGCCAATAAGTCAGCACCTCAACCACTGCTAAAAACTATTATTATATACAGCGTAGCTTAACTCAGGCAGGGACATATTCCTGGAAAATATCCTACTGGATGCTTAATTCCATCTTCATTTACTTTTAATAGGGCCACCAGTATGGCAAAGTTGGAGGCATCAGTACCCACAATGAACTCTTTTTCTGGATCTACATGGCGAAGGACAGATGTTGACAACAGGTTGCACTTTACCTCTTGGAAGGAATCCTACAAAGTTGGGAACACTGGATCACTTTTCCCCAATCTCTTTATACTGGGGCGCCGCCACCTCACAAAGATTTGGCGTGAACTTCTTAAGGAACGTAAAAATCTCCAAAAAAACTCCTCAATTCCTTAACTAAAGTTGGTGTGGGCCACTAGCAAAAAGCCTTCTCCTTGTCTGGAGTTATCATGTGTCCTTGGTCATACACTACGTTGCCCAGGAAGGTGACCTGTAACCTAAAGAAATCCTACTTACTGATTTTCAGCTTAAGGCTGGCAGCCCTCAAACTCTCTACCACTTTCCTTAAGTGTATACCATGGGACACAAGATTGGGTGAAAAAACCATGATATCATCCATGTAAGCCACGGCGCAAACACCCAGCAGGTCCCTTCAAAGCCGCATCTATACAAAGTTGAAAGATAGCTTAGAGCTTTTCAGCCCAAAGGTCATAACTCAAAACTAGTAAATTCCTTTTTGGGTGTGGAATGTGGTTAGTCACCCATGGTCTTTCTTAATCCAGATCTGATTGAACGCATTTAGGCAGTCCAGTTTAATATTTTTGCCTTTTCCACATTGCGAGAAATCTGAGAATCCAACGGGATTAAATGAAAGTCTGGTACTGTGACTTTGTTAAGATTCCCATAGTCTACACATGGGCGTAAGGTACCATTTGACTTTTCCTCAAAGAAAAAGTGGAGAGCATAAAGTGGTGGTACACTGAAATATTGCGCCTTTAGCTAACTGCTCCATAGCCCCACATCTAAGGCCGCTTCCTCCCATACAGTCAAAGGGTAAATGGGAGAAGATATACACACTGTATCAACGGTGAGCTTGAACTTGAGAGCAAACTCTGAATGAGCTTGTAGTACATTGTCTGAAACCGCATCAAACGAAGATTCCAATTACTCCAAACAGGAAGGTAAGGGTACCTCCAGAGAGGGCTTCAGTAATGGGGCAATACTGAGAGTGTGGGTATTGGGTTAATGGGGCAGATTGCTCTGAGGGTTTACTTCAGACAAAGAGATAATTAATTGTGACCATTATTTAATGTTAAGGACAAGTTATTTTCTATCAAGTTGGTTCTGATGTCATACTTTCACCACCACTCTACACCAAAAATAATGAGGTACAAGAGGCTTTTGATAGCTTAGGAAGCGGTCAGCCAAATGGTATTTGCCTATTTAATAATCCACTAATCCTAAAACCTTCAGCGTGGGAATACCTTGAGAAGCCCTTCCCCTAACCATACCACCTGGAAAATAACTCAGCTCAAGATATTCAGATAATTCTTGGACTATAAAATTTATAGAGGCTCCAGTATCCACAAAAATTGTTTTGCTGATTTTACTTGAAGGGGATGAAAGGGTAGCAGTCGAAAAAATATCCCAAATGGTCTTATTCAAAGCATAAAACGCCAATATCTTACCAGAAAACTCTTCTATCCGGCATAAGCATGCTTCCAGAGTATGTTTTCACATCATAGAATTGAGAGGGATAGTTGGCCACTCTTACTACTGAGGTCACATGTCCCTATATATCTTCAGAGATTGCATAAACATTTTTGTAATTCAAATTTAACTCCTTTTCTACCGCCTGTGTTCTGCGGATCATGGTAGGGGTCAAGCGCGGGTTCTCTGAGGTGATTTGGTATATTGAAATGGGTTTCATATCAGAGCCATATGAGAAGATATTGGGCTCGGTTTTATATAAAAAATCATTATAAAAACACGTTTTAGGACGTGAACAACCCCATACCCATTTTGGTGATGGATTGTGCATCATTATCCAAGTCCATCACCACCAGGCCCTTCATTGATGATCCTGCTTGCACCATCCTAATGTGGAGCTAAGGAAAAATATTTTAATTTGTATTGATTTTGTTAGTTTTGGTGGAAATTGGGGAATCATGACTCCCAGATTGCAAAGCGTCCGTATCCACCATATATGAGCAAGAAGGGTGAGTACTTCCTAGTTGGGGGTAGCGTGAATAACGCCAAGACTTCCCAACCATCAGCCAAATGAGTAAACGGTGGTGAGCCCCATCAAGGCCGTGACAAATGGCGGCGCACCCAATTTGCACTCAGCAAAAGCCTCACAGATAATTCTAGTGCACATAAATTAAAAGAGGTTGGTCGTCTAATGTCAGGAGAGTGTCTGTAATTCTCCAGTTTTCAGCGAGGTGGCGTGTGGTGCACATACACAACGCCAGGGAACTCGTCATCAGTATCATAGGAAGCAGAGCCACACAGAGGGGGCTAGAGTTGAAGAAACGCAGGGCAAGGGTGTTCAATGTGATATATATAAATAAATGGTGAACCAACAACAATACTTGGATGGACCCCACGGGTAGCCCATAATCAAGCAAAGATCTGTGCTGGAGGGTTTGTGTTCCTCCGTTTGGAGGGAACTAAGGGGGCCCAACGGTGCTCTTGATCTTTTAGATAATTTTGTGAAAATATAATGACTCATGTTGTTAAAAATCTCCTTGAGGAGGTTCATGCACAGGTTCAACCCAGTAACAACATACCTAAAAAAAGAAATGGGAAATTTTATTAAATGAAGACGACCAACAAGGAAAGTTGTTCTTTGGAACCATACTTTAAGGTGGAGGGTAGTTTTAATCGAGGAATATGGTTCTAAGCCTAAATGAACAAATGGAGCACCCCACCATTGGCCAGGGTACCTTAGCTCAAGATCAAACGAATAGGAGTGATCAATTGTAAGCTGAGCTATCCGAAATTAGAAATGTTTTAAATTTAATAGGTTTCAAACCCCCTGTTCTCCAAGCAACCAATTTAAACCATTGTGGTTATAGAGGTAACTAGTCCTTCTTTAATGATAATGCCATAACATAGGGATGTGCGTCATTCACTTCACCTGGACCAACCTAGGCATATCTGGCCTTCACTCATCGTTGGTCCAGGTGTGCTTTAGGTCATGGAGGTCCTGCAGCTTGACCTTTTTAACTCCTGACGTCCATCCTTGTCTTGGCAGTTGTTTCCCTCAATTAGGTCATGTAAACATGACAGAAACCAATCAACCTAATGACAAGCATGACCCCTGCACATTTATAATGGGTGACCTAGTCCTTTTCTAACCTCATCAGCCAGGAGACTGTAAAACAAATTGGCACCAACTAATTGGCCCTAAAAAGTCATTTATAAGTGGGGCAACAAACACGATTTTAAAGGCCATTCAAGGTACCGTTTAAACTGCATACATAGTCACTTTCTCCATCCGTTTCCTCCCTATGCCAAAATCTAGAGAGAGGTTTTGTCAGGGTTTCTTCCCTAATTGGAGATTTGGATGTGTCAGCTGAAGGGGATTGATTTAATCAGATGTAATAGCCCAAACATTTAATGGAGATAATCCTGACAAAAATCACAGTCTTCAGACATTGGGGATCAACTCTGACTTATGCGTTCAACTATTGCTCCCTCAAAGCTTCCAAATCTTGGGGTTCAAACCCAATCCATGCGGCGAGAAAATTCTATTTGACCAAAATGACTATCCTGCTGCAGAATCCCCAATTGGTAATAAATACATATTTTAGCTTGGAATGCCTGGAGATTTACTGAGATAACCTCTATAAACTCATACAGTTTGATTCCAAGCAAATAAAGATTACTCTATTCTTTGCCATTTTAAGCCAAATTGACCTACCTATAAAAGCTTAAGGACGAACATATATTTAGGATTTACCAAAATAGGCTATTATCCTAAGTAAAGATTATTTGACCAAGAAAAGTAAAAGGTATAATACAACACCCAGGAGCTTCAGGCTTCCTTGCCTTAAAAATTAAGGGATACGTGTTAGCAACCCCCATGGACATGATAGGTAATATAATTGCTAGCTCAGAGACAGCAAATGACCTAAACTGAATAGGCAGCGCACTGTACGCTCCCTCCAAAATGGTACATTATGCCCCACAGTCCTGTATACTACCCGGTGCTCCATGTTGGGTTAAACAGCAGCTCAGCTACCAATTTTACTGACACTATGTTGACCTGGGCGCTGGTGTTGATGATCAAATGTGTTTTCATTTTATTTAAAATATTGTCACAGTAAGTACACTCTGAATAATAAGAACCATGGCTGTATTACGTGAACATTCAAGGAAACCTTCTTATCAAGAAAGTATTTATTAATTGACCCTGCCTGTGGGTACTCCTTTACAATTTGCTCCACAGGGACGGTGGCGTTCACGCCCTCCAATGAGGCCACATCCAAGGAGGATTTAGATTTATCTGCCAAGTTAAGCTCCAGGATTGACAGACGTAAGGTTTTGTATCTCTTGGTTGATCTTTTCCATATGCCCTACTTGGCTTTGGGAGTGAGTTATCACGTTTATGCCATTGGCGGTTTTTCAGTAGAGAAATATATCATTAGGGGCTACAAGAACTGACATAGGTTGGCTCATTATGAATAGACGGGAAAAATAAATTTAAGCAGTGGGAGTAGAGAGTCCTGTCTTTACTCCGCTTGTTCTTTTCCCTGCTCTTCCAAATTCAGCAAATCTGCTTGGACGATCCACATTGCAGGGCAGCTCACTGTGTAATGCCCTTGCTGACAATATTCAAAGTAAGCTATTCAAAAGGCTCCCATTTCCAAACGTTTTTAAAACTAGGCTGAGAGTTATAAACTGGACGAGGCAGGGCGAAGCATTAAAAGTGGTCATGTATGGGCCAAATGATCATAGGTCAGTTACATTTTTGTCAGCAGACTATAGTTTGTCTGGGGATTAGCTGGAGGATTATAAGCTGATTGCTGCTGGCCCCCGCAAATGAAGCTTCAGCAACAGTCACTGATGGTTTCTGGTCTGCGTTGGGTGAGATAAACGTTGCGGCCAATTGCTGCAGATAGTTGACAATCTGCAGTAAAGGGACATCCCCTTGTAGAACTGGAGCCACTAATTTGTAGAGCTCCTTGTCATGGAGCATGCTAATAATAATGTTTAAACTGAACTGGAACTCCAGGTGAGTTACCACCCAAAACCCAAGCCAGAATGCTTCAGGAACAAACGTCAAAATGACGTTGCAAAAATTAGCACACAAGCCATTAAGATCAGTCAGGGGGCTTTAAAAAGCTATATCATCTCACTATTTTAATAATTAATCTCTATCTACCAAAGTTCTAGTATTATTTTAATTTAAAAATTTTTTATTTTAAATATAAGATATGGAAAATTTAAAATTGGAGCAACAGCGGTACCTGTCAGGGACCGCTGCCTAAAAGCTCACTGGGAAAACTGCAATTTAGTTGCAACTGCTGATGGAAATAAACCCAAAACAATATGTAATATGAGTTTCCTTGACCTTTTTTTCAACTGAATCTGATCCAGCCTGATCAGCCAAATTCATTTTGGGCTCATTGCTTAAAACTAATTTTTCATTTCCTGCATGCAATTTGCACTATTAGCAACATTTTAGGCAATTGGCAGGTAGCGCCCAGGGCCAAGCCATATAGGGCTGAGCCTAGTTGGTGAGAAAGGGGTTGAGCACTCACATATCTGTCAGGGATGGGGAAAAAAGAATGCAATGGCAGGACTCATTATGTTTGGATGTTTTGCACAAATCCATCACCTCCCAACAAACCCTCCAAATGATTTCCACCAGCTCTGTAAAAGATAACGCTGAGGGAGCTGCAAACTTCAGGGGGTACGCCGTGACCCACCTCTCATCCACCACATGGGCCAAATTTCCTTATGTTGTGAGAGGCCAGGTGCCAGCTTCTGCTTCTTTTTAGAGTGGAATGGGAATTGATCCCAGTCCAGGTGGAGAGGTTTCTTCCCAAGACTTACATTACCCTTCTCTTTAGAAGAGGGGAGTGCCGACGTTGGGGAACTGAGCCAGTGAAATATTCTTGTAGGCCTTGGGAAGCTTTATGGCCATGATTGCAGCGATTTTAGGAGGGGTAAGGGGCTTCAGGCTGTGCCACATGGAACGCTTCAGAAGACTTGCAATAGTTGGCGCAATCGTGAGCACTGACCCAGATATTTTTGTAAGAAGGATAGCCCTTCCAAGCCAAAAGGTACTGAACCAGGATGCGGAACCAGCGTGATGCCAAAATTGCTTCCACCTCAGATTTGATTGACTCCTCCAAAACGACTGTTTAGGGTTGGCAGATGGGATACTGGAAAAGGGAGATAGCTAGGAGGCGTGTAAAACGGGATGCTCCTTCCAGTGGGGAGGGAGTGCAAAAATGGAATGAGCCATTGCCCAGATCTTCTACATCCTCATGGGGTTTAACCACTTACTTGCAAACTTCTATGAAGGGTCTTTGAAGCGCAGGTGGTGGGTGTTAAGTAAAACTTGCAAACCTACCTTGATGTTGGGGGGGCAAGCACTTTCAGTCAGTGAATCACTTATATTAAGTGATTACTTTGATAAGGTGTTTGTGGACCAGAGACTGAATGGCCCAGATTTGTTGAGCATGCTCTTCTGCTGCGAGGACCTCAGGATGAAGACATGGTACAGGAGAAAAGGAAGGGTTGTCTCTAACGTCGCTTCATATGGTGAAAGCCCCATAGAGGCATGTGAGGCGTTGCTGTAAGCAAACTGAGCCAACGGAAGATCGTCCGCCAGGTGTCCTGTGCAGAGGTGGCATAACACCGGAGGCACTGCTCAGGATTTGATTAACTTTCTTCATCTGGCATTCGATTGGAGGTGTTATGCTGTGGACCAGAAGGGTTGAACTTTTTGGATGACCAGAAGTGCCGTCCAAAAGCAAGTTGTGAATTGAGGACCCCTTTCACTCACAATCTCCTGGCATAAACCAAACATAGAGAAGACGTTGTGGAAAAAAAGATAGACCGTCTCCTTAGAGGTGATGGAAGTTGAGCAGGGAATATACAGAGCTAATTTGTTGAACCAGTCTACAATGACCATAATCGCATTGTAACCATTTAAGATAGGGAGATCAACTATTAAGTCAACAGACATTGACGTCCATGGTCCCTTGTCCTGTTGCAGTGGGTTAAGAAGGCCGTTCCACCCAGAGCAGTTCAATTTCACACAAGCACAGGTAATGCAAATTTCTATTCATGCGGAGATGTATTTTGAGATACCAGTCCAATTGTATGTATGATTCACTAAGTCAAGGCACTTTTTCACTCTGGGGTGACCAACTGCTGAGGGATCGTGGTGGGATTAATCACTTTGGTGCAAAGCTGAGGGGGCACCCACAACTGAGATTGAAACAGAATACCTTTTGCTCCCACTTAATAATGGGAACGCTTATGCAATGGATCCACGAGTAGCACTGACACCTCCAAGCCTTCAGAGAAAGTCATCTGGTGGGCCAAAACTTGAGCAGATAGAAGGGCGGTCAGGTCCTATTTTACTGACAAAAAAATTGGGTGGGGAGATGGATAAAATTCGGGTGGCTGGATTACTGTGGTGAGCTCATGCTCCTCCTCCTCTGTGGGGCATAGAGTGGGGTTGCGGCTCAGGTAATCATGGAGAACGTTCAACGACCCCTTCAAAAATCAATACTTAAAGTTAGAACTACATAGGTTGCAGTACGTCTGAGCTTGACAGTGCGCCAACTTCTGCAGTTTTCAAAAGTACATGAACGCTTGATGATCCGTTCATACTGTCACCTCATAAGTAGCGCCCTTCATGTACCATCAGTGGGTAATTACTCATGATACAGCCACCAACTTCTTGTCTTAAGTAGCTCAGTTCTACTTCATAACAGAAAATTGTGGAAGAAATATGCTACTGGGTGCTCCACTCCCTAATGTTCATGCAACAAAACCACTCCCACTGCAGCGGAAGAGGCATTAGATGCAATAATTAAGGTTTAATTGCATTGATATGCTTTAGCACAGGCAATGACACGAACTTCTGTTTGATAGTGTCAAATGCCTGCTGGCATTCAGAGGTCAAATGGAATGGGACGATCCTGCCAATAAAGGGAGTGCAGCGGCCAGCCAGCTGTGAGAGGTCAGAAGTTAATTTTTTAAGAAAACGACGGTGCCAAAAAGCTCCGCAAATGCTATTGTATCATCAGGGTAGGACACTCAAAGATGGCCTCCAGTTTACAGGGCGGAATAGCATAACTATCTTTTAATACCAAGTTACCAGAGAAGATAACCTCATCATGGAAAACTTGCACTTTGATGGCTTCACAAATAATCCTGCTTTGTGCAGAGCGGTAAGCTCAGCATCCAGATCTATAGAATGCTGTTTGAGGGTTAAAATTGATGATAATGTCTTCAATGTAAGCAATGCCGCACATGTTGTACAGGTTGCTCAACACGTTGCCAATAATCCACTGGAATGTGGCAGGTGCGTTCTTTAGACTAGATGGCATTATGCGGAATTGGTATATGACT